>SJYV01016880.1:1187741-1201646 GCA_006410875.1 Neotragus pygmaeus | reverse complement strand
TTAAATAGAGGTAGATGAAGAAGATTTATATACATTAAAGATTAACTGCAAGGTGAAAAGAACAGTAGGAAAGGTAAACAAAATAATAAATGTAGAAATACACAATAGGTTTTTAAAAATTAAAATTATAAAAAAGAGAAAAGAGAAAAAAAAGAAGAAAGAAAAAAAGGGGGGGACTCTACAGAACTGCAAAAGTCCAATGTAGAGGCAGAGGTTTATAACAACAATAGAAAGTGTGACTGAATATACACATATACATATACACCTCTAAGCAAAATCAAAACAGTCCAACAAAAATTAAGTACAGTAGGTTGACCTGGTTAACAAAGGAAACCAACAATTATATCTATCAGAATAAAACTAATTAAAGCACAAACTGGAAAACAAAACTAAAGCAAGGTGCAAATTGGGGAATAAAGCAATGAAAATAAATCTAACAAATATTTCGAGAGGAAAGGAGAGAAAGAAAATAATGAGAATAGATATTCAAAGTTAAATGGAGGTAGATAAAGAAGATTTATATACAGTAAAAATTAACTGCAAGGTGAAAAGAACAGTAGGAAAAGTAAACAAAGGAATAAATGTAGAAAAATAATAAGTTTAAAAAATTAAAATTAGAAAAAGAGAAAAGAAAAAAATGTGTGTGTGTTGGGGGGGGGGTTCCACAGAACTGCAAAAGCCCAACCTAGAGACAGATGTTTATGACAACAACGAATGTGACTGAGGATAAAGAAAAATAAAAGGTCAAAATCCAATAAAATTAACAACTACAATGGAGGGGGGTGGGTGGGAGGAAAAAAGAAGTAACAAAGCTCCAAAAGAATCTATAGAACAAGTAAAAAATAAGAATAATAAATGTTTTTCTTGAGGCAGTGCTGTCAGCGACCTTTTTTGTGCTGGGAATCACAGTCCATCTTACCTCCCTAGGATGCCCTCCAACCCTATACTGACCTCTGGACCTGCTGTGGTGGCTGCTCAGATTCTAATCTGGTTCTACTCCTGTGTGTTCTTGACTCCAATCTCCACAGCTATCAGAGATAGTGTGTTTTCTTTTGTGGGAGCTCTCAATGGCCTTTTATATATTCCATAGACACAGAGTCTGCTTTGTTGATCCTGTGGATTTAATCTCCAGCTTGTACTGCTGGTGGGAAGGTTTTGGGTCTTCTTCCTTAGCCACACTGACCCTGGGTTTCAGTTGTGGTTTTATTTCTTCCTCTACATGTGGGTCATCCACTGGGGTTTAGCTCCTGAGGCTGCCCTGGAGGGCTTGGGTTTGCCCTTGTGAGGGCCAGGTGTGGAAGTGATGCAGCTGCTTGGATCACAGGTGTTCTGGCAGCACCGGGTACTCAGGGGGGTTGGCAGTTAGGGCAGCAGGAAGTAGAGTGCTCTAGAAGGGTATGGCAACCAGAATTGGCCAATATGCTCCAGTATTCTTGCCTGGTGAACCCCCTCTCTTACAGATAAGCCTGACATGCCACAGTCTACAGGATCACAAAGAGTCAGACAAGACCAAAGCAACCATGCATGCATAAACCCAAGAATTTTTTTTTTTTTGGGTGGCCTGTGTCAGCTCTCCCCCAGTGAGAGTTGAGCATGAAGGTGGTGCAACTGCTTGGCTTGCAGGGACTCTGGCAGCACCAAGTGTTCAGAGACACAAACTGCCTCCACGGCAGGAGTTATGGCCCTATCAGAGTCTTTTTTTGAGCCTGTTGTAGCTGATGATCAGAAGGCCTCTTTGGCTAGTCTTTCTCTGTAGCACTCACCATTCAGGTATTTAAAAGGATCCCTTACCTGGGGTCCTTTTCTGTTGTTAGGTGTGTCAGGCACATAGAGGGGCCCCTCCTGCCTGGGACTGCAGTCCTACTCTGTAGGTTGGCCCATCAGGCACTTAAAGGGGCCCTCTAGGTGGGGTCCTACTCTATTGTTCAGTGCCTCAGGCATTTGATGGGCCAGCCTCTCTATTGTTCAGCTGCCGTCGCTGGCATGTGGAAAGAGAGAGGCTGTGGTTATGGCTCTATCTGCTACGTGTGACTCAGCAGTATAGCCTTGCTTCCATGGCTGCCTGGCTTTCCTCCACAGGCATTTCCCACCACAATCTCCTCCTTCACATCCCCTTGATCCGACTCTCTGCAGTCAACAGCAGCCCTCGCACTGGAATTGCTCCATAATCCCTAAACTCCAGCTCCCAGCCGCCGTCCCTTCCAGGAGACCCGCGTTCCTGCCAGGCATATGTATGGCTGTTGCAAGGACTGTCTGATTCTCATTCCATTTAGACTGCCACAGACCAGCTGTCTCACTCTCAGCCTTAAATGTTTCTTCTCTGACTCAGACAATTGCCCCACTGTGGGGATCGGACCCCTGCTTCAGATCCCCCACCTGACAAAGGTAGGTCCAGTCCTATTATTACTCTTGCTTTTTCCCCCTAGTTTCTTGTCCTGCCAAGTTTTGTGTGGTTCTATATATTCTTTTCCATTGGTCAGGTCCTCCTGTCCACTCTCAGCTGGTATTCTGCATACACTTCTGTGTCTTAAGGTATATTCCTTATGTATCTATGGAGAGAAATGTACTCCACTCCTACCTACTCCTCCTCTGTGCTTGTTCTCCTCTGAAGTTTCCTTTTTATTAATCCCAAATGAAAATAGTCCAACTACTGAGTTCCTGAGTGCACCCTGGTATATATCAATCAAAACTAATGCTACCAAGTGGTAATGCTTATTTTGAGAAGCAGAAGATAAAGTTTTCAAAATTCAAATTATATCATGGTCTTTCTTTGTGGTATCTATGTCTACACAATGCCAGGAGATTAATTTAGATCACAGTTTTCTGCTCAACAGCTTTGCTGACATTTATAGCAAATGAGGCAGGTAGAATAATAGCCCCCTTCAAAAGTGCCCATGGACTAATCCCTGGAACCTGTGATTATTATTTTCTGTGGTAACAGAGAACTTAGGTTACAGATAGAATTTAAGTTGATAATTAACTGAGTTGGTGATATTATTCTGGATTATCTGAGTAGGCCTAATGTAATTACATTAGGGTTTTTGTAAGTAAAGACAATCACAGGAGAGTTAATTTTACAGTGCTGTGATATAAGTAATACTTGGCCAACTATTGCTTGCTTAAAGATGAAAGGAATCAATGAACTAAAGAATGTGAACAGCCTCTAGAAACTAGGCAAGAAAACAGAATTTCCTATAGAGTTTCCAGGAAGGAATACAGCCCTGTAAAATCAAGTGCTAACACTTGATTTTAGCCAAATGAAAACCATTTTGGACTTTTAGTCTCTGGAACCATGAGATAATATATTTGTGTTCTTTTAAGTTACCAAATTGTTGCAGAATTTACCAGTAATAAATAAGATACTTGATCAAATTAGATTTTCCTATTTCAAAGTTTACAGCAGTCACAAGCATGGAGCTGTAAGTGACTTTAACAATTAATCTTCCTTCAAATAACACTATGTAAACTACTTTTCTAAAAAATGGCAAATAATAACTGAAATTTAGTGCTAGGTAAAAAGTCCCTAGACTGGATACTAAAAGTATTATCTATAAATAGAAATTTCCCACTTGGAAACTGGGCTTCATTGCTCTGTGAATGACCTTGTTAGTAAGACAGCATAGTGTTTGGGAGATAATATTTGCAAATCAGATATACAGAAAAGTACTAGTCTTTAGAGTGTATAAAAACTCTTAAAACTCAATATTAAAAAAATAAAATAAAATTGAAAAAGGAGCACATGCTGTGGCTAAACAATAGATCCCCAAATCTGAGAACAATAAATTCATAATTATTAATTTATCATCTTATTTTGAATCTTTAGGTTTATATTGATTCAAGATTCTTGGTTTATCATATCATCATGGTCAAAAAATCAATAATAAATGGTACCACTTTCGTTTTCTTTAAATACAGGCACATACATAATTATGTAATTATGTAATTATGTATGTCCAAAACATAATTATTGTTTTGGACATGGTCTGTAACAGTTGCCATAATCTGATGATTTTGTGGGCCTATACTGTCTCATGGGGTGCTAGTCAAAATTTTCTTCAAACCTGACTTCTGTCAAAGACAATCTTCTGTGATGAAGTTGTACTTAGTCTACTGGAAGTAACCACATTCCTTTCTTCCTACTATTTCCCTCTCTTTCCAGACAGTAACAACTGTGACCTTAAGTTTCCCTTAGATTTCACTATTTTCCCTAATCTCCTGAGTTGAAAAGATCCCCTGGAGAAGGGAATGGATACCCACTCCAGTATTTTTCCTGTAGAATTCCAAGGACAGAGGAACCTGACAAGCTAGAGTCCATGGGGTTGCAAAGAGTCAGACAAAGCTGAGCAACTAACACTAACCCTACCATACATTCTACTTTAAAAAAATATACAGATGCACCTTGTGTGATCAGTGATTTTTTATGTTACTGTCATAATTGTTTTCACCTTTTTAGTAGTAAAGTATTAATCTTTTTAATTAAGGTAGGTACATTGTTTTTTAGACATCCTGTTATTGCACATTTAATAGATTACAGCATAGTATAAAGACATATGCACTAGAAAATCAAAAAATTCATGTTACTTACTTTATTGCAATATAAGCTTTATTGCAGTTGTCTGGAACTGAAACTACACCCTGAGGTATGTCTGTATTAAAAATAAGTTCTGATTTAAAATCAGCTAAACAAATGAAAATAAAAATGTTGAAGGCTTGAAAATGGACACTTAAAGATAGGTAGCTCAGCTGGTAAAGAATCTCAATGCAGGAGACCTGTTTGATCACTGGGTTGGGAAGATCCCCTGAAGGAGGGCATGGCAACCCACTCCAGTATCCTTGTCTTTAGAATCCCTATGGACTGGGGAGCCTGAGGGTTACAGTCCAAAGGGTCACAAAGAATTAAACAGGACTGAGCAACTAAGCACAACGCAAAAGTAATTAAGTTAAGGATCTTGAATCAGGTAGAGTACCTGGATTATCTAGGTGGGCCCAATGTAATAACAAGTGTCCCTATAAGAGACAGGAAGAGGGGGATTTGTCTACATGAAAGGAGAATCAGAATAATGTATTGTGAAAAAAGAGTTAGCTAGTCATCTTTGGCTCTGAAATAGAGAAAGTGGCCATGAGCCACAGATTGCAACTGACCTCTAGAAGCCAAAAAAGGTTCAAATAAAACAAATAAAATAACTGCTTCTTGACTACCCATTCCTTAGCTTTAACTCAGCAAGGCTTATTTCAGACTTTTGACTTTCAGGTAATACATTCATGTTGCTTTCAGGTGAGATATGGTCATCTGTTTCAGAAGCAATAGGAAACTACCAGGAAGGATGTGGTAAAAACAGTAACTGGGGATTTAGATTTGTGGCAAATTATAGGGGGGAAATGCCTGAAGTATAATTGTCAAATAAATCCTCATTGATATTTGTCATATTTCTATATATCTCTTTTTTGTTGAAACAATAGGTGAATCTAATTGTCAACAATTTAGTATAAGTTGGAGATAACTTTTCCAGTTTTTTAATTAGAAATTTTATATTTTAAATGCTTCCAAAGGTATTATTTTCATATTTTATTGAGTCATCAAATAATTCAAAGAATTCAAGCAAAAAATTTAAGTAAAATGAGAAATGTACTTTAATGTAGGTATAACTTTTTGAAATGTCATTTTGGATGTGAGAATTGTTCCTAAAATTTTGATTTTAATATTCATTTTCCAAATATAAAGATAATTTTTTGATAGTTTTGCTACTTAAGCTGAGATGAATTTCATGAAGTTAATTTTTGTTTATTATTATACTTGTGTAACTGAAATAATTGGATTTTTAATACTGTCATTCCAAAGCACATGCTAAAAGAAATCCCAGCATAGATAATAATTTTATGTATCTTTGGAGATACTATTTGAATTACACTTGAATTAAGATACTGAAGCATTTGTTTACTGCCACAATAAACAAAATATCTGAAAAAGCTACTAATACTTTAATGATAACATTTTAACAAATAGCTGACTGCATAGAAAAAATATTGCTTTATTTGTACAGGCATGATAAACATTTTAAATTGGATTTTACAGCATTTAAAGCACTTGAAATAAAGTTTAAATATGGTTAATTAAATTTCACAAGAGTTTATTGGAAAACTATATATTATTCAACTAAAACTCTACAACCCCCCTTTTTTACTTTTAAAATTGAAGTATAATAAACATACTGTAAATAGTACACATCAAAAGTGCATTTTGTGAACATATTCATAAAATACCTAAATATCAAGATAGAAAATGTAATCTGAATCCCAAGAGCCTTGTTTGTGTTCCTGTCCAGGCATTAATCCCATCAAAAGTAAAGTACATACATTCTGACATGTATCATAATAATTGGTTCTGCCTATTTGAACAGTTGCATGTGTTATATTGTGTCTAATGTATTTCATGTCATATTGTTTGTAAATTCATCTGCATTGTTTCCTACAGTAGTAGTTTGCTATTCTTCATTCTTTACTGTCAACTATATGATTATATTGATATGCTATGAGATTACTACTAAATCTACTTTTGATTGGAAGTTGATTTTTTTCCCCAAGTTTGATGCTGCTATAAATAATGCTATGTTGAATATTCTTATCTATGTCTCTTGGAATGATCTTGCTCATCTGTGGACTATATCACTAAAAGTGGAATTGCTTTGTAGTGCTGTAGGTTATGGTAATGATTTGCTCTGGTAGATAATACTAAACAGTTTTCTAAAGTGGTGACACCAGTTTATATAATCACCCATATTGCATGAGATTTCTAAATATTGCATAAAATTTTGAAAACTGATTTTGACATTTTCTTCAAATTCAGCTATTCTATTTGCTTAGTACTATATTTTTGGGAAATCAATTTTCCATAAATTTGTGGAGGCATTTCATATATGGGTATTATCTGGAATCTTTTTATGCAGCCCTGGAAACATAGGGAGAGAAAATTCCTTGAAGCAACTTATTTACTTTTCTGGGTAAATAAAGATAGAGATAGTAACTCCTTCCAGAGTCACTTAGTGATGTCTCTCAGAAGAAATTTGCCTACTTTTCAGGGTAATAGACGTAGGAATGACTTACTCTCCTCCTGAGAAACATTTGCTTATATTCCAGGGTAATAAAAATAATGTTTGTTTTTGCTGTGAATTGGAGGGGATGAAAGGATGAGCAAATTTTCCAGCAGCTCCTCTACATCAGAGTGTTTCAATCTTATATTTTATATTCTGTAGCACACAGTAAATACACGAACAGTTACCAACTGGAACTCACTACATTGCTCTATGGGAAATGAGGCTCTAGGAATTACCATTATAATTTTACTCTGGTTCCTGCTTTCCCTGTGATAATAAAATGTGTTTGCTTCCAAGTTGAAGGTCTTCTATTTTCTCTTTGTGTGACACACACACAGACATAAACAAACACTTGAAAATAGGATAAAATACTGGACAGTTCACAGATTCTGACTTAAAAATATTGTGGATTTAATTTTCACTCCTCTGTTGAATAATGAAATAAGACACCTTCAGTTCAGTTCAGTTCAGTTGCTCAGTCCTGTCCAACTCTTTGCGACCCCATGAATTGCAGCACGCCAGGCCTCCCTGTCCATCACCAACTTTCAGAATTCACTCAGACTCGCATCCATTGAGTCAGTGATCCCATCCAGCCATCTCATCCTCTGTCGTCCCCTTCTCTTCCTGCACCCAATCCCCCCTAGCATCAGAGTCTTTTCTAATGAGTCAACTCTTTGCATGAGGTGGCCAAAGTACTGGAGTTTCAGCTTTAGCATCATTCCTTCCAAAAAAATCCCAGGGTTGATCTCCTTCAGAATGGACTGGTTAGAGTTCCTTGCAGTCCAAGGGACTCTCAAGAGTCTTCTCCCACACCACAGTTCAAAAGCATCAATATGCCTGATGATGTTTTGGGTGTTCTCTTGTAAAGTGCATATTTAGGTCTTTTCCCCAAGTTTATTAGGCTGTTTTTATTTGATTTGTGATTCAGTAAGTATTAAGTTCTTTATATAATTTTTGTCAGAAATAATAAAAGTTTGTCTTTAACCCTATGGCTTTATTTTTTCATTATAATAATTGTTTCATTTGCTGATGAGTTCTTAATTTTGATGAAGTATTTTTGACCAACATTTTCTTTATATCTACTTTCGTTTTCTGATTAAGGATTATTCACTTCTCCTGTGGTCATAAAAATATTCTCTTTACATTTTCTTTTAGCTATATGTTTGATTGATAGTCCGTTCATATCTTTCTCTAAAATGCTATTATATCTGATTTTTTGAGCAAAATGTGAGTTAGATATCAGAGCTTATTTACTTTTCACACATCAATTTTCATTTAACCTAGGACATTCCTTCAAAGCACCTGTCTACACTACATGGTTAAGAGCACCTTTATTATAAACCAATTGATCAGCAGGGTCGAATTTCTCCTGATCCCTCTACTTTCTTCCATTATTTTATTTTTCTACTCTTATGCAAAACTTTACTATATTTTCTAGCTTTATCACTCTCATCAGTTTTTTAAAACCATCAGTTTTGTTATTCTTCATAACTATTAATTATCATGTAAAAACAATGAAAATATTTTATGGTTTTATTATATTTATTTGGGTCAATTTTAAAAATACTGACATCTTTAAATAACATTTTTCCATGTACAAGCTATATAGTCTTCTTTAATTTCTTCTAATATGTAATATTTTGAAATTTTGGTGACAGAACTGTGCATATTCTTCATCACATTGCTTAGTCATCTTAAGTTTTAAAGCTATCTTTAAAATTTTTATTTTTAAACTCTTTGCTTCTGATTTATTGAAATAAAATTGATTTTTATGCACTGATTTTTTTTAGTAACTTTAATTCTTTTATTGATGCTATGTATATTTATAATAGCTCTATGTATAAGACTGTACACAATATGATCCTCTTTTTTCATTTTCAGGTTTTCTGTTTCTTCTCTTGCCTTATTACACTGGCTAAAACTTATCAGTTAAGTAGTGATATTTTAATATTCTCAGTGCTATCAAAGCAAGTTATATTTTATCATTGAATACAATATTTGCTTCAAGATTTATATGGGTATGTTTTATAGTTTCTGCATGAAAGCCCACTCAGTTGTGCCTGACTCTTTGTGACCCTATGGACTATAGAATCCATGGAATTCTCCAGGCCAGAATACTGGACTGGGAAGCCTTTCCCTGCTCCAAGGGATCTTCCCAACCCAGAGATCAAACCCGGGTTTCCTACATTGCAGGTGGATTCTTTACCAGCTGAGCCACAATAAAAGCCCAGTTTAAGTTCAAGCTGGTTTTAGAAAAGGCAGAGGAACCAGAGATCAAATTTCTGACATCCGCTGGATCATGGAAAAAGCAAGAGAGTTCCAGGAAAAGATCTATTTCTGCTTTATTGACTATGCTAAAGCCTTTGACTGTGTGGATCACAATAAACTGTGGAAAAATCTGAAAGAGATGGGAATACCAGACCACTTGACTTGCCTCTTGAGAAATCTGTATGCAAGTCTGGAAGCAACAGTTAGAACCGGACATGGAACAACAGACTGGTTCTAAATAGGAAAAGGAGTACATCAAGGCTGTATATTGTCACCCTGCTTATTTAACTTATATGGAGAGTACATCATGAAAAACGCTGGACTGGAAGAAACACAAGCTGGAATCAAGATTGCCGGGAGAAATATCAATAACCTCAGATATGCAGATGACACCATCCTTACGGCAGAAAGTGAAGAGGAACTAAAAAGCCTCTTGATGAAAGTGAAAGAGGAGAGTGAAAAAGTTGGCTTAAAGCTCANACAATATACAGCCTTGACGTACTCCTTTTCCTATTTGGAACCAGTCTGTTGTTCCATGTCCAGTTCTAACTGTTGCTTCCTGACCTGTATATAGGTTTCTCAAGAGGCAGGCAGGTGGTCTGGTATTCCCATCTCTTTCAGAATTTTCCACAGTTTATTGTGATCCACAGGTATATACTTTACAAACAAGAAAGAGTAGTCTTCTCAGCAAACAGCATATGAACAACTGGATCTCCATATGGAAAAAATAAGACCCCCGATGAGCCTGCAGGGGAGGAAATCGTCATGTGGTGTCGCTGCACGGAGGTGGGGTGGTGGGGTGTGCAGGCAGTGAGCCAAGGACCGGCAAGAGTGGATGCCCGCCTGGGCCCACTGTCAGGAGGGTGAGCCCGCATGTGTGGGTAAGGACAGGTGCACTGGGCACAGGCCAGCGGGCTTTCCTGACTCAGGTATTTTTGCAACTTTCCTGTAAGTTTGAAGTGATTTTCAATTAGATGTTAACAAAACCCCTGAACCACATCACCAGTAGGCCCCCTGACTTCCGGACATTACAGTCCCTCCTTTCTGGACTGTGTGGAGTGCGGGCAACCATCAGATGAGTGCTGGAGGGTTTTGCTATGAGTCCCAGGTCAGGGACATAACCAGTACTTTTCAGCAACATGTTCAGACCAGGTGCGCACCTGGGAGCCCACGTCCTCCTTTATTGCCATCAGCAGTGCACAGTACCTGCGTCTAGCTCCCCCCAGCAAGGCCTGAGCCCGGGTGCCATGACTCTGGGCCTCACCCTGGCCGCTTTGTCCTGCTAAGCGTGGGAAGCCATGTAGGTTTTGCCCCTGCGTGGAGACTCGTTTTATTCTCTCTACAGGGTCCCTACAGGGGCAGGGCGGTGAGAAGTCCCACCCAGCCTCGGAATGGGGGCACTGTCATCCTTCTCGTGAGCACAAGCATGGGGGGGGTGGCGTGTGGCAGAGGGGACAAAAGACCTGTTGGTGAGCCATCCAGACAGCTCCATTCCCACGGGCCCTTTGACTGAACTGGAAACACTCCAGAGCATACCGCTTAGAACTCCAAGTCCAAAGCTTCCTCACCTCTGCTGTCCCCAGAGCCCTGGAGCTCCCACCCCTGGGGACCACTTGCTTCCTTCTCTGACTGTCAAGGTGCTCAGGGCCCGGGCTGCCACTTTGGAGTCTCCTATTCTGAGCATGTTTCAGTGAGGAGGGCCCTACAGGCTGGAGCAGGAGCTGGCGGAGCGGGTGGGCTGCTCGTCCAACAGGGACGAAGTCATTAGGCTTGGCTGTGACTGAGAAGGGACCTGCTCCCCACCCCGCATTCTCTCCAGCAGGTCTCGAGATATCTTGCAGAAAGGTGCTCAGGCACCCGGAGGAGGGTGGTGCAAGGGCCCCCACGCTGGCTGTGCTGCTGATGCCTATGGGCCCAGCTACCCACACAGTTCCTCTGCTGGGGAGACCTCCTCCAGTGCGGGGTCCCTGGAAAAACACCGAAAATGGGGGTGGGCTGAGCGTCTGAGGTGGGGTGCGGGGAGAAGGGTATGGGGGGAAGCTGCCCCGATACTGCAGGGAGGGCTGGACGCTGGGAAAGGTGACTTGAGTGTGGGCAGGAGTCCATGAGGAGGCAGAGGGGACCTCAGGGAATAGGCCAAGAGCCAGAAAAGGATCCTGGGATGTGAGTGTGGCTGTCGGCCCTGGACCAGCTGGGCTGACGCTAGAGCCCAGGCAGAGCATGGTCAGGGAGTGATGACCAGGGCTGGGGACCTCTAGGCCACCCTGAAAGCTGCCCACACACTGTGGATGTGAACAAGGCTGGTCTAGAGGCCCATTACGCCTGGGAGGAGAGGCCGAGAGGGCACGAGCCCAGGAGAAGCAACCCAGGTGAGAGGTTCTTGAGTTAAAGGAACACATACTTCTTGATTGTGGAGTCCTATACCAAGGTCATCTCTAGAACAACAGAGTCCCATAGCAACCATTGCCATGAGCCCCCAGGATCTAAACCAGCAGCTCCCTGACCTCACATTAGCTAAAAATACCTACCTTATAGCACCCTAACCAATCACCTAATGCCACTCTTCCAGCAGGACCTTTGTCTTGAGGCTGTAAAAACTGGCTACTAGCCCACGAAAGGTCTCAGCTAACTGTCTCCCATCCTAATAAACTCCATTCTCCTCTCATTCTGCCTCTTGTCCAAAAATTCTTTTCCAACCCATGCCCAGACCACGGCAGGCATTGGTGTCATTTTTCATAAAATCACAGTAAAAACCACCCAAGTTCCCCCCACGTGCTTGATCTCAGACATTCAACCACCATCTCCTGGATGCTGCCATCTCCTATGATGAGATTGAGGTCCACAAAGGCGGGGATGCCTGGGCCCCTTCAGGCACAGGTGAGGGGTAGGGTGGGGGGCATGGGGAGTGATGCTAGAGTATAGGCAGGAAGAAAAAAAATGCTGAAATGAGGAACCCCTGATACTTTCAGCTTTAACAGAAGTCCACAGTATAAAGAGCTGTTGTACATAAAACAATCTCTTAAAAATTCCACTTCCCACCGATCCTGACCTCTTCTGTGACCCTGATCACTGGTGACCAGCAGGCCTGTGGCTGTGACAGTCCTCACTGAAATGAGACCACNTAACAGAAGTCCACAGTATAAAGAGCTGTTGTACATAAAACAATCTCTTAAAAATTCCACTTCCCACCGATCCTGACCTCTTCTGTGACCCTGATCACTGGTGACCAGCAGGCCTGTGGCTGTGACAGTCCTCACTGAAATGAGACCACAGTCCTTGCTTCCCTTCACCTCCGGATCTTAGAACAACACAGACAGCAGACAGTGGCTTCCCAAGCAGGAATCTCCATTTCCAATGAATTTTTTCCAAAGGGGTTAGGCTGGGGGGCCAGTCTCACCATCAGCTCAGGCTGTCCTAGCTGAGGTCCTCCTGACCCCCCTCAACATGGCTCAGAGGAAGGAGCTAGGGAGAAACCTGGCCTCACTCTGCTCTGCATTGTCCACATGGTGGGCAGTGCCCTAAACACCAGCAGTGCCCAGGGTCAAGGCCCACCAGCACTGCTGTGGTCCAGGGGCTGCCCTGCACAGCAGGGACTTTGCCTCTGCCAATGGCCTGCTGGGTGGTAATAGCCGTACAATGCCCACATGCCACCAGTGCGAACAGACTCACCTTGGTGTCCTCCTCATTTCCCTCTGCATGGATAATGTAGGGGGAGCCGTCCTTCTGCGGGTTTTCCGACACGATGCGCACCTCGACGCCAGGCAGCGGGGTCCCCACAGAGCCTGCAAGGGGCGGGGAGGCACGAGTAGCAGAGGTGGTCAGTAGGACTCTGGAGAGTGCCCGCATGTGCTGGGAGCTGCCTGAAGTCATGTGGGCACACGGGGGTGGGGTGGGGGGAGACCCATGGACCGTCTCGTGCACAGACAGGGGGATCCCACCTAGGGTCAGGTGCAAAACACCAGCAGCCAAGAGCAGAGCCTTAGGTGGGGCCACAGAGCAGCAGCTGGAGCTCCAAACGCCCCAGAAGGTCTTCAGGTCACCTTGGTGGTTGCCCAGCACCCAGAGCCGGATGCAGGGCACGTCTGCCTCGCTGAGCACCTGTCTGGGTAGTCAGGGCCTAGGTGACTGTAATTTGTCTCTGGTGAGGGGCAAGAGTGGAACGGGTATGGGGTGGGGGCAGTAGGCATCCTCACAGCAGGAGTGATGCAGCTAGCATCCTGGCTCACTTATTAGATCCCTGTAGTTTGCTCAGTGCATTCCTCCACATAGTTACAATCAACTTTTGAACCTGCAAAAGTGAGGGCAGGTGGTGGCCGCAACAACACTGTAATGGACAGCTGAGGCGGGACAGAGCCTCCAGGGCCAGAGGCCTGGTGTCTGAGCCTTCACTTCAAGGTTTCAGGCCCTTTATTTTAACATTTGTCACAGGATAAAAACCCACTTCATGGCAAATAGATGGGGAATCGGTGAAAACAGTGGCAGACTATTTTTCTGGGCTCCAAAATCACTGCAGATGGTGATTGCAGCCATGAAATTAAAAGATGCT
>SJYV01016880.1:1176626-1187662 GCA_006410875.1 Neotragus pygmaeus | reverse complement strand
GGGACTCCAAAATCACTGCAGATGGTGACTGTAGCCATGAAATTAAAATTCCCTTACTCCTTGGAAGAAAAGTTATGACCAACCTAGATAGCATATTAAAAAGCAGAGACATTACTTTGCCAACAAAGGTCCGTCTAGTCAAGGCTATGGTTTTTCCAGTGGTCATGTATGGATGTGAGAGTTGGACTATAAAGAAAGCTGAGTGCAGGAAAATTGATGCTTTTGAACTGTGGTGTTGGAGAAGACTCTTGAGAGTCCCTTGGACTACAAAGAGATCCCACCAGTCCATCCTAAAGGAGGTCAGTCCTGGGTGTTCATTGGAAGGACTGATGTTGAAGCTGAAACTCCAGTACTTTGGTCACCTCATGTGAAGAGTTGACTCATTGGAAAAGACTCTGATGCTGGGAGGGATTGAGGGCAGGAGGAGAAGGGGATGACAGAGGATGAGATGGCTGATGGCATCACAGACTCGATGGATGTGAGTCTGAGTGAACTCTAAGAGTTGGTAATGGACAGAGAGGCCTGGTGTGCTGCAATTCATGGGGTCGCAAAGAGTCGGACACGACTGAGCGACTGAACTGAACTGAACTGACTGATAGTTATTAAATAACAATGAAATCATGGAGTGAATATTACTAAAACAAACCATCACCTTTAAAAAATATAATTCAAATGTCAAAGTTTAATGATCAAAGATAAAACATGATATTTTAAGCACATAAATATGTATTATCCTCTCTAAAATTTTCAAATATTTTCCTACATTTAAAAAAGACAATGATATAAAGAGCTTAAAATTCACACTAACAGAATCATTTAGGTTTGTTTTGTAATTTAAAGCATAACACAAATGGAAAAAAATATCATCCTTCAGTCCTTGAAACTTCCTGGTTTAATAAACTATAAACATAAAAGAAATAAGAAATAATTCCGAATGGTTTGTCACATTTGGTTACAGGAGGGAATGAAATATAGTAAAGGAAATGTACTCTTTGTTATGCTTTTGATTTATAATACAATATTAAATATAATAATTTCAATAACAACTGCCTAGAATATTAATATTATTATGTACCATCATTTTGGACACTTTTTTTTTATTTTATCCTCCCAAAATAGCCATAAGAAAACTTTAATGTAGCAAAAACTAAAATAAACCATGCACACAATATTCTGTATTTGTTTAGAGAAAGGACATATATTTGACTTGCATGAATATGAAAATGTCTTTGACATAGTCCTTGAAGGATTGTTGGGTTTTTCATAAGCCAATGAGAAATCAGAAGCAGAGGGGAATTTCATTTGCAAGCTGGCTAGGGACTGAATCAGAAAGTCAGAAACTAATGTAATGGTTTATGGTGTTTTGATAAAACTCTTATCCTAATGAATTTTTCTATTTAGATGAAGAAACATTTTCCCTTATTCTCTTTTCTAACATTTTTGTAGTTATTGTTTAGTTGTCAGGTCATGTCCGACTCTTTGTGACTACAGCACACCAGACTTCCCTGTCCTTCACTATCTGAGTTTGCTAAAGTTCTAGTCCATTGAGTTGCTAATGGTAACTAATTATCTCATCTTCTGCCACACTTTTCTCCTTTTCTGTTGTTGCCATTTTCTACTCCAGAGGTTCTTCCTGACCCAGGGAAAAATCCTGTGTCTCTTGCATCTCTTGTATTGGCAGGTGGATTCTTTATCACTGTGCCACCTGGAAGCCCTTTTCTAACATTAGAAAGATTGAATTTCTGTAGATTAGGATAAAATAATAATAATATACTTAAAGAATCATATATATATATATTTTGTTGTTGTTGTTGTTGTTGGTCCTATTCAACCACTTCAGTATTCTTGCCTTAAGAACACCATGAACAGTATGAAAAGGCAAAATGATCGGGTACTGAAAGAGAAATTCCCCAGGTCAGTAGGTGTCCAATAGGCTACTGGAGGTCAGTGGAGAAATAATTCTAGAAAGAATGAAGGGATGGAGTCAAAGCAAAAACAATACCCAGCTGTGGATGTGACTGGTGATAGAAGATCAGCCCTGGGATTTCTTTGGAAGGAATGATGCTAAAGCTGAAACTCCAATACTTTGGCCACCTGATGCGAAGAGTTGACTCATTGGAAAATACTTTGATGCTGGGAGGTATTGGGCGCAGGAGGAGAAGGGGAAGACAGAGGATGAGATGGCTGGATGGCATCACTGACTTAATGGATGTGAATCTAAGTGAAGTCCGGTAGTTGATGATGGACAGGGAGGCCTGGCGTGCTGTGATTCATGGGGTCGCAAAGAGTCGGACACGACTGAGCGACTGAACTGAACTGATGGCAACTTTGGGTGACAATTTTAAAAACATAACTATGAAGCTTAGAATATTTTGTTTTTTTACATGATATTCTGAAGTAAATATTTCCCTCTTTTGTTTGTGTAAATAAATTTTATATCCCTGGATCCCTCTGATAACTCTTTTACTTTACTTCTTTTGAATTCGTTCATACTTTGAATTGATAATCCCATCAATCTGGAAAACAGAAACTGAATATCACAGGAAGAGAAAATTAATAAAAATAAATTTTAAAATAAGAATTTGGATAAACTCATTACATTATTGCTGTAATATATAAACACAAAACTTTTGTAAAAGCCTTAAAGAAGCAATGTTTCAAAATCATCAGAGAGGTAGTGACTAGAGAGCTAAACAAAAAATCTAGGCATTTTGTACTTATTTTATATTTTAAACATATTAAAAAAATGTTTTCTTATTAAACGAATATGAAGCAAGCAAATGAATACTTTTTCTTAATAATTCTCTCCATTTTTCAGGTGACACAAAAATCTACCATTCATGATGTTAAGCAGAAATTTCACAAAGCATGTAAGTTTTATATACAGTTTTGAATTTATATTACAGTGTTTTTCTCAAATTGGTTCAGATTTACCTATAAGAATAAGTTCAATATGATGGAAAGATTATGTGGAAATCATATTTTTACATGGAACTCAGAAATAATCTATGCTAAATACCCCTTCATCGTCAACATTTTCATATCTACCTCTTATAACTCACACTTTAATCTTCAAAACTCAAAGTTTTATTTGAACTTTTCCACTCTAACAGGAATCATCCTATATGGGAAAGTCATTAATCAATATAAGGTATTTCTTTATATTTAAGCAAATATAGAGCATTTTTTTAAATTTCATGTATTTATACTGATTAAATATCTATCACATAGGAATACTTAAAATTGCATTTAAATTGTTGTTTAATTTTATTAATAGCTAGATTTTCCTCATTAATAGATATCCTACTATTATATATAGAGAAATATATATATATATGAAATTTGTTTAATTTTTAGTTTTCAACTTTTTGATTAGTTTACCTATAATTGTTAACATAATGATGATGCTTATAATTACCAGTTAACAATTTTTAATAAACTTCATTTTTAGGGCATTTTTAGGTTCACAATAGATTGTTCAGAAAATACACAGAGTTCCAATATAACCCTGCCCCACACGTGGACAATATGCATCCTTAGTCCCAGTCATGTCTGACTTTTGGGGATTTCATTGGCTCCTCTCTTCATGGGATCTTTCCTGGCAAGAATACTGGAGTGGGTTGTCATTCCTCCTCTAGGGGATCATCCTGACTCAGCAATCAAACCTTCGTCTCATGCATTGCAAGTGGATTATTTGTGCTGGGCAAACACAGAAGACCATGGGCAGCATTCTCCACCATAGCATTCAAAAGAGTACATATGTTATACTCTCTTATCCTACAATGACACATCATTATTGCCCTACATGCATAGTTACAATCTTTACATTAGAATTCATTTTCAGTGTTGCACATCTATAGATTTTGAAGAGGAGCATTTTCAATACTTCTAGATTTATTTCAGCAATGCTTCTTTTCAGAAAATACTTAAAGCTCATAATTGAATATATCAATTAAAAAAATACTTGAGTAAACTAGGAAAATTATTTCATTATTTCCTTTCAGGAAAGATGCAGAATATTTGCTGAATACTTTTTGTGTATATGACATTATAATAGGCATAATGAATAAATGAAAACAGAATATTTCTCATTAGCCCTCAAAAATTTTCTCATGAAGATTCTATATATAATAAATATATATATAAATATTTATCATATATTATATTAATAGCATTACATTATATTTTATTTTATATAAATATATGCACTATAAATTATATTATATACTGTATATATTATATATATATAAAGATATATCTTGTTGATACTTCTCCTAGCAAGCTCGATTCCAGCTTGTGATTCATCCACCCTAGAATTTGCATGATGTACTATGCATATAAGTTAAAAAAAGAGGGTGACAGAATACTTGTCACCTTGACATACTCCTTTCCCAGTTTGGAACTCCATTATTCCATGTTCAGTTTTAACTGTTGCTTCTTGACAGGCATACAGATTTCTCAGAAAACAGGTAAGGTGGTCTGGTATTCCCATCTCTTTAAGAACTTTCCACAGTTTGTTGTTATCCACATAGTCAAAGGCTTTAGTGTAGTAAGTGAAGAAGAATTAGGTATTTTCCTGGAATCATTACAAAATTTCTCTGTGATCCAACAAATGTTGACAATTTGATCTCAGGTTCCTCTGCTTTTACTAAATATGGATTATATATATGGAAGCTCTCTGTTCACGTACTGTTGAAACCTCACATACAGGATTTTGAGCATAACCTCAGTACCATGTGAAATAAACACAACTGTAGTGTAGTTTGAACATTTTTTGACACTATACTTCTTTGGTATTGGAACAAAAACTGACATTTTACAGTCCTGTGACCACTGCTGAGTTTCCTAAATTTGCTGACATATTGAGTGCAACACTTTAGCAAGAACTTNGAAACATCAACAACCTCAGATATGCAGATGACACCACCCCTATGGCAGAAAGTGAATAGGAACTAAAAAGCCTCTTGATGAAAGTGAAAGAGGAAAGTGAAAAAGTTGGCTTAAAGCTCAACATTCAGAAAACAAAGATCATGGCATCTGGTCCCATCACTTCGTGGGAAATGATGGGGAAACAGTGGAAATAGTGTCTGACTTTATTTTTGGGGGCTCCAAAATCACTGCAGATGGTGATTGCAGCCATGAAAATAAAAGACACTTACTCTTTGGAAGAAAACTGATGACCAACTTAGATAGCATATTCAAAAGCAGAGACATTACTTGGCCGACTAAGGTCCGTCTAGTCAAGGCTATGGTTTTTCCTGTGGTCATGTATGGATGTGAGAGTTGGACCATGAAGAAGGCAGAGCACCGAAGAACTGATGGCTTTGAACTGTGGTGTTGGAGATAACTCTTGAGAGTCCCTTGGACTGCAAGGCGATCCAACCAGTCCATTCTGAAGGAGATCAGCCCTGGGTGTTCTTTGGAAGGAATGATGCTAAAGCTTAAACTCCAGTACCTTGGCCACCTCGTGTGAAGAATTGACTCATTGGAAAAGATTCTGATGCTGGGAGGGATTGGGGGCAGGAGGAGAAGGGGATGACAGAGGTTGAGATGGCTGGATGGCATCACTGACTTGATGGACATGAGTGTGAGTGAACTCCGGGAGTTGGTGATTTACAGGGAGGCCTGGCGTGCTCCGATTCATGGCTTCACAAAGATTTGGACATGACTGAGCAACTGAACTGAACTGAACGAAGGTTCGTCTAGTCCAACCTATGGTTTTTCCGGTAGTTATGTATGAATGTGAGAGTGGACTATAAAGAAAGCTGAGTCCCACAGAATTGATGGTATTTTTGAACTGTGGTATTGGAGAAGACTCTTGAGAGTCCCTTGCACTGCAAGGAGAGCCAACCTGTCCATCCTAAAGAAAATCAGTCCTGAATATTCACTGGAAGGACTGATGCTGAAACTCCAATACTTTGCCCACCTGATGCCAAGAACTCACTCATTGGAAAAGACGCTGGTGCTGGGAAAGATTGAAGGCTGGAGGAGAAGGGGATGAGAGAGGATGAGATGGTTGGATGGCATCACCAACTCGAATGACATCAGTTTGAGTAAGCTCCAGGAGTTGGTGATGGACAGGGAAGCCTGGTGTGCTGCACCGTCTATGGCGCTGCAAAAAGTCAGACACGACTGAGGGACTGAACTGAAGTAAGCTGAACTATTTATGAAAGAACCTTTAATTATTTTCCTTAGATAATTTGCTGATCATCTTCCTTTGTTCCTCCTATTGCAAAAAGGCATTTTATCACAGGCAGCTACTACTACTACTTAGGCAGGTACCCTGACTGTTCAACAAAATGTGTTTTTTTGTTTTCACTTATTTAAATTAATAATAGCTTTATTGTTTAATTTCATACTCATAACTTCAGTTAATTTGGATTAAAAAAAGAAAACTTAAAAAATCCAACATTCAAAATGTAAAAGAATAATACTCATATGCTCATCTTTCAGCCTCAACATTTATCATTTTGCCAATCTTATGTCTTCACTTTCTCAGTTTCTTCCCTTTCCTCATTTACTGAGTATTTTTTCCCTCAATTACTTAGGTATAAAGTAACAATGTAATTTTTTTCCATAAGTGCTTCAGTAAACAGTATTTTTTACTATGTTGTTAAAATTACTGTATTTTTAATTCTTTCAGTAAAATTATTAACAATATTTATTGTTTCTACTATTTCAGGAGAATATATGGCTATTTTGATACACACATGGTAAGTACTATTTCAGAATTAAAGAAGTACTGAAATGAAGTCAGTTCTGTTTTACATGTTTCAGTTGTATGAGTCAATTGTTTCTTGCCTAGATTATTACATTATTCTCTTAAATGATCTTACACACTTTCTCTTCTTCAATTTCTAAACACAGTAGTTAGGTAATCTAGTTTAAATATAAGTTGAGTCATGAGTCTGTGCTTAAAACCATCTAATAACTTTTCATATCACTCAAAACAAAAACCACAGTCTTTATAACACCCTACAAGGAAGGGCCTTTCTAATTCCTCTTTGATTTCCTTTCTTGGGTCACTCTTCTTCAGTCTTGTGACCCTCTTTCTTTTTCTCAAACTCCCTATGTTCTGAACTCAGGATTTTCTTTCTATTCGCTATACCTAGAATGTGTGACTTACTTCCTTTTCTCCTTCAGACCTTTATTCCAGTTTACATGTTTATTGATGGCTTCTTTAAAATAAATATGAATAGAACCCAGTTCCACATCCATTTCAGGACTACAGAACTCTTTATCCCCTTCCCCTGACTTATTTCTTCTTATTATTATCAAGTCTGACCTATGAAAGTGATTATATGTTTTACTTAATGTCTACCTCCTCCCACTAGAATTAAAAGGCCCTGAGAGAGTTACAGGGGCTGTTTTGAAAATACCTGAGCATGACAGGCAATCATACATAATGTTTAAGTAAACTGAAGAAACTGTGAAACTGGGAGATCATCTTAGTGCTATTTTTAGATATTGCATGTGGGGTTCTGAAAATTCCAAATCACAGATCCCAGATGATGAACAGCCTGTGAAGATTATAATGATTCATATAATTGGTTATTTTCTTACTTTTGCCTGAAGCAGAATGCTACCACTCACCTGTGTTGTACTATTTTCTCTTCAATATTTTATTATGAGTAGAGTTGAAATAATTTTACAATGACCATTAACAGAACACCAGTTAGATTCTACCGATATTTTATCTTTATACTTCCTTCAGCTTATATTTATCCATCTAACCATCTCTCTAATCATCCCTTCATCCATCTTGTATATGATGTATTTTAAAGCTAGCTTCAGTCATGAGTATATGTTCCATAAATACTTCAGTATGTATGTAATTTACTGAAATTTTATTTTTAACTTGTTTTCACTTGACATGAAATTTACATACAACGAAGTGCATAAATTTTAAGTGTACATTTTCTGAATTTTTACAGATCCATGACATCAGGATGTTACTTAATGCCCGTTCCCAGTCACTCACATTCACATCCCTACAAGGTACTCATAGTTATGACTTTTAAATATGGAATATTTGCTTGCTCTATGATAGCATATAAATGAAGTAATTTGTTTATACGTATCATTTCAATCGCTCAGTCGTGTCCGACTCTTTGCGACCTCATGAATCACAGCACACCAGGCCTCCCTGTCCATCACCAACTCCCGGAGTTCACTCAGACTCATGTCCATCGAGTCAGTGATGCCATCCAGCCATCTCATCCTCTGTCGTCCCCTTCTCCTCCTGCTCCCAATCTCTCCCAGCATCAGAGTCTTTTCCAATGAGTCAACTCTTCACAAGAGGTGGCCAAAGTACTGGAGTTTCAGCTTTAGTATCATTCCTTCCAAAGAAATCCCAGGGCTGATCTCCTTCAGAATGGACTGGTTGGATCTCCTTGCAGTATAATATAAAGTTTATTTCACAGAGCATAATATTTTTGAGATTCATTCATGTTTCGGTGTATATCAGCATTCCATTCCTTTACATTGCTGAGTAATATTAATATTACATTATATGGAAACACCACATGCTATTTATCCAATATCCTATTAATAGACACCTGCACCAGTCCAAATTTCTGAGATGGATATGTATCCAAGTCTTTTTGTGGACGTATATTTTCTTGTCTCTTATGGAAGTGCCTAATAATGAAATGGTTGGGTTATGGCTTAAGCACATGTTTACATTTGTAAGACATAGCTGGAACTTTTTATGATTACACTATTTTGTACTATGAAAATTCTATATTCTATAAAATATGAAAATTCTAGTTTGTCCAAATCCCTGGCAATATTTGATTTTTTTGTCTTTGTAAACTTAGTCATTCAGCTAGGCATGATTTTTCATCTCTTTATGATATTAATATGTATTTTCTGGTGTCTAATGATATTTAAAATATTTTTCATATGTTAGTCATATATCTTCTATTTGACTTCTATATATATTCACATTATTTTATTTTTTATTATTGAGTTATAAAAGTTCTTCCTATATTNTGTCTTTGTAAACTTAGTCATTCAGCTAGGCATGATTTTTCATCTCTTTATGATATTAATATGTATTTTCTGGTGTCTAATGATATTTAAAATATTTTTCATATGTTAGTCATATATCTTCTATTTGACTTCTATATATATTCACATTATTTTATTTTTTATTATTGAGTTATAAAAGTTCTTCCTATATTCTTTCTGAGATTAATATTGCATAAGTATTATGTCTCAATATTTGACTCTTTATTTAAATTAATTTTGATGAACAGAAGCTTTCAGATTGATNTCATATGTTAGTCATATATCTTCTATTTGACTTCTATATATATTCACATTATTTTATTTTTTATTATTGAGTTATAAAAGTTCTTCCTATATTCTTTCTGAGATTAATATTGCATAAGTATTATGTCTCAATATTTGACTCTTTATTTAAATTAATTTTGATGAACAGAAGCTTTCAGATTGATAAAATCTAATTATCAATATTTCCTTTGATTTTTATTCCATTTTGTATCCTTCTAAGAATCTTTGCTTACATGCAAGTCATAAAATTACTTTCTAATATTCCCTCTATGTTTTTAGCTTTGATGCTTATCTTCATAAACAATCTTGAATTTATTTTTATGTTGGGAGGTAGACATCAAAATTCCATTTTTAAGAATATGGATATCCAGCTATATAAACATCATTTTTTAAAAAGACTTTACCTTTTCTATTGAAGTGAATTGTTAGCTATTAAAAAAACAAAATGATGATACAAGTGTGACTGATCTAGGAATAATATAATATATTCTATTTATCTTTTTGTTGAATTGTATGTCAAAATCATACCTTCTTGATTACCCAAGCTTCAATTTCTACTTTTATTTGAAGTCAGATAATGTATGTTTTCTACCTTCGTTCTACTTAGTTTAAGAATGTCTTGGATATTCTAATTTGTTAACATTGCTGTATAAATGTTATCATTAGTTTGTCAATTTCTACAAAACATAACAAAAGTATTTTTTCTTTTTGTTGTGTTTTGCTTAGAAGAACTTTCCAAGATTTCAAACTTATATTTTCATTTAATTAATCTGGTAGGAAAAATCTAATCATAATTTCTTAAAGTCCATCTCTTGTGTTCTTTTTATAGATACATCTAAATTAATCAATATATCAAAATAATCATACCTTTAGTAAGGCATTACTAAATTTTAATTAACAGATAATAAAATGCTTATATTGGGAATATTTTAATGCTAATGGCCCTGTGATTTCCTACTTATTAAGTGCTTTGTAGAAGTTTTAAATTATCAAATATAAGAAGGTAGTTAGAATTGCAAAACATATTTGATGAAGATGATCTTATCAGAACCATTTCTGACCTAACAGCTGCCAATTTCATTTCATCATACCAAAGTTTTAATTCTGGAAGTTAAAATTAAAATCCATAAATATATTACTAAATATGTTGAGATTAATTTCAGCATTAGCTATAACAGTAGTTTGTTTCTCTGCAATTTGTAAATATCTGATGATGATATCAAGGTAATTATATCTAAATTAAATATAATTGTATGTAGTCATCAAAGTGATGTTGATAATAGTGTGTTTAATAAGTTTTCTCATAGCTAACCATTGTGATACTGATAGTTGCATTTTAAATTTATTTGTACCTCTTTCTCATAAAATATTGGACAAATGTCAGTAAAGTCATACAATAAATTTGTTGCTACGGGCTCAAATTATTAGTAAGATGAACATGCTAATTAATTTATAAAACATAAAACTCTTTTTTACTCCATGGACTGTAGCCTACCAGGCTCCTCCATCCATGGGATTTTCCAGGCAAGAGTACTGGAGTGGGTTGCTATTTCCTTCTCCAGGGGATCTTCCTGACCCAGAGATCAAACCCAGGTCTCCCACATTGTAGGCAGATGCTTTAGCATCTGAGCCACCAGGGAAGTTACCTTTCTGTAAAAACTAAAGTATTATCATTGGATAGAGAAGGACCTAAGACAAAAAAAAAAAAAGAGAGAGAGAGAGAGAGAGAGATAGAGATG
>SJYV01016880.1:980162-1166606 GCA_006410875.1 Neotragus pygmaeus | reverse complement strand
TTTTTTTTTTTTTTTGTATTTCTATAAACTTCCTTCTTCATACCCTTTTGATGTATCTGATAAATTTTGGTATATTGTATTCGTAATATTATTTATCTTCAGGTAATTTTTTCCCTTTGATTTTTTGTTGTTGTTGATGAAATAGCTTTTCAGTAGTATGTGCTTAGTTTCCATATATCTGTGATTTTTTTTCCAGTTTTCTTCTTATAACTGATCTTTACATTCATACCCTTGTGGCTGGAAGATGCTTGATATGATTTCAATTTCCTTATGTTTATTGAAGCTTGTCCTAACATATTGCCTATCCTTGAGAATATTCCATGTGCATTTGAGAAAAATGTATATGTATTCTACTGTGGAGAAGGCAATGGCAACCCACTCCAGTACTCTTGTCTGGAAATCCCATGGATGGAGGAACCTGGTAGGCTGCAGTCCATGGAATTGCTAAGATTCGGACACGGCTGAGCAACTTCACTTTCACTTTTCACTTTCATGCATTGGAGAAGGAAATGGCAACCCTCTCCAGTGTTCTTGCCTGGAGAATCCCAGGGGTGGCAGAGCCTGGTGGGCTGCCATCTATGGGGTCGCACAGTGACTTAGCAGCAGCAGCAGCATTCTACTGCATTTGGATAGAACGTCCTGTATAAATCTATTAAGTCCATGTAGACTAGTGTTTCATTAAAGCTTGCTATTTTTTAATCGATTTTCTGTCTGAATTAGATATCAATTGATATAAGTAGGGTGTTAAACTCACCTACTTTTATTGTGTTGTTTTCAAGGTCTCCCTTTCAGTTCAGTTCAGTCACTCATTCATCTCCGACTCATTTTGACCCCATGGACTACAGCACACCAGGCCTCCCTGTCCATCACCAACTCCTGAAGCTTGCTTAAACCCATGTCCATTGAGTCAGTGATTCCATCCAACCATCTCATTCTCCATCGTTCCCTTCTCCTCCTGCCTTCAATCTTTTCCAGCATCAAGGTCTTTTCCAATGAATCAGTTCTACGCATCAGGTAGCCAAAATATTGGAGCTTCTGCTTCAGCATCAGTCCTTCCAATGAATATTCAGGACTGATTTCCTTTAGGATTGACTCCTTTAGGTTTATTAATGTCTCCTTAGACTCCCTTCAAGTCTATTGACAATCACTAAATATTTTGGTGCTTCCATGTAGGTTCACGTATATTAAAAAATTTACATTTTCTTGATGAATTGTCCCCTTTAATCATATGATGATTTTTATTTTATATCCTGTTTCCTTCTCTTTTTTTTTGACTTGAAGTCTATTTTGTCTGATGTGAGTATGGCCAACACCCATTTTCTTCTGGATGTCATTTTCTTGGTGTGTCATCTTCCATCCCCTCATGCTGAGCTTATGTTTGTCTTGACAACTGAGATGAGTTTCCTGAAGGCAGCATATTTAGTTTTATTTTGTTTTTTAAACCATTCATTGTTTCTGTGTCTTCTGACTGGTGAGTTCAATGCATTTATATTTAGGGTCATTATTGATAAATGAGGATTGTGTTGCTGTTTTTTACCTTCTCATTATTCTAGATCTCCACAATTTCTTTTTCTTTGTGCTTCTGTCCACCATTTTAGTTCACAGGTTTCATATGATATTTTGCTCGGTTCCCTTTTTTTATGTTTTTTGTTTACTATTTTAGATTTTTGTTTTGTGGTTGCCACAAGTTTTACATAAAACATCTCAGATAAAATAGTCCTTTTCCAGCTGATAGCATCTTATTAATTTGCCTATACAAATTCCATCCTTTTATTTTTTCCCTTTATGCTTTGTTGTCTCAAATTATCCCATTTTGTGTTCTGAGTTTGTTATCAAATTTAAATAGTTATAGTTTTTATTTACTATATTTCTTCCCTTTTAATCTTTATGCTATAATGAAATGTTTAATAACCTATTTTGATATATAGATTTACAATTTTCTGATTCTGTTTATCACCTTACTCAAAGTTTTATGTATTGTTTTGTTTGTTTCAAGTAAGGAGTTTCAACACCTTGTAATATAGGTCTAGGGGTAATAAACTTCCTCAGCTTTTGTTTGTCTGGAAAAGTTTTATTTTTCCTTTATATCTGAATGATAACTTTGCTAGATAGAATATTCTTAGCTAATAGCTTTCATCTTTCAATACTTTGAGAATGTGATTCCACTCTCTTCTGACATATAGAGCTTCTGCTGAGAAATGTGCTGATAGACTAATGGGAGTTCCTTTGTAGATTGCCATTTTTTTTTAATTGACTGCTTTTAAATATCTCTTTTTCATTAACTTTTTACATTTTTAATGTAATGTCTCCTAGAGAAGGCCATTTTGCATTAGGGCTATTCGATATTCTCTTACCTTCACGAATGTTTATCTCAGTTCCTTCCTCATGTTTTTGAAGTTCTCAGCTATTATTTCTTTAAATATCCTCTCTATTCCTTTTTATTTTCTCCTTATATTATACCTATTATTATTACGTTGCACTTCTAATGGAGTCAGATAGCTCTTGTAGAATTTCGTTTTAATATCTTATTTCTTCTTCTACCTATATTATTTTTAGATTTCTATCTTTGAGCTTGCTATTCTCACCCCCTGATGATCTTCTGTATTACCACTGCTTTCTAAATGCATTCTTTATTTTACTGAGTTCTTCAGCTCCAGAATTTCTTACCGGTTCCTTTTTAGAGTTTCAATCTCTTTGGTAAGATATTGCTTCTGTTCATTCATTTTAATCCTTAGCTAGTAAACATTTTTTTCCCTGAGTTTTCTCATAGTTCAGAGTTATCTCATGTTGTATATTTTCAATTCTCTATCAGATCACAATATTCTATGAATTTAAATTAGGTTCCTATAGAATTATTATTCTATTTCTGTGATACTGTGTTAAGGTAATTTTTAATGGTTCTGGATGAAATATTTCTTTGCCAATGCATGTAACATAGTGGACACCTTTCTTTAGATAAAACATTATTGTTGTTGCTTAGTAGCTCAGTCATGTCTGACTCTTTTGCAACCCCTTGGACTGTAGCCTGCCAGGCTCCTCTGTCCATGGGATTTCCCAGGCAAAAGACCTGGAGCAGGTTGTCATTTCCTTCTCCAGGGAATCTTCCCAACCTAGGAATCAAAGCCACATCTCCTGCATTGGCATGTGGATTCTTTATCACTGAGCCATCTGTAGAACTTTTAAATTTGATTTTTTCTTTTGTTTTTGAGTAGATGGCACTCTAGCATAAGTTTGCTTTTTTTTTTTTTTTTCCCCTCCCTCCTCTACCTGCACTGCCTCTGGCTATATTTTAACATTTTTCACCCTCCACCACCTCATTGCTTATGCTTAAAGGGTTGCTGCTGATTTGCTGCTGCTGGTGTCAATGTTGTCACTGGTTACAGCACACAGGACACTGAGAGGGCAGGCACCTCCATCTCATCCGGATTTGCTTGGATTGTGGTTCCACTGCCTGGGGTGGAGGATTGCCAGGAGTTAGGGGGAACGGACACTTCTGCCACTTCTGTGGTTGTCAAGTTTACAGGTGCCATCATGGCAGGCAAAGAGGTTGAGTGGTGGGAGCTTCTGCAGATTAGGGATGGGGTCACAGGCCCCACCTTCACTGCTGCCCAAGTCTCTGGGGCTATCAGCACCACTGTGACCAGAAGTCTGGAGTCATTTCTGCCACCTCCCCTGTTGCTGTTGTGCTCTTGAACACCATGGGCTCAGATCCCATGGCTGGGGAGGCAGTCCAGCATTCATGCATTTCATGCTGTTCCCGAGTTCCGCCTCCTCTGTCTGTTCAAGCTCACCTACATTTAGGTGTACAGATGTGTGGAAACTCTCTCGCATCCTGATGTATTGAATAGAGGAAACTTTTGAATTTTAAAGCTTTACTGGTTGTAGATTGAAGGGGAGAAATGAAGGGAGTATTTCATGTCACTATGATTTTGACCAGAATTCTGCCACTATAATTTTCATTTCATGCATTATGCTTTTTTGGTAGCTTTTTGATAGGTTTAATTTCCATATAAATTGGTCATGATAGTTTTATTTCAATTAGTAATATTTTTACCAAATTAAATTGTTATTTCTCCATAAACTTGAAATTTGTTTTTTATGGAAACCTTTAATTCAACTGATTTTTTAAACTATTAAAATTACAGAAGTGGTATGAGGCACTGACTGTTTTGTGCATTTTAAAATTCAGCACATAGCTGAGTGAAAAGATTAAAGAAGCTAAGATAAGAAATTATATTGTCCAAAAATTTTAAACGTTAAAAGTAGGACTCTTCTGGAAGAATTTGAGCTTTATAATAATGCAGTTTCTAACATAGTAAGAATTTCACTAAAAAGACGGATATAATTCAGTAAGGAGAAAATGGGAAAATAGTTCAGGAGGTGGGTTCCTGGAAACAATTTTTATATGTAGAATGTTTTCTACAGAGTTTCAGTCAGTAACTGTCATGCAGGAAGAATCTAATCACTAGAAGATAGATGTCCAGTCAGGTGAGCTTTAAGGGTATCTTACAATCGCAAAAATAAATAAATAAGTAGAGTCCCAGACAACAAAGAGAAACAAAATCCAAATTTTATGGATGTATCAGTTCAGTTCAGTTCAGTCGCTCAGTCGTGTCTGATTCTTTGCGACCCCATGGACTGCAGCATGCCAGGCTTCCCTGTCCATCACCAACTCCCGGAGTTTACTAAAACTCATGTCCATTAAGTCAGTGATGCCATTCAACCATCTCATCCTGTCATCCCTTTCTCCTCCCAGCTTCAATCTTTCCCAGTCTCAGAGTCTTTTCAAATAAGTCAGTTCTTCACACCAGGTGGCCAAAGTATTGGAGTTTCAGCTTCAACATCAGTCCTTGCAATGAATATTCAGGACTGATTTATTTTAGGATGGACTGGTTGGATCTCCTTGCAGTCCAAGGGACACTCAAGAGTCTTCTCCAACACCACAGTTCAAAAGCATCAATTCTTCGGTGCTAGGCTTTCTTTTTTTTGAAACTTCAACAGTCTTTTATTATCAAACTCAGGCAGCTTTAAACCCAGCTTACAGCAAAACCATGTCATCTGGGGATGGAGATGCACATCTAATAAAGGCTGTCTCTTAAAAGAAGATTAAAAATATATATACATATCTGTGTATCTTTTAAAAAAGCAAAATTCACCAGTGTCGCAGAAAAGAAAAATCCTAAAGTGATTTCAGTCCAACCCCCACCCCTCTAAATGAAGAAACAGCATTGGCAGTCTCTGGTGGCTCAAAAACTCCAACTTAGGATGTACCCAGAAAGAAAGCATTTCTTTCCTCTTAAAAAAATTCTTTCTGCTTCATGTTCAACCTCCATAGCTTACTCCTTAGAAACACCTGAAGAATTACTGTATAAATAAGTCTAACCTATCAGTAAAAACAAGCAGCAGCTGGCTGTAACAAGGGGCCTCTCTCCCTGCTCTAACCATGAAGGTGCTAACAAAGGGGAAGCGTCAGCACTGGACCTCAGGTCCCTTCCGGGAAGCCTGAGCCACAGCTCGTGTGGTCCAGTCATCTCTAGCTTTCTTTATAGTCTAACTCTCACATCCACACATTACTATTCTAAAAACTATAGCCTTGACTAGATGGACCTTTGTTGACAAAGTAATGTCTCTGTTTTTTAATATGCGAAGTTGGTCATAACTTTTCTTCCAAGGAGTAAGCATCTTTTAATTTCATGGCCGCAGTCACAATCTGCATTGATTTTGGAGCCCCCCCCCCAAAAAAAATCTGCTGCTGTTTGTCCATCGATTTGCCATGAAATGATGGGACTAGATACCATGGCCTTTCTTTTCTGAATGTTGAGCTTTAAACCAAACTTTTTCACTCTCCTCTTTCACCTTCAAGAGCCTCTTTACTTCTTCTTCACCTTACGCCATAAGAGTGGTATCATCCTCATATCTGAGGTTATTGGTATTTCTCCTGGCAATCTTGATTCCAGATTGTTTCATCCAGCCCAGGTTTTCTCATGATTTTCTCTGCATATAAGTTAAATAAGCAGGGTGACAATATACAATCTTGACGTACTCCTTTTCCTATTTGGAACCAGTCTGTTGTTCCATGTCCAGTTCTAACTGTCGTTTCCTGACTTGCATACAGATTTCTCATGAGACATGTCAGGTGGTCTGGTATTCCCAACACTTTCAGAATTTTCCACAGTTTATTGCGATCCACATAGTTTATTGCGATCCACACAGTTTATTGCTTTAGCATAGTGAATAAAGCAGAAGCAGATGTTTTTCTGGAACTCGCTTTTTCGATGATCCAGTAGATGTTGGCAATTTGATCTCTGGTTCCTCTGCTTTTTCTAAAACCAGCTTGAACATCTGGAAGTTCATGGTTCACGTATTGTTGAAGCCTGGCTTGGAGAATTTTGAGCATTACTTTACTAGCATGTGAGATGAGTGCAATTGTGCGGTAGTTTGAGCATTCTTTAGCATTGCCCTTCTTTTGGATTGAAATGAAAACTGACCTTTTTCCAGGCCCGTGGCCACTGATGAGGTTTCCAAAGTTGCTGGCATATTAAGTGCAGCATTTTCACAGTATCATCTTTAAGGATGTATCTTTATGGATGTATAACAAAATCCAAAAGAAGAAAATCAACAATTATATAAATCAAAGGCTCATTTTGTATTCAAAATTTGTGCATATACTTTTACCAAGCAGTTATACTATAATCCTACACAAGATATACAACTGAAATTCCTACTGTGCTTCATGTTGTCTTCAATACTGACCCAGATATATCACTAGGTATAACTGTGCAGAGTTAGTATAAATAGAAGGAAGAAATCTCTTAATTTTAGATATATTTGGTAAAAGAACCAATTTATACTACTAGCCACATTTTAAGGTTTCAATAGACACACTGTAGCTAGTGATTACTGTATTGGGCAGTGTACATATAAGAAAATATCCATTATCACAAAAATTTTATTAGAAAGATATGTTCTAGATCTTTAATAAATTAGATAGCATCCAATGTAGTAATCTTAAATGATAATAGAGGGCATCTCTGGCTTGGAACTGCTAATTTTGGCAAGTCAGTGTTCCCCTCCCCTCTAACTTCTTTCCATTCCTCACACTAAAAATTGTTAATCTATACTGATATATTTTCCTCTCCCCCTTTACAATTTTGGTGGCAGTTCATAAAGTTATGAATGAAACATATTTGTAAAAATCATTATAAACTATGGTTTAATGTATTACAATTATAATATAAATTTATTTTATGTAAATCCATAGTGATATATCTTGAAATAAATGAAACTTGACTTATTCAATTGTTATAGTACTAGAGTATAATTAAAATGCAAGGTCATTTAGAAAATGGAATAAAAACTGTTAAGTACTGGTATAAATATTTTATGTGATGAAAGAAAAAATAATTGGAAAATGCTAACCTCTTTCCTCCATAAATTAAACTAATTGAGATAATTGTGAGTTCCATATTTGAATTAAGGAACTGATTGTTAGGGACAGGTCAGGAAGCAACAGTTAGATCTCGACATGGAACAACAGGCTGGTTCCAAATAGGAAAAGGAGTACGTCAAGGCTGTATATTGTCACCCTGCTTATTTAACTTATATGCAGAGTACATCATGAGAAACGCTGGACTGGAAGAAGCACAAGCTGGAATCAAGATTACCGGGAGAAATATCAATAATGTCAGATATGCAGATGACACCGCTCTTATGGCAGAAAGTGAAGAAGAACTAAAAAGCCTCTTGATGAAAGTGAAAGAGGAGAGTGAAAATTTTGGCCTAAAGCTCAATATTCAGAAAATGAAGATCACAGCATCTGGTCCCATCACTTCATGGGAAACAGATGGNTTGAGCATTACTTTACTAGCATGTGAGATGAGTGCAATTGTGCGGTAGTTTGAGCATTCTTTAGCATTGCCCTTCTTTTGGATTGAAATGAAAACTGACCTTTTTCCAGGCCCGTGGCCACTGATGAGGTTTCCAAAGTTGCTGGCATATTAAGTGCAGCATTTTCACAGTATCATCTTTAAGGATGTATCTTTATGGATGTATAACAAAATCCAAAAGAAGAAAATCAACAATTATATAAATCAAAGGCTCATTTTGTATTCAAAATTTGTGCATATACTTTTACCAAGCAGTTATACTATAATCCTACACAAGATATACAACTGAAATTCCTACTGTGCTTCATGTTGTCTTCAATACTGACCCAGATATATCACTAGGTATAACTGTGCAGAGTTAGTATAAATAGAAGGAAGAAATCTCTTAATTTTAGATATATTTGGTAAAAGAACCAATTTATACTACTAGCCACATTTTAAGGTTTCAATAGACACACTGTAGCTAGTGATTACTGTATTGGGCAGTGTACATATAAGAAAATATCCATTATCACAAAAATTTTATTAGAAAGATATGTTCTAGATCTTTAATAAATTAGATAGCATCCAATGTAGTAATCTTAAATGATAATAGAGGGCATCTCTGGCTTGGAACTGCTAATTTTGGCAAGTCAGTGTTCCCCTCCCCTCTAACTTCTTTCCATTCCTCACACTAAAAATTGTTAATCTATACTGATATATTTTCCTCTCCCCCTTTACAATTTTGGTGGCAGTTCATAAAGTTATGAATGAAACATATTTGTAAAAATCATTATAAACTATGGTTTAATGTATTACAATTATAATATAAATTTATTTTATGTAAATCCATAGTGATATATCTTGAAATAAATGAAACTTGACTTATTCAATTGTTATAGTACTAGAGTATAATTAAAATGCAAGGTCATTTAGAAAATGGAATAAAAACTGTTAAGTACTGGTATAAATATTTTATGTGATGAAAGAAAAAATAATTGGAAAATGCTAACCTCTTTCCTCCATAAATTAAACTAATTGAGATAATTGTGAGTTCCATATTTGAATTAAGGAACTGATTGTTAGGGACAGGTCAGGAAGCAACAGTTAGATCTCGACATGGAACAACAGGCTGGTTCCAAATAGGAAAAGGAGTACGTCAAGGCTGTATATTGTCACCCTGCTTATTTAACTTATATGCAGAGTACATCATGAGAAACGCTGGACTGGAAGAAGCACAAGCTGGAATCAAGATTACCGGGAGAAATATCAATAATGTCAGATATGCAGATGACACCGCTCTTATGGCAGAAAGTGAAGAAGAACTAAAAAGCCTCTTGATGAAAGTGAAAGAGGAGAGTGAAAATTTTGGCCTAAAGCTCAATATTCAGAAAATGAAGATCACAGCATCTGGTCCCATCACTTCATGGGAAACAGATGGGGAAACAGTGTCAGACTATTTTGGGGGGCTACAAAATCACTGCAGATGGCGACTGCAGCCATGAAATTAAAAGATGCTTACTCCTTGGAAGGAAAGTTATGACCAACCTAGATACCATGTTCAAAAGCAGAGACATTACTCTGCCAACAAAGGTTCGTCTATTTAAAGCTTTGGTTTTTCCTGTGGTCATGTATGGATGTGAGAGTTGGACTGTGAAGAAAGCTGAGCGCCAAAGAATGGATGCTTTTGAACTGTGGTGTTGGAGAAGACTCTTGAGAGTCCCTTGGACTGCAAGGAGGTCCAACCAGTCCATCCTAAAGGAGATCAGTCCTAGGTATTCATTGGAAGGACTGCTGCTGAAGCTGAAACTCCAGTACTTTGGCCACCTCATGTGAAGAGTTGACCCATTGGAAAAGACCCTGATGCTGGGAGGGATTGGGGGCAGGAGGAGAAGGGGACNTGAAGAAAGCTGAGCGCCAAAGAATGGATGCTTTTGAACTGTGGTGTTGGAGAAGACTCTTGAGAGTCCCTTGGACTGCAAGGAGGTCCAACCAGTCCATCCTAAAGGAGATCAGTCCTAGGTATTCATTGGAAGGACTGCTGCTGAAGCTGAAACTCCAGTACTTTGGCCACCTCATGTGAAGAGTTGACCCATTGGAAAAGACCCTGATGCTGGGAGGGATTGGGGGCAGGAGGAGAAGGGGACAACAGAGGATGAGATGGCTGGATGGCATCACTGACTCGATGGACATGAGTTTGGGTAAACTCTGGGAGTTGAGGATGGACAGGGAGGCCTGGCGTGCTACAATTCATGTGGTCACAAAGAGTCGGACATGACTGACCAACTGAACTGAAGGGAACTGATTACTTCTGTTAAAATACACAATTCTTAAACAGTCTGCGTATTATATTTAGAATAAATTCATCAAGTTGACTTTTCCTGAATAATGTACAATAAAGATTAGTGAGAATGTGTCTTCAAAAATGACTTTATTTAATTAGTTTCTCAGATGATTTCTTTATGAGAGCAACACTTCCAGGTATACTGAGTCTAAGTCACCCAGCATAATCTTATAGTCAGTTGGAATTACTTGGAAATTCACTACTTTATTTTGTCTTTTACTATCAAATTATGTGAGAATTTATTCTTATTCTTAATAAAGGTGACTTAAGATAAAATAATTGTTATTTAGAGGATATCACACTCCCAATAAAGTCATACCTCTTAATCTTTAAGATCATAATAATCAATCTATTGTTATTTCAAATTGGTTTCGAACAAGTGGACATTTTATTACTGAGGTAATTACTGAACTGGTAATTTTATCACATAATTTGTTGTATTCATAAAAACTTTATATAATATAAAACTAAGTGTATACAGTTATGGAAACCACATATATCTTTGTCCTAATTCACTAGAAATAATTTATTATGTTTCATTTTTAGGGATATTAAACATAGCTTTGGAAAAAGATATATTTTATCTAACACTAGGAGAATAATGGATCAGATCTTATCTATATGACAAAGGTTGTATATAACTGTTGTATTTCAAGATTCCTCAGAATGAATTCATAAACAACTGAGGTGAATATTTTTTCAGAGATTCATCAAAATTTAAGTTTCTATCCATAGAGCTTCAGAAATAAACAATTGTGTTTTTTATATTATTGTTTATTTTGGTCTAATACTTGATTATTTTTGGTAGAGAAATAGTATACAAGTGCATCTTATTATTTTATACACATAGGCTTAAATTCCTTAGGGTTTACAAAAAACACGAGAGCACAAAGACATATACACAATCACAAACACCTAAATCATTGATTCACTTATCAGGAACATGTATCCAAACTCCTGACTAAGCCAAACAGGAAAAAAAAAAAAAAAAGATGAAGTGGGGGTCAGTATCTCCTGGCCAAGAAGTAAATGATTCAGCCATCACAATTAGTTTTACAAAGAATAAAAAGAAGAAACTCAATTTATTTTTTTCTTGTTGAAAATAAGGAAGAAAATTCCTATTTTCTTAAGATTTTTATTTTATATTGGGGTATAGTTGATTAGCAATGTTGTGTATAGAAAAGTGATTATGTTATTCTTTTCAAATTTTTTCCCATTTAATTTATTACACAATTATTGAGCAGAGTTTCCTGGGCTATACAGTAGGTCCTTATTTTAAATACAGTAGTATGTATATGTCAATCCCAAGCTCCCAAATTTATCCCTCCCCCTCAAGCCCAAGGGCTGCAAGAGTAGGACATGACTTAGGGACTAAACCACCACTCATCTATTTGCTAACCATAAGATTATTTTCTAAGTCTGTGAACCTGTGTCTCTTTTATAAATAAATTCATTTGTATCATTCTTTAGATTTCACATATGATTGATTTCAGATGATATCTATTGAAGAAACTCAGTTTCTGAAAAGTAAAGATATTCATTCATTCTTTGAGTGAAAAAAATAAAAGTTTTATTTTCACATATTATGTAATTTTAATATAATTCCCACTGACAGTTTAGATAAAGGTAGATTGAAAGTTAAAGTGGCTCAGTCTTGTCCAACTCTTTGCTACCCCATGGACTATAAAGTCTGTGGAATTCTCTAGGCCAGAATACTAGAGTGGGTAGCCTTTCCCTTCTCCAGGGGATCTTCCCAACCCAGGGATCAAACCCAGGTCTCCTGCAATGCAGGCGGATTCTTTGCCAGATGAGCCTCAAGGGAAGTCCAAGAATACTGGAGTAGGTAGCCTGTCCCTTCTCCAGGGGATCTTCCCAATCCAGGAATCAGACCAGGGTCTCCTGCATTCCAAGTGGATTCTTTACAAACTGAGCTATCAGGGAAGCCCAAGCAAACTGGACTTCCCTCATGGCTCAGCTGGTAAAGGCTCAGTTGGTAAAGAATCTGGCAAACTGTATGTTATCATACACTTCACTGTTATTGATATACATGTTAGCTTCTCATTTGAAGACATATTCCTGAAGTCAGGTTTTTATCTTATTCTATATATCCCCTAGCATTCGTATTTATTTTTTAGAATATAGAAGGCATTCTGCAATTGTTTGATGAATAAACAATTCTGTCTTCCTATGTTATTATGAAAAGTATTGGGTACAAAACTGGAAATAGAGAAATAATTTTCAAGATAAATTTCAATAACTGACCAGACCTCTGGTATATATAACATTACTTTGAATGTTTCATTCCTAACAATATTTATTCAATGCTATTTCTTTTCTAATGGTGTTTGTTAGTTTTTCTATATGTAGAATGAGAGAAATTCTTTCTGGCAATGGAATGAAGGCAGCAGTGCCTGAGGTATGTGCGATAGGAAGAAAATATCGGATATGCCAAAATCAATACAGTATTATAAAGTAAAGTAAAGTAAAAATTAAAAATTAAAAAATAATAATAAAATCATGAATTGTAATGAATTATGTTGAATAAGAAAGCAGGAAAAATTAATTTTTGAAAACACTAAAGTAACTTAATTTACTTTAAAATGCAGATTTAGCATCAAATTCTGTATACTTTTATGTAAAATTTATAATTAAAAATTTACCTAGTATAAGAATATAAATTATACATTAATTTATTACTCAGAAATATAAAATAATGTTAATTTATTCTTACATATGATAAAATACCTTACCACATAATCTGAGCTTTGTATAATTCACTGATTTAAACCTTATTACAACTTATAAGCCATATTCTGAATTTTAGAAATAGTGTCATTAGCTTAAAGAGGTATCCTATTTGAACAATGATTTTTTTTAAAAATCAAAAATTCAGAACAAATTTTACATTAAATTAACAGAATTAAAACACTGGCACTGGGAACTTCTTTTTAGCCAGAGTGAAGCGGAGTGTCAGAGCTTCCCACATGGCTTGAACCCGAGGCTTAGGTTTTAGCTTCCCAAAAAACATTAACACTAATGCTACACACATGGCCACCCCAACCAAATTCCAGGCTGTTTTAGAGTAGTGGATGGGGATGGGATGTGCACTTTGCCAGTTACTGTGGTCTACCCAGGAGTTCCTGGGAGCAGCCAGTACCTAACCTTGGATCTTATTAGTTAATCTGTGGTCTTAATAAATGATACTTATTTTTCATAATGGAGGCATTTAAATAACTTAACAAGTCAATCTGTATGAATATGGCCTAAACTATAAGTTCTAGTCTAAAAAATATTGTTTTCAGGGGAAGTTTTCCTATGGTATGCTCAAGAAGAAAAATAATCTATAAAACATGAGAGTTGAATCAATTTAGTAAGTAGTAATAAATTTTTTTTTTTTTTTAACCACACTGCATTGCTGTGGGATCATAGCTCCCCAACCACAGATTGAACCTGGGCCCTCAGCAGTGCAAGTGTGAAGTTCTAACCACTGGAATGCAAGGGAATTCTCTTAGTACTAGATTTGAGAGAAAAGCACATATATATATTTAAAAATACTGATTATGTATAAATTTTCATTGAACAGCTATACCATTTTCATGGATTTTTGAAACTTTTCATAAGTAAATGGTGAAAAAACCAAATAGACCAAAGGAATATCAAACAGAACATAATAAGTAGAATTTTGCTTAAGAGAATTTTTCCAGAAGAATTTTCTTTTCCAAAAGGTAAAACTGAATGGAAAGATATTTCTTTTATTCAGTACTATACTAAGTATTTGCTATACATTTAAAAACCGATGCTTTCAAAATATAATTATTTTCATTAATTCAAACAGTTATTTACTAAAATATCTATTTGATACCCCCAATGTATCAGTGGTGTTTTTCTAGATGGTTTTTAAATCAATTACTTTAAAATAAAGACATTTGTGAGGGATCTCCTGGTGGCCCAGTGATTGGGACTCAGCACTTTCATGGCAATGGCCCAGGTTCAATACCTGGTCCAGGAACTAGGATTCTGCAAGCGGTATGGTGTGACCAAAAATAAATAAATAAAGACATTATTTAAAATGAATTCTCACGAACTAAAAATTATTGAATTTTTAAAATAAAATAGGTATTATTTCTTGAAATATTTATATGAAAATATGACAAAACTTGGGGCTTCCCCAGTAGCTCAACTGGTAAAAGAATCTGCCTGCAATGCAGGAGACCCAGTTCGATGCCTGGGTTGGGAAGATCCACTGGAGAAGGGATAGGCTACCCACTTCAGTATTCTTGGGCTTCCCTTGTGGCTCATCTGGTAAAGAATCTGCCTGCAATGTGAGAGACCTGAGTTTAATCTCTGGGTTAAGAAAATCACCTGGAGAAGGGAAAGGCTATCCACTCCAGTATTCTGGCCTGGAGAATTCCATGAACTATACAGTTGCAAAGAGTTGGACACACCTGAGCATCTTTCACTTAATTTTGCATGACAGAGTTTAAATAATTTTAGTCTGTTCATCAGAGGAAAAAAATAAACTTTTTCAACATTTAATTAAATACAGTAACATTTCACCTTTTAAGGAAACAAAGTTTATGCCATGAAAATCCTAATTTCTTTGTAAATTGAATTGTCTTTCTTCAGTTCAGTTCACTCAGTCGTGTCTGACTCTTTGCAACCCCATGAATTCCAACACGCCAGGCCTCCCTGTCCATCACTAACTCCGGGAGTTCACTCACACTCACACTCACATCCATCGAGTCAGTGATGCCATCCAGCTATCTCATCCTCTGCCATCCCCTTCTTCTCCTGCCCCCAATCCCTCCCAGCATCAGAGTTTTTTCCAATGTGTCAACTCTTTTCATGAGGTAGCCAAAGTACTGGAGTTTCAGCTTTAACATCATTCCTTCCAAAGAAATTCCAGGACTGATCTCCTTCAGAATGTACCGATTGGATCTCCTTGCAGTCCCAGAGACTCTCAAGAGTCTTCTCCAACACCACAGTTCAAAAGCATCAATTCTTCAGCGCTCAGCTTTCTTCATAGTCCAACTCTCACAAGCAGCTTTATTGAGATACAAGTTACACACCGTAAGAAGAACTCATCAAACATTAGACTTCGTAATGAAGTTCGGGGCTATTCTTCTCAGTTACTTGAAGAAAGCCTAGTCAGGGAAGTATGAAGAGTGGCAGAGAAATGTATGTTCAACTATCAACTATTCTACTTCTCTTACATCTCATCCTTCATTGTTATACAACAAATATATATTTCTGAAATTTCTATTCCAGTGTGACAAAATTAAAAGCTTCACACACTTCCTAGGTACCTTATTACTAGAAATATTTTGGTTGTTGGCATAGCCTTCCTCCTTCTCCCCTTCCTATCTTACAATCTCAAAGGAAACTTAAATGTATTTTAGAAACATGTGACAAAGATATGAAATGAAATGGTTTATTGCAAATCAGGCAGAAATCAGCACACTGAAAATGAGATTCTAAGTCTTGATAATATGTGTAACTGCTGCTGCTCAGTCACTTCAGTTGTGTCCGACTCTGTATGGCCCCATAGACGGCAGCCCACCAGGCTCCCCCGTCTCTGGGATTCTCCAGGCAAGAACACTGGGGTGGGTCGCCATTTCCTTCTCCAATGCATGAAAGTGAAAAGCGAAAGTGAAGTCGCTCAGTGGTGTCTGACTCTTAGCAACCCCATGGACTGCAGCCTACTAGACTCCTCCATCTATGGGATTTTCCAATCAAGAGTACTGCTGAATGTATTTCACCCTTTTAAGAACAATGGTGGGTTTATTTGAGTCCCCAACTGATTTTTCTTGTCTTATAATGTCTCATTATTTTTTATCTATAACTATTACTTCTGATTCTTGATAATTGATAGCTAACTTTAAAGAATTTTGAAGATCCTAAATAATTCATTTCATCTCTTGTATTATTCTGAAATATTTTATTCTAGCCTCATAGATAGTAACTAGCTAATGACATCATGAAAATGATTTATTTGTTTCAATGGTATCCTTAGAATGCTTTTTTTGTCATACAAAACTACTAACCTTAACCCCTCTGCCATATTTCCTTTGCTGATGAGCAATATCAATTCTGATATCTCATGAACTCATGACAAATACAGTTCTACAGCACTTAATTTTATAGCATGTTTGTTCCAGATGAGGATAGAACATTTGCCAGAAAGGGACATTGTATCTATTTTCTTTTTACAAGTGACATTGTAAACCCATTTCCAGACAGTTATGTGAAAATGTGAGATTTTCTTTTCTCCACTCTAGTTTGCATGTGTGTTTAGTCATGCAGTCATGTCTTTTTATGACCCCATGGATGGTAGCCTGCCAGGCTCCTCTGTTCATGGGACTTTTCAGGCAAGAATTCTGGAGTGGGCTGCCATTTCCTCCTCCAGAGGATCTTGCCAACCCAGGAATCAAATTGGTGTCTCATACGTCTTCTGCATTGCAGGTAGATTCTTTACCTGCCATTGAGAGAGTCCACTGTTTGGTTTAGAAGACTACTAAAACCTAGATAGCATATTCAAAAGCAGAGACATTACTTTTCCGACTAAGGTCCGTCTAGTCAAGACTATGGTTTTTCCTGTGGTCATGTATGGATGTGAGAGTTGGACTGTGAAGAAGGCTGAGTGCTGAAGAATTGATGCTTTTGAACTGTGGTGTTGGAGAAGACTCTTGAGAGAGTCCCTCGGGCTGCAAGGAGATCCAACCAGTCCAACCTAAAGGGGATCAGCCCTGGGTGTTCTTTGGAAGGAATGATGCTAAATCTGAAACTCCAGTACTTTGGCCACCTCATGTGAAGAGTTGACTCATTGGAAAAGACTCTGATGCTGGGAGGGATTGGGGGCAGGAGGAGAAGGGGCAACGGAGGATGAGATGGCTGGATGGCATCACTGACTCGATGGATGTGAGTCTGAGTGAACTCCGGAAGTTGGTGATGGACAGAGAAGCCTGGCGTGCTGGGATTCATGGGGTCGCAAAGAGTCAGACACGACTGAGTGACTGAACTGAACTGAAGACCACTAAAGATATTTTTTTAATTTTAAGATATGCAAATCCATACGGGCAGAATCTTAGAACTGGAATCAATTAGTAAATTTCTCTCAGATATTAATTATAGCTTTATGGATTATGAGAGAGTAAGAGAGAGAGATTTGAGGTCTTGACATATTTATAAATTCAATCACTAAAATCAGAACTATGGAGGTCAGCATTTTTCTTTTATCTTACCACAGGTGTCTAATTGCTATTGTAGTTTTTTTCAGTTCTATCTCCTTACTTACTCCTCAACAACTCCAAGAATAATTTTCTCCTTCTTATCCACATTGATATTGCCTTGGTTCAAGTTATCAGCATCTCTAATCTTGTTATAAATGTACCATTACAGCCATTTCTGTCTCTAAATTCATACTTCCAGTTCATCCTCCCAACAACGCCAGAGGGGTCATTCTAAAAAATAAATGTGATCATAATATTTGTCTATTTGAAATTCTACAATAGACCACTATTGTCTAACATAAAGTTCAAATAGCTCAGCTTGGAACACAAATATGTCCCTAATCTGGTCCCTAGAAATCACTATAACTTCTTTCCAACTTGGCTTTTTCTATATTTCTAGATTGATAAATTACTTACTGAATTCACTGAATATTATGCATTTTTAGGAAATATTAAGCTTTGTGTATGTTTTTTCTGGGCTTCCCAGGTGGCTAGTGGTAAAGAACAACCTGCCAATGCAGGAGACATAAGAGATGTGGGTTTGATCCCTGGGTCAGGAAGATACCCTGGAGGAGGGAATGACAACCCACCCCAGTATTCTTGCCTCGAGAATTCCATGGAAAGGGGAGCTTGGAAGGTCCTCTGGGTCACAAAGAATCAGACATGACTGAAGCAACTTAGCATGCACACATGCTTTTCTACAAGTTCCTCATCATATTTTCTCAAGAAGAATACCTAATATCATGTCATATAAATCTTGCACATCTCATCTCTAATGCTTAGTGGCTGCCATTTATTTTAAAAAAATGAATAATTAACATTAATTTTCCACACTGTATGCTATGTGGGCAACATTAACATGTTCAGCATTTAATAACATTTTATTCCTTTTTCTTCAAGGAGACAATATTTTTCCTATAGGCAGTTGTTCTGTCTTGTAGCCTGCATTTCTAAACACAAAATATCTAACTAACATGGAGGTGTTCCTGGAGACTGTTTTCATAGCATTTTATTCACTTCTTCCTCCATCTATGTCTTTTTCTTAAGAAGTAAACAAATAACTGGCTATAGCAATGAATAATTAAATGTCAAAATAATCTTTCCTTACCTAAAGAGACATGCTTTTCCTCCTGTCTTTTTTCATTGAATTCATCTATAAAATCTTTTCTAATTCTCCAGAGTCTTTAGTACTATCTTTTGTCCATCAGTATTGTAAAAATAACAACTCAGTAATGATGGATGAACTAATATTAAACTAATCTTCCCACAGATAAGACCTATAATGTCTGAATTTAAAATATANCCTGGGTGTTCTTTGGAAGGAATGATGCTAAATCTGAAACTCCAGTACTTTGGCCACCTCATGTGAAGAGTTGACTCATTGGAAAAGACTCTGATGCTGGGAGGGATTGGGGGCAGGAGGAGAAGGGGCAACGGAGGATGAGATGGCTGGATGGCATCACTGACTCGATGGATGTGAGTCTGAGTGAACTCCGGAAGTTGGTGATGGACAGAGAAGCCTGGCGTGCTGGGATTCATGGGGTCGCAAAGAGTCAGACACGACTGAGTGACTGAACTGAACTGAAGACCACTAAAGATATTTTTTTAATTTTAAGATATGCAAATCCATACGGGCAGAATCTTAGAACTGGAATCAATTAGTAAATTTCTCTCAGATATTAATTATAGCTTTATGGATTATGAGAGAGTAAGAGAGAGAGATTTGAGGTCTTGACATATTTATAAATTCAATCACTAAAATCAGAACTATGGAGGTCAGCATTTTTCTTTTATCTTACCACAGGTGTCTAATTGCTATTGTAGTTTTTTTCAGTTCTATCTCCTTACTTACTCCTCAACAACTCCAAGAATAATTTTCTCCTTCTTATCCACATTGATATTGCCTTGGTTCAAGTTATCAGCATCTCTAATCTTGTTATAAATGTACCATTACAGCCATTTCTGTCTCTAAATTCATACTTCCAGTTCATCCTCCCAACAACGCCAGAGGGGTCATTCTAAAAAATAAATGTGATCATAATATTTGTCTATTTGAAATTCTACAATAGACCACTATTGTCTAACATAAAGTTCAAATAGCTCAGCTTGGAACACAAATATGTCCCTAATCTGGTCCCTAGAAATCACTATAACTTCTTTCCAACTTGGCTTTTTCTATATTTCTAGATTGATAAATTACTTACTGAATTCACTGAATATTATGCATTTTTAGGAAATATTAAGCTTTGTGTATGTTTTTTCTGGGCTTCCCAGGTGGCTAGTGGTAAAGAACAACCTGCCAATGCAGGAGACATAAGAGATGTGGGTTTGATCCCTGGGTCAGGAAGATACCCTGGAGGAGGGAATGACAACCCACCCCAGTATTCTTGCCTCGAGAATTCCATGGAAAGGGGAGCTTGGAAGGTCCTCTGGGTCACAAAGAATCAGACATGACTGAAGCAACTTAGCATGCACACATGCTTTTCTACAAGTTCCTCATCATATTTTCTCAAGAAGAATACCTAATATCATGTCATATAAATCTTGCACATCTCATCTCTAATGCTTAGTGGCTGCCATTTATTTTAAAAAAATGAATAATTAACATTAATTTTCCACACTGTATGCTATGTGGGCAACATTAACATGTTCAGCATTTAATAACATTTTATTCCTTTTTCTTCAAGGAGACAATATTTTTCCTATAGGCAGTTGTTCTGTCTTGTAGCCTGCATTTCTAAACACAAAATATCTAACTAACATGGAGGTGTTCCTGGAGACTGTTTTCATAGCATTTTATTCACTTCTTCCTCCATCTATGTCTTTTTCTTAAGAAGTAAACAAATAACTGGCTATAGCAATGAATAATTAAATGTCAAAATAATCTTTCCTTACCTAAAGAGACATGCTTTTCCTCCTGTCTTTTTTCATTGAATTCATCTATAAAATCTTTTCTAATTCTCCAGAGTCTTTAGTACTATCTTTTGTCCATCAGTATTGTAAAAATAACAACTCAGTAATGATGGATGAACTAATATTAAACTAATCTTCCCACAGATAAGACCTATAATGTCTGAATTTAAAATATAAATATATATGCATACCTACATATGAGAAAATATTATATATAAGTGAGAAAAAATATATGAAGGTACTTTGATAGAGAAAAAAGACAAATGATCCTTAAAAGAGTGGGGTTGCAATAAGCGCGATGATCATGCATGCTGACTTTTCCCTGCAGGCACTCTCCAGGATTCACACAAATGTCTGGAACTCAAACAGGAATCTGCAGCCTACCATCCTGAGGACCTGGAGGACAAAGTTAACACAATCCCCTGGATTGTGAAATGTAGGTAATAAATACACTTAAAGGAGGGAATTGTAGAGAGATGCTCCAAAATCTGTGTAAACTCGCTTTAGATCATGCTGAATTATACAGAAGTGTGGGAGATCCCAGAGGATCCACTGGCAGAGAACAATAGCAAAAAAGCTGAAAAAATAAAGCAGAATCCATAATTTCTACAATCAAGCATCTACACCATCCAGAATACAATCAAAATTTGCTCTACTTGTGAAGAAACATGGAAAGTGTGACCAATAATCAAAAGTAAAAGAAGTGACTCTGAAAACAAGAGTTTGAAATTTATAGAGAATTTAACATTTATTTTAAATTTGAAGAGTTCAGTGAAAACTATAGTCACTCTAACTAAATGCGAGTTAATCACAACTGCAAAATGAATATAATGAAAAGAAGCAAATTGAAATTCAAGAATTGAGAAGTAAAATATCAAAATGGATTGGCCTAACACCCTACTGTAGACTAGGAAAAATCAACTGTATATTTTAGTCCCAGATAGACCACTAGAAGATTTAAAAGTTGGAAATACAGATTAAAAAATAGTTTTAAAAATGAACATATCCTCAGCTTCCTGTGGTAAAACAGTCAGCATGTTCACAACTGGAGTCTAGGGAAAGATGGGAGACGAGGCTGGAAACAAAATGGAAGAGTAATGGATTCAAATTTCCCAAATATGGTGAGAGCTATATAATTACTGATCAAAGTTCTGTGAACCCTAATCAAGGTAAAACAAAGAAAATCACATCCAGAAACATTTTAGTCAAATTGCTCAGAAATCAAGACAAACAAATAATTTGGAAAACAGAATAAAAGAACAAATTACATACAAGAGAACAACTGTATAGTATATGAATGACAATTGGTTTTTCATTAAAAAAGGAAACCAGAGGTCAATGGAACAACATCTTTAAAGTATTTTTCAAAATATCCTACAGAACTGTCAACTAAGAAGTCTACATCATATTAGGGGGCAGATACAACCCATGGTAACCTCTGATTACTAAGTCTTTGTATAATCCCTTTTTGAGTGTTGGGAGAAACTGTGCCTTGTTTAAATAATTTTATCCGTGGTTTTCAAACTAAGAGAAATAAAAGCATATATAAATGAAGGTACATGATTTTTATAGCAGCTTTGTTCATAAAATCCCCAAACTGGAAGCAATAAAAAATCTATTAACAGGTGAAAGAAATAAAAAATTATGTTTGTATTCCCACAATGGAATGTTGCTTAGCATTGCAAAGTGACATAGAAATGACAGAGTCAACAGCATAGATGAATCTCATATATATCCTGAGTGAAAGAAGCTGAACACAGAATAGTGCACTCTATACATTTCCATTTATATGAAATTCTAGAACTGGAAAACCCAGGTGGTCATGAAAATAATTATAAAACTTGTTACTTCTGGGTTGTTCTAGGAAAGCGCATGGAAGGCCTTTACATAGTGAAGGAAATAGACTAAACTTATAGAGGAATTTGTTACAGATATGTGTTTGTCAATGTTCATTTTCACAGGTCAGGCCCAGGAAGCTGACTATGAGATGAAGATGAGCAGGATGGGAGCTGAAGAACTGAATCGCAGGCCCAAATGCTGCCCTATACTAATAAGATCAACCAGCAGAAGAACTACAGTGTGATTTTAGACATCAACAGATAGCTCATTAAGGATTAACATGAATTTTATAATCCATCATTCCACCAATTAATGTAAAAAATATTATACTTTTAACATTTAGTGATACATTAGATATATAAATTTTAAAACGAAAGAAATAATTGAATCACCATTTAATCTCTACTCTCTCATCACTAGTATCAAGTCACTGACCTAATATCTGAGGGAAAAAATAAAGAAAAAAGTACGGTTTCACTTTTTGAATGTGAAATATTTATTTTGAGTGGCAAATTATCAAGCATGAAGATGTAAATGAAAACAATGGTACACAGATATAAGTGAATTATAGAAACTTAAAATTACTAAATTCTTGCAGAATTCATGTAAATTAGCAAATTTAACAATTTACAGTTATGCTGGAAAAGATATTTAAATCACTCTTTTATATTAAAAAATAGTTCTGAGAATATATGAATACCATGTATGTAGAGTAACAAACGGTGCAGAAACACCCAAAAAAGTTGTATATGCCATGAGCCATCATTATTTTATTAACATGTTTTATTCCCAGATGTATGACTACTTATTAGGTGTTAATTTAATGTTAATATCTTACTTTTGTCCCTCCAATATACTTAATCATGTACGGAAGTAATGAAATAACCCCTGCTAAGTATTGTTCTGCAAATATGGGTAATTTGTTTTATTGGCTATAGTATAAATCCACCTAAAATTCATAGCAGGGCAAAACTATATTCTTGAAAATTACTATATCTTTAGCTTACTAGAACATGTCCCTAAGTAAACACTTGTGATGTCAAGATTATATCCATCCATTTGTTCAAGTATCCCCAGACTCTGGTAAACTATTTGCCAATTAATAGGCACATATTAATTTTTAAAGCAAATGACAGATTAAAATTATTAGATATAACATGATAATACAATATTTGCAATAGTTTTGGTAATATTTTACTTTATATTCAAAGTATTTCATGTAGATTTCTTTATTGTAAAGTAACTTTGACTATATTCAGAAACTCACCATATATGATTAGCTTTAAGGGATAACTTTTCATTATTTTTTTTATTATTATTTTTTTAAAGCAAGAATAAGTTTTTATTTCAAAAATCAAAGCAAAATTATCATTCAATAATTTTTCATACAATCAAATGTTTTCATTATTATTTCATAATAACATTGATACACAACATGGTTAACATACGTATTAATGTAGTTATTTATCAATGTTTAGGGATAACTTTTCAATAAGTGGAATTTTCACAGATTCTGATAATATCAAGGTTTGCAAGCCTAGACCAGATTTGGATATTCTTAATGTGGATAATACCTCTATCACAGAATTAGAGGAGAGATTTGAAATAAATAGTGCAAACTTTGCTATAGCCATTAGGGCAAGGAGGACAAAATTTTTTTACTATGAGGGAAATTCAGGATGGATTTAATAACTGCAGAATATTGTGTATATGACCTTAGTAGTCTATTCCAAGGTGAAATAAAACTTGTGAAATTTAGTATGTTCAGTTTAGTCGCTCAGTCGTGTCTGAATCTTTGTGACACCATGAATCGCGCATGCCAGGCCTCCCTGTGCATCACCATCTCCCGGAGTTCACCCAGACTCACATCCATCGAGTCCGTGATGCCATCCAGCCATCTCATNTTCTGTGAGTATGGTTTCAGTGTGTCTGCCTTCTGATGCCCTCTTGCAACACCTATCATCTTACTTGGGTTTCTCTTACCTTGGATGTGGGGTTATCTTTTCACGGCTGCTCCAGCAAAGCACAGCCACTGCTCCTTACCTTGGATGAGGGGTATCTCCTTACCGCCGCTGTTCCTGACCTTCAATGTGGGATAGCTCCTCTAGCCCCTCCTGCGCTTGAATTAAAATTTATCAGAATCCTTCTATCCCACTACCACTCTCAGTCAGTGTTAAATTTCATTTTATGGAAAGTATTAATAGGGTTTACACATTTATCTAAGTAAAAAGAGCTATAAGTTCCCTGTTTAAATAGTGGAATATATCATAAAAAATAATTTCAGCTGCATTATTAAAATATACTTATTCTCCTCTTTTTATAACACATAAATCACCTGGATATTCCAAGGTTATAACTCGAGTTTTCCTATGAACCAATATTTTCTTAATTTTATAGCTAAAAAAAAAGAGTATATAGTCTAGAATAGTAGATTTTGGTCCTGTTCACTGATAATTTCTCCACCTTTGGCACAGTGAGGAGTTGCACTTTTCTACCTTCAGAAATGTGCCCATTTTGATGACTTTTGGTAAAAGAAAAGAGACAGTAAGTGATGTGTGTCACTTCTGCATGGGAAGACTTAATTTTTAGTGCAAAATTCTTGATACGTCTGCACTGATGATTGTGGAAATAGTTGTTGCTGTTTACGTGTACATGTAATCACTGGCACAATAACCAGGACTTGTAGGAAATTTTACAAGAGCAATTAAAACCTTTGAGATTCTAAATGTGGTGTTGCTATTGTTCTCCCTGTTGTTGTTGTAATTGCAATATATCTTATCATACCTTGATGGATAACTTCAGTGTTATTTCTAAGTTCTAGTAGAGAAGAAAAATCATAAACTTTCTGTCTAGTAAAGAAAACAACCTAAATCATTCATTGAAATACTAAGTATCAAGAAGGATAAAACCAATGCCTAGGGCAGAAAGGAGAAGTCTACATTCAGATGCATATGCCAGCATTATCCCAAATAGTAGAGTTTCAGTTAGGAGAACAGGAGGTGGCATTTAGAAAGACTGTGTATCAAATGTGTAGTTTAAGCACAAAGTTTTTACTCACTTTTCCCAAAAGCACATTTTATTATAAATTTCAGACTATGTATTTACAAAATAAAAAAGTCACTAATTCAGAATATTATGTTAACAACCAAAAAATAAGTTATAAATGTGTTTATGTCAATAAAATGCCTAACAGCTTTGGTATCTATTTATTTTTTAATTAAAACTTAAACATGGATGGCTTTCTAGAGTATAATTCCAAAACTTTTCCTTATTTGTTATTTCAACTTAAGAGCCTGTAATTTTTTTTTTTTTTTTCGTGAATCTGGGAGATGACAATATGCAAACCCAGGTATGGATTCTAACTTGTATGTGGTCTCTGCTTTATTTCTGTATTTTAATCATAATTAAATAAATTTATATGTCTTTTTTAGTTTTCCTGATTAGTTATCTTTACCAAAATGATAAAAAGAATAAGGTAAATTTTCTTACATACCAATTAGGATTCTACCATAACAGAATTAAAGTTAGTAAAATGTAAGCTAAAAAGTATAATCATTCTTTCAAACTCAAAAACAAATTAGAAAATACAGTAGAAGCATTGTGCAATGGAACTTAATTCATTATAGATTCTGTGCTTTCTGTTGGCAAAGAAACAGAAGATTGGCAATAACACTTACTGAAATTGGAACCAATAAAAATGTCTGTTTTGAAAAGATATACCAATTAATTAGTGATGTGAATGGCTCTATTAAGAATATGGGCTTCTCAGGTAGCACAGAGGTAAAGAATTCACCTGTCATTACAGAAGATATGGGTTTGATCCTTAGATCTGGAATATCCTCTGGAGAAGGAAATGGCAACCCTCTACTGTATTCTTGCCTGGAGAATCCCATGGACAGAGGAGCCAGGCAGGCTACAGTCCACTTTGGTCACATAAGAAATTATCTCAACTTAGTGACTAAACAACAACTTGATTGTCTGTGTATTATGTTTCAAGAAAATGTTTGGTTACGCATTTCACTGTTTGGTCACCGCCAAAGATACATTTATACTGACATTTGTAATTCTTTCATGAACAGCCAAAATTCCACAAAAACGTATTTTCAAATATTACCTTAATAGCTCTCTATACTAAACATATTAACTTTGTTCGGTTTTGTTATAAAAGTACATTCATTCATTTTCATCTTAGTGCATGAAATATAACTGTAAAGGAGAGATAACTTTGCCAGTTGTTCAATTTTCACAATATTTAGCATTATTTTCAAGAAACAACATGAGAAATGATGCTTGTAATAATAGCTAATATTTGTATGGGACTTGCTGTGCCAAATTATGATCCTAGTGCTTTATATCGTTTATCTCATTTATTTTAACAACCTACCTATGTGTCTGGTCTTATTATTGTAATTCCCTTAGACTAAAATGCTTAAGATTATTGCCCAAGTAATCCATTTAATTCAGTATGGATATTAAGCCCAAATAGTAGGCACAGACTACAGAATCTGCTCCCATAACTGTCATATTGATTATGAATATTGTGTAGGGCCTTATTATTTAAAAGTCATTACCATTATCATGTGATGATATACTGGGATCTCCATTGTTCTTATCCAGTCTCTGGGTCCGTGCTCAGAACAAAACTTTTTAAATCAGAATATCATGCAAAACAATTCACAGAGCCAATGGTGTTGTTACAGTAGGTGGATAGCTAGATATGAGCAGAGAAATGGAGTCAGGGGTCAGGTGGGAGGAAACTACTCATCTTGTTATTAGCAGAAGTCTGTGGACAGACAAGGAAAGCAGGAGCCTTCAAACTAACAGGAAAACACACATTTTGGGTGATAAGGGTCCAAGTAGCAGACAAAGAAAGGTGAGGAAAGGCAGGAATCTCTTGTTTCTAATGTAACATTTTGCTTGTTGTGCTCTCATTAGCATGAGATTAGCTTTACAGATAAGAAGTACCCATCACATACCTATATCATGACACTTCTAATCTAAGCTAAACAAGAACAAAAATTTCCTTGCCTTGGGAAGATGGAGCTGGGATGAAAATCAGGAAGTCTATCCCCAAACTCCTCCTTCCCCAGTAAATATTCTGCCCCTTCATTTGTATGCAGTTCATAACCATCTTGCCAAAGAAATCCAGGGGGCAGCTTCTCACCAAAAAGCCTGCTGCCCATCTGAGAGTCTATCGTTGCTTAAATAAACTTTCACTTTACTTTATTAAAGTAATAAATGTCATCTCCAAATTCTATGTCATCTCCAAATTCTTTCCTGATGAAGAAAGACCCTTAAATTCACGGCCAACAGTGTGATTACAAATTTAGTCTTGGTGACCAGGCAGGCAACACTGTATTTCATTGTTAATGAATTGTGGTTCATTTACTCTAAAGACTATCTGACAAAAATGTTCGTTATTGGCATTTTTTTTTTCTTTTCTGTATATAAATTCAACTTGACCAACACACAAGAGTTCTTTTGTTTGGGGAGGAGGAATGAATTATTTGCCTCTATTTGAATGTCTAAGCTTTTCATAGCAGTGATACATATATTTTTAAGATTACGTATTCTTACATTTAAACAAAAAGGTTTTCCTTCAATTTCTTTTTTTAGGGAGAAATCAGACTTTGATTTTGTTTTTGATATGATATACTCAACCCTTATAAAATGACACTAGTTAACTGGAAGTACTTTTTTCACAAAGTAATCTGCTTCTACATCAAAAATGCAAACAAATAAAGCTAAAGAAGTTTTTCAAATTGCTACTATTTTCATTCCACCAGCTGTGTGTGAAAATTCTAGTTGATCTACACCTTTACTAGAACTTGGGGTCTTCAGAAATTTAAAATTTCACTTTTCTAAAGGTGGCATAGTAATATCTTATGGCATCTTTTATATTGCCCAATGACCAATGATTTGGGGAATGTTTTTGATTTGCTGGTCATTTGTATATTGTATTTTCTTTTGTGAAGTGTATGTTGAAATAGTTTGCACATATTTATGTTGACTGTTGCCTTATTATAAAATTCTAAGTGTATTTTGTATAGTCTGCACAAAAAAACTCTTTATTAAATAAATGTTTAGAGATATTTTCAATAATTTTAGTTTCTAAGTCAAAATAGATAAATTTACAATCTAGTATTATAGAAATAACTGCTAGAACAGAAAAAATAGAAAGTCATTGAAATGTGTTCCCCTTTGAGATTAAGGAGTTTTGTGTGTTTTTTTTTTTAAGTGAATAGTGTTACAAGAATTTGATTTTTAATTTCAACTATGTATTTAATTTTGTAATGACACATATAATCTTACCAATTGTCCAATTTTTATGATATTGGAATACATAAAACTGCATACATTTGGAAATAGACATATCAGTTTTACCCCTAAGGCACTGACAACATGCACATTCTCATATGGAGGTGTCACTTGTGACCTAAGGCAATTTAGTAAGTTAGCTTTCCGCGCACTGGACAGGGGGAAAAAAAAATCTTCTGCCAACCAGAAGCATTCTAAAACTTGCTGAGAAAGAAAAATACTAGTATTGCTAATTCTAAAAATTTGAAAATTATCACTTGATGATAGATAACAGATTAAACTCAATTGAAAAATTAATTTGGAACGCTGAAATAAGATCCTTGTTTTATTTTGTTGTTAACAATAGAATTTTAAAATAAGTAATCAAATATTTCTAAAGTAATACCTTTTCTTTCTTCCTCTTTCTGAAATATGATGCCATAATAACTTAAAAAGTAACAATAACATATTTTAATTTCACTACCATGATAGTCACTATACATTTCTTCTGTGAGGCAGCACTGTGCTTCCCTTGATGCTATGGAAGAGTTTACATTGGCTTGAGAGGTGTCTTGGGGAATATTAATGTTTAAGAGAGAGGTATGGAAATTGGAACTTGGCAACATACTTTATTCAGAAGATGAATCTTATTCTTTGTATGTAAGTAGACAGAAGCAAACTGTTTATTCATAGGGAAATAAAGGAAATCAGCTTGTGCTCCGGATGCTATGCTTACAAAAAAATAATTAAATACTACTATTGGGAAATGTCAGAAGAAAATGTCTTCTTCACCCAAACACAAGGCAGAGATTTTTTAAATTAAAATACTAACATTTTGAACTGACTCATTGGAAAAGACCTTGATGCTGGGAAAGACTGAAGGCAGGAGGAGAAGGGGACAACAGAGGATGAGATGGTTGGATGGCATCATCGACTGAATGCATATGAGTTTCAGCAAACTCCAGGAGTTGGTGGTGGACAGGGAAGCCAGGTGTGCTGCAGTCCATGGGGTCATAAAGAGTCGGACACGACTGAGCAACTGAACTGATACCAACATTTTAAAAATCTATCTTTCAACNGGCATCATCGACTGAATGCATATGAGTTTCAGCAAACTCCAGGAGTTGGTGGTGGACAGGGAAGCCAGGTGTGCTGCAGTCCATGGGGTCATAAAGAGTCGGACACGACTGAGCAACTGAACTGATACCAACATTTTAAAAATCTATCTTTCAACTTCATAATTCTATGCTCGTTGACATACAGATAGAATATGATAATGTTTTGTATATCTCTTTGTGGTCAGAGGGTTTCTACAGGTACACTGTCCATCCAAATTATTGGCAAAATTAAATTTACATTGATAAATTAAGTGAAATCAATTACCAATATAATATGTATAAAATACTATTTAGTGTGAAACAAATTAATTAGGCATAAATTCTGGAAAATGTCATAATTAATTGTGTAGGTACTGATTGAATTTGGCTCTTCCTTTCTTCCATAGTAGCAGAGTTTAACCTATGCCTATGTTATCTAGATGCTGAATATATTTTCCACTATTTTTTTAAAGTTTTAACTGCAAACATATTTCTAAGTTCACAGAAACAGAAGCTAAGCATAAGATTTGTATACCAATCCTACCTCACACGACTAAAAAAAAATTTCAGCCCTGAAGTCTGTCTCTCTTTTTCCTGAGATCTGGAATTTACACAAGGCAGAAACCATCTCTGAATAAGTAAATGTGTTCAAAACACCAGCAAAAGGTGGGATGCTGCTGCTGCTGCTGCTGCTGCTAAGTCACTTCAGTCGTGTCCGACTCTGTGAGACCCCATAGATGGNACACAAGGCAGAAACCATCTCTGAATAAGTAAATGTGTTCAAAACACCAGCAAAAGGTGGGATGCTGCTGCTGCTGCTGCTGCTGCTAAGTCACTTCAGTCGTGTCCGACTCTGTGAGACCCCATAGATGGCAGCCCACCAGGCTCCTCTGTCTACGGGATTCTCTAGGCAAGAAAACTGGATTGGGTTGCCATTTCCTTTTCCAAATGGTGGGATAACATTGGAATAAACTAAAATCCTTGAATAGCCATGTGGAACAGAGTCATTCCAATTCTGACCATTCACCTCACAAGTATGACTTGAGAAAGATTCCTGTTGGATTTTATCTAGCCACATATACCTTGGATTTCTTGGGTAAAGCCTTTAGCAAATAAGCCTTTAACAACTGGAAGAAAAAATAAAACCAGAATAAATAGCTTTCAATGAGGCAATACATTATTAGGATGACAAAATTTTCATATCTGAATGCTATATCTTAATCATATGAAAAAACTGTCAAATGTATGGAAATATCCATGATGATATTACTTGTTATATCACATTTTAGTCAAGAGAAGAGTATTTTTAAGAGAGGTGAAGAGATAATGCTATCATATAAAAGTAAATATTTTAAAACTATATTGTGATATATATGTATAAACTAATATAACACACATAATTACTATAAATTTCACATATTTATACTGGACTATTAAATCATGTAATTATTATTTTAAGGTATTTCCATGCAATCTCAAAATATGGACAGTTTATTCCCTATTGGAACACTTACAAGTGCAACTTGCTAAAAACAGATTTTTTGTCTTATTCAACATTAAAAAAAATGTCTCCTGAAATAAGTCATTAGTGTCATAAAACTGCCAGTTAAAATAATAAAAATTCATTTTTTTAAGAAAAAATGTTGAGTTTTAGTAGTTCTCTAACTTTTGTCACATGACTCCATCATGTACCACCAGTAGAGCACATTCTTTAAGCTGATACTTCAGTTAGGATTTTTTCAGATAGCAGAAAGGTGAAAAAATAAAATTGATTTTTGGAAAAGTCAGTGGGAATTATGCAAAGCTCACTTTAATAAGAAGTCAGCTAGTGCCTCTCCAAACTCCTCTGACCTTACTGGAATATAAATGTGATTCTAAACTTGAGCATCCAAAGTGATCAAAATTTTTTACCTGGGCTCACTTGAAAACTAGAAAAATAGCCAGCTTGTCTCATAAGTGTTGTCACAAAAAATAGCAGTAAAGTATATAAAATTCAGATAAAAGATGTATTTCACATTTTCCTTCAATACTTCCCTCCTTGCCAATGTCCAGTAAACTTTGTCTAACATGCAGAAGAATAAATGATAAGTTAAATGGTTGATATAAGTGGTCCCCATTATATTGATATTTTTAGAATATTAAAACTCTATCATACTGAGAAATAAATGATAAATAAATAAATTCATAATTTTAGAGGATAAACTGAAGAATGCATTATGCCAACAAAAGTAAATATATAATATCTCTATAGTCATATTGGTAGACATTTTACTACCATTGGTAGACCTTTGGTAAACAAAATTTCAAATATGAGCAATCATTGCAGAAAATGTTATTAAAAACCACCATCAAAATAAATTTGAAGAAAACTACCTATTAGTTGAAAACCTTTAGGACTTCATCAAATTCAAGGTTGGTTAACTATCATCCTTATCAAGGATAGCAGTCTACTTGTTTGACCAAATAACAACAGCAACGCCAAAGGTGAACACTGTTTGCAAGACAAACATTCATGGAAGAGAAAAGTATTAAAGTGTAGAGAATACCATATAATTTTCAAAAGATTACTGGGCATTTATCACCAATCAAAATTAATCTTTCTCTCTCCCTGCCACCCCTGCTTTTCCTGTTTATGACCATTAACATAGACTAATTATATTTCTACCCCTGACCTGCAAATAAAGATTAAGTAAAATGGATCATGAGAAAGGTAAAACAGCCAGTTAGTTCCAAAAGATTGCATTAGAAATAAACTTATAATGTGGAATATGAAATCTTCACTCTAACAAAAGCACTAATGGTAATTTTAATCATTGATTGTTCTGAAACAAGATTTTTAAGTGTCTTTACAAAACTTTCTGACCAATTGATCTTGGGAAAATTACTTAAAATTTTCTTCCTTCAGTTTCCTTAATTATAAGGTTGGCATAATAATAATTCCTATATTTTAAACTTATGTACTTTAATTGATTAGCTTCTTAGGACTGCCATAAAAAATTTTGTTAGAACTTGGTGGTGGGCAACAAGAGAAATGTATTCTCTTACACTGATCAAACCTAGAAGAACAAAATCTAGGTGTCAGCAGGCTTATGCTCTCTCTGATAGGGCTATAAAGGAATCCTTTCCAGCCTCTCCCTAGCTTCTAGCATCCCTGACAATTCTTGGAGTACCTTTGATTGTGGTAGCATAAATCCAATCTCTGCCTTTGTTCTCACATGACTTTCATTTCTGTGTGTCCCTTTTTTTAAGAACATTATTCATTGGGTACAGTCTACTTTCATCCAGTATGATCTCATCTTAATTACATCTGCAAAACCCTATTTCTGAAAGAGAGCACATCTGAAACTCTAGGTAGAATTTTGTCTATTCAAGCAATTACACTATTATAGACTTATTAACAATTCATTTTATAGTATTATATTTAATCTAACACATCTGTGCAATCTCATATTACTAAAAAAAATAAAAAATCTGTCTTTGGTATTAGCTTTATAAAATTAAATTTGAAAAGAAACTAACCAGTTAGAGACTTTGACTAAGAATATGTGACTTAACTTTGGGAATGATAAAGTAGCTTAGAAGAGACCAACATAATAAGTGACTTCAATAAAGAAAAATTATTGAATTTAAAATATTCATACTTTAAAAGCTTTAGATAATTGTTAAATCAAAAACTTATGAAGACATCCATTTTAGGCCATGATAAAGTAGGTGAGGCCAAATTTACCATACACCATAAAAACTAGAAAACTGAACAAAATATATTAAGCAGGTGCTTTCAGTTATTGGACAACAGGTACCAAATGGCTATGATCCCTGAAACAAGGAAAATAAATGAGGTGACTATCAATATCACCCCAACTCTTTACCTGGGGATATCTCCCTGCCCGATGTTCAGAATGAAATGTTCAAGTTGACAGTGTTTGTCTCAGAGCTAAGGAGACAGAAATTGGAGTTGAAAATTTGGAAGTTGATAGAAATTGTGGGCATAAACAGTAACATGTAGGAGATATATAGGATAAGAGCTATAAAACTGCAGAATATTTTCTGGATTCTTTGACATAATACTATTCTGATCATGCATAAAGAATGTGCCACTGGTCAAGAAAAACAAACATGCAAACAGAAAGAAGCAAAAAGTAGGTGCCAATAATAAATAATTCTCACAGCACACATAAGGTGGGAGAAATTTGAATTTATACAGTCAGAAACAAGACTGTTGAGCAGGTGATGATCAGTAGAAAACTAGGAAGAAACAAGCTTCTGTAATATGGCTAAATTGGCCTGAGTAAAGACTAAACAAACCTCTAACAAAATTTATGAACAAGCTTCCAAAAGATGAATCTGATTAGCAAATTACTTGCCAGTCATTTTACAAGAATCCAAACCTCAACAATTTAACAATCATAATGTCTGTCATCTAATCATATATTACTATTTGTAAAAAGATCAGCAAATTTGACTCGTAATCAGGAGAATTTTATAAGATAATAAAATGACAGAAGATGAGATCAGTATACAATAACCTTAAAGAAACTATTATAAATATGCTTAATAATTTAACAGAACACATGAATATAAAAAAGGAGAAAAGGAAACCTGGAATTACTAGGAACGGAAATTGAAAAGACTGAAATTATTGAGTGAAATTAAGATTTCATGAGGAGTTGCAGGAGGAAAAAAAAACACTCAACTTGAAGACAACGATCGACCGTAGCTAAACTGAACCACAGAGGGAAAAAAAATAATTTGTACAAACCATCCCTGATCCCAGGGATCAAGCCAACTAACAAAAATGTTATTGAATTTCTAGAAGGAAGGGGGATATAAAAAATACTGTATATATGAAGAAATAGTAGCTAAAAATTTCCCAAGTTTGAAGAAAAATGTTTCTGGAAACAAGTATTCATCAAACTCCAAGTAAGATAAACTCAAAGAAAACCACACCCAGCCATATTATAATAAAGTTAATAAAAGTCAGTGATCAAAACTATTTAAAGGAACAATATATATAAAAAGATACAATGCATACAAATGAAAAATTTAAAAGAATAATCTCAGTTTTCTCATCAGAAAATACACAACTCAAAGAACAGTGGAGAAACATCCTTGATGTATTAAAAGAAAAGGAAGAATTATCAACCAAGGTTTTAAATATACAGTTAACATTTGCTTCAGAAAGGAAAGTAAAATAAAGACATTAACAGACAGGCAAAAGCAGAGAGCTTATGCTCCGAGTACATCTTCATTACAAGAACTGCTGAAAGCGAACACTTCCTTTTTCTGCCTAGCACGTAGAAGCTGGAAAGAACATCACTCCCATGCTGACAAGTAGAAACAGCTGGGTGATCTACAAAATAATAACTTTTTCTGAACATAGCAGAGAGCTGAGTTCATATGACAATCAACCAGCCTGTGTGCTAAGAGAAGACAGCACCTCAAATGAGCACTGCAAACCTCTGACAGCAGGAAGAAGACAAGGCCTCCAGTCAGGCAGGTAAGAAGTTGCTAAAATGTTTACTGAGTTGTTAAAGGCGCCAATTGTGATCTAGCATGAAAGTACAGAACCCAGTGGAACCACAGACACAGGGGCCTTTGAATGTATTTGCAGGCTGTTCTGCACAGACCTCACTAAGTCCTCACGAGAAAGACTGGGGGCAGGAGAGTCAAGAGAAAACTTCTTTGGCTGAGGCAGGAATAGGGAAAGGGAGTGACAATACTGTAGGAAAGGCATATACCCTGCTTGATTCTTTCTATTTTGAAGAACCAAAGACTTAAGCCCCGCATGGAAGAACAACAAATTCTGTCAGCCTCAGTATAGGAAGACCCGTTGTAGAGGGTAACTAGAAGAAATAAACCTGCCTACTTCTCAAGGTTGGGAAGAAAACTCTCCTGGACCCACACCATTAGACTCTCCTATTATGTTGTTGCTATTATGTTAGTCACTAAGTCATATCTGACTCTTTCATGACCCCATGGACTTTTGCCTGCCAGGCTCCTTGGTTCATGGGGTTTCCCAGGCAAGAATACTAGAGTGGGTTGCCATTTTCTTCACGGAACCTTCCCGACCTAGGGATTGAACTACTTGACTTCCCTGGTGGCTCAGATAGTAAAGTGTCTGCCTACAATGTGGGAGACCCAGGTTTGATCCCTGGGTCAGGATGATCCTCTGGAGAAGGAAATGGCAACCCACTCCAGTACTCTAGCCTGGAAAACCCCATGGACCTAGGAGCGTGGTAGGCTACAATCAATGGGTCTCAAAGAGTCAGACACGACTGAGCGACTTCACTTTTAGAGATTGAACTTGTGTCTCCTGTTTGGCAGGAAGATTCTTTACCACTGAGCTACCTGGGAAGCCCATCCAATCATGTAAACAGCTGGAGATTAGGGAATTGTCAGAGACTAAGAATCCACAGAAAGTGTTAGCTTCCTCATCCTCTATAATTCTTGATTGACTGATAATTTTTCTAGGGAGGAGATAACTTAGAGAGGATTAATCTAAAAAGCAGTTGAGGAAAGTTAAAAAGAGAGCAGAGATTGTAAGGAGCGACATACTGTAGCTTGCATCTACACAACTCCTTGTTATACAAAATCCTCACAAACATCAGAAAAGCATGAGAGAATTCAGTCTCCACAATGTATTACTACATTGCTTGTTTTCAACCAAATACTACTAGATATTCAAAGGAAAAGTGTGACTAACCCATGATAAAATAAAAAGCAGAAAGTGACTGCAAGTGGAGCCACATGTTGCTTTTAGCAGACAGATTTCAAAGCAGCTATTATAAATAAATTAAAAGGAATAAAATATTGTATGTTCAAATAATTGAAGGATGATATTTCATTTGTGAATAAATTGATAACTTTACAGAGAGATAGAATTTATAAAATGTAGACTTTCTACAGTTGAAAATTATAATTACTGAAATAAAAATTTCAGTAAATGATAGTATAGGATTGGAGATGCAAGAAGAAACAGTAACTAAAACAGGGATTATAGAAATTAATCAATCTAAAGTGTCAAAAAATAAAATAAAATAAGAAAAATACACAAAACATCATCAGAGTGCAGTGTGTCCCTATGATGTGGTGAAGAGTGCAATGTGTCCACAATGATGTGGTGAAACACTATAGTTGGAATTTCAGAAAGAGAAATATGCAGAATATATATATATATATATTTAAAGAAATAATGGCTGAAAACTTCATCAGGCTTCCCTGGTGGCTCAGATGGTAAAGAATCTGTCTTCAGTGAAGGAGACTGGGGTTCTATTCCTCAATTGGATAAGATCCCCTGGAGGAGGGCATAGCAACCCACTCCAGTATTCTTGCCTGGAGAATTCCCATGGACAGAGGAGCCTGGCGGGCTGCAGTCCATGGGGTTACAAAGAGTCAGACATGACTGAGCAACTAAGCACATACACATTTATTTACAAACCTAAGGACTTGACATACCCCAAGAAAAACAAACACAAAGATGTATACTCACAGACACTTCAGAGGAAAGGGTAGAATGTGATAGCTAGAGAGAAAATCTTGAACGCAATAAGAGGAAAACACGGTATGTGAAGGTATGTAAAAATACAATTGAAGGCAAAAGACATTAGAATAAAGTATACTTTTTGCTATAGTAAAAAAAATACCCTCAAGCAATATTCAATGTCTAGTAAATTTACATGACAAAAGTCAAGGCAAGATATATTGAGATAAAACCAAAACAAAAATTTATCAACAGCAAATTTTCAGCATAAGAAAGGTTAAAAGAAGTTAGCTTGGAAGAAAATGACCCTAAATGGTAATTGGGATAAACAGAGAGAGATTAAGGGTAAAAGGTAAATTTGTGAGTAAAGAAAATAAACTATTATTTTTTTTTCTTATTTATTAAAACATTTGACAAATCAAAAATTAAAATGCTATGTTGAAAGGAGTTGTAATATATGTAGATGTAATATTTATATGAAAATAATACCAGAGAGAATGAAATTATAGAAGTCTATTATTCTCAATATACTAAAAGTCTTTACGACTTAACTGTAAAAAGTCAAAAATTCAAAGTAAAAGGGGCAAAAAATATGAATAAACATTTCTCCAAAGAAAACACACAAATAGACACTAAGTACATTAAAAGTAGCTCATTGTCATTAATTATCAGGGAAATACAAACCAAAACTGCAATGACTACCACTTCATACCTACTAGGATGGCTATAATAAAAAGATGAACAAAAAGTAAGTTTTGGCAAGGATGTGCAGAATTTGGAATCTTCATACATTGCTGGTGGGAATAGAAAATAGTACAGCTGCTGTGGAAGACAGTTTGGCAGGTCCTCAAAACATTAAACACAGAGTTATCCAGCAATTCCAAACCTAAGTATATACTGATAAAACTGAAAATGTGTGTTCATACAAAATCTCATACATGAATATTCATAGTAGTGTTACAATTATCTTTAAAATTTAGATATCACCCATATGTCCATAATGTGATGAATGGAAAACAAGGTGGCATATTCTTCAGCCATGGAAAGTAATAGTGTTATGATACATGTTACAACCTGGATGAATTTTCAAATTACTATGCTCAGTGAGAAAGCCAGACACAAAACTCCATGCATTACATGATTCACATATATGAAATTTCCAGAATTGATAAATCTGGAAATTAAATGGTTTCAAGGGACTGGGCAGAGGGAGAATAGGGAGTGATTGCTAATAGGTTCAGGGTATGTGTATGGCATGTGTTAGTTCTTGTTGCCATAACAAAATACTACAGAATGGGTGGCTTACACAACAGAAATTTATGAGGACAGTTATCTTCTCACTGTGTCATTACATGGCCTCATCTCTGTACATGCATGGAACGATCTCTGTTACCCCTTCTTTTTGTAATGACAGCATTTCTATCAGATTAGATCCTCACACTTTTGACTTCATTAAACTTTATCTCCCGAAAATCTCATTTCCAAATACAGTCACACTGGCATTAGGGCTTCAACACATACATTTGGGTGGGAGGCACAATTTAGTCCATAGCATGGAGTGATGACAATGTTCTAGAATTGGATAGTGGCAGTGGTTGTATAATCATATGAATATACTAAAAAACATTACATTTTACATTTTAAACAGTAAATTTTATAGTATATGAGTTGTATCTCACAAAGATGAGTGTATGTGTGTGTGTACACCTGCTCACAATTCATTGATGTTTTAAGAACATCTCTGGTCTAGTGTGACAGTTTATAATCCCTGGTAGCCTTAGGCACAAGAGATGTATGTCCATATTCAACAAGCTCTTTACAGTGGGGCTCCATTGGATGTAGAGACAAAGAATGNTGAGGAAAATTCTGAAAGAGATGGGAATACCAGATCACCTGACCTGCCTCTTGAGAAACCTATATGCAGGTCAGGAAGCAACAGTTAGAACTGGACATGGAACAGACTGGTTCCAAATAGGAAAAGGAATATGTCAAGGCTGTATATTGTCACCCTGCTTATTTAACTTCTTGGCAGAGTACATTATGAGAAATGCTGGGCTGGATGAAGCACAAGCTGGAATCAAGATTGCTGGGAGAAACATAAATAACTTCAGATATGCAGATGACACCACCCTTATGGCAGAAAGTGAAGAGGAGCTAAAAAGCCTCTTGATGAAAGTGAAAGAAGAGAGTGAAAAAGTTGGCCTAAAGCTCAACATTCAGAAAACTAAGATCATGGCATCTCATCACTTCATGGCAAATAGATGGGAAAACAATGGAAAGAGTGGCTGACTTTATTTTCTGGGCTCCAAAATCACTGCAGATATTGATTGCAGCCATGAAATTAAAAGACACTTACACCTTGGAAGGAAAGTTATGAGCATATTAAAGCATATTAAAAAACAGAGATATTACTTTGTCAGCAAAGTTCCATGTAGTCAAGGCTATGGTTTTTCCAGTGGCCATGTATGGATGTGAGAGTTGGACTATAAAGAAAACTGATCACAGAAGAATTGATGGTTTGAACTGTTGTGTTGGAGAAGTCTCTTGAGGGTCCCTTGGAATGCCAGGAGATCTAACCAGTCCATCCTCAAGGAGATCAGCCCTGAGTGTTCATTGGAAGGGTTGATGTTGAAGCTGAAACTCCAGTACTTTGGCCATCTAATGCAAAAAGCTGACTCTTATGAAAAGAGTCTCATGCTGGGAAAGATTGAAGGCAGGAGAAGAAGGGGATGAAAGAGGATGAGATGGTTGGATGGCATCACCAACTCAATGGACATGGATTTAGGTGGACTCCAGGAGTTGGTGGTAAACAGGGAGGCCAGACGTGCTGAAGTTCATGGGATTGCAAAGAGTCAGACACGAATGAGTGACAGAACTGAACTGAAATGTAAGTAGTTAAAGAGTAAGGCTAGAATGACCACCAGAGAGTACTGCTTGATAGCCTATGTGATAAAAAGATCAGAAGTTGTTAATCTCTGAGGAATGACTATCTTTCTGCTCTTATAAAAATTCAATTCAGTTCCTAAGGAATGTACAAATATATCTGGAGTATAGAGATTTCTGCTAAATATAACAATGTATAACAGTTATCAAGCAAAAGTAAAAAATAGAACAACATATTTTTACTTTTTAAACAGCAAAATTGGAGAATTACTGAAAACAGAATGGTAAAATATATAAAATAATATAAATTTTGGTACCACTTCAACAAAAAAGAGTTCATTATTTTAAGTTCCTAATATCTAATTCAACAACAACAAAAAATGATAGTAAATGATATGCCAATAAATGTTACATATTGTTCTTATCATTATTGAAATCTTACTAGAAAATAATTACATCTATTGTTCCATCAAGATGGAATTTCATCAACAAAGTCCATAAAAGCACAGATAAATAAAAATGTCATTGCTTTTATAAAAACCTACATAAATGGAACTAATATAGTAGTTCAACTTTTGACATCAAGCAGAAAGTATTCATCTTTTTATATTATTATTGTTCTCTTTCTGTTAATGCTTAGATATGTATTCAGTCTCAATAGGTAATGAAGCTTCTCTTTTGATAGCTCTGCCTAATTTGTAGAGAGCTGGAATCAAAGCTGCTCTAATAATATCTACTTCCTCACTATGTTTAAGGATTAAACAATGTTAAAGTCCCTGATGTCATCAAATTTTTTGCTTGATATTTTCCTCATTTGATTTACAGTATCTGCGTGATTTTGAAAGTCATATTGATGGTAATGGGAACATAGCAAAAACCTTAAAAATCAAAATGTGTAATTGAGTTCAGAGTAACTCAAGATACAGGAAAACTTGTAAGTTTAAAGACTTTCTGAAAAAAAAAATTAACTGGAAGATTTTTTTTTAAGTTCTTATACACTACTGCTTCAGAATTAATTAATATATCAGTATACCAGTTTTGGTATATAAATAAATGTAATTCTAAAGCAGATTAATTATTTCTTATTAACAGTTTACACATGTAGATACACATAGCATTTATATATAGTTTTTTTTTATTCTTTCAAGTTATTATATGATTGATAAAAAGTTTCCATTATTTTTTAATTGAAGAAAATTTTACATTTGCTTAGAATTATTTGTTTCTTGATAGATTAAGAAAAGTATTTTTCTTAACTTTGACCTGGTGCTTTGAAGTGAAGTATCTGAATATTTGATACTGTTTTTCAATTGAACACAATTGATATAAAACTTTCTTAAATTATTCACATTTTCTTGGTAAGTGTTGGACACTTATGTTTTTCTACACTATATGTAATTTCAGGTTCAGTTTAATCGTTCAGTTGTGTCCAACTCTTTGTGAACCCATAGGTTGCAGCATGCCAGGATTCCCTGCACATCACCAACTCCTGGGGTTTACTCAAACTCATGCCCATCAAGTCGGTGATGCCATCCAGACATCTCATCCTCTGTTGTCCCCTTCTCTCACCTTCAATCTTTCCCAGCATCAGAGTCTTTTCCAGTGAGTCAGTTCTTCGCATCAGGTGGCCAAAGTATTGAAATTTCAGCTTCAATATCAATCCTTCCAATGAATATTCAGGACTGATTTCATTTAGGATGGACTAGTTGGATCTCCTTGCAGTCCAAGGGACTCTCAAGAGTCTTCTCCAACACCACAGTTCAAAAGCATCAGTTCTTTGGCTCTCAGCTTTCTTTATACTCCAACTCTCACATCCATACATGATGGCTGAAAAAAACCACAACTTTGACTAGATGAATCTTTGTTGGCAAAGTAATGTCTCTGCTTTTTAATATGTTATCTATGTTGGTCATAGTTTTCCATCCAGGAGCAAGTTACTTTTAATTTCATGGCTGCAATCACCATCTGCAGTGATTTTGGAGCCCAAAAAAATAAAGTCTGACACTGTTTCCACTGTTTCTCCATCTATTTCCCATGAAGTGATGGGAACAAATGCCATGATCTTAGTTTTCTGAATGTTGAGCTTTAAACCAACTTTTTCACTCTCCTCTTTCACTGTCATCAAGAGGCTCTTTAGTTCTTTGCTTCCTGCCATAAGGATGGTGTCATCTGCATATTTGAGGTTATTGATATTTCTTCCGGTGATCTTGATTCCAGCTTGTGCTTCATTCAGCCCAACATTTTGCATGATGTACTCTGCATATAATTTAATAAGCAGGGTGACAATATACAGCCTTGACATTCTACTTTCCTGACTTGGAAACAGTCTGTTGTTCTATGTCCAGTTCTAACTGTTGCTTCTTGACCTGCATACAGATTTCTCAAGAGGCAGGTCAAGTGGTCTGGTATTCCCATCTCTTTCAGAATTTTCCACAGTTTGTTGTGATCCACACCATCAAAAGCTTTGGTGTAGTCAGCAAAGCAAAAAAGGATGTTTTTCTGGAACTCCCTTACTTTTTAAATGATCCAACAGATGTTGGCAATTTGATCTTTTGTTTCTCTGCCTTTTCTAAATTCAACCTGAACATCTGGAAGTTCACAGTTGACATACTGTTGAAGCTTGTCTTGGAGAATTTTAAACATTACTATGCTAGTGCGTGAGATGAATGCAATTGTGTTTTAGTTTGAACATTCTTTGGCATTGCCTTTCTTTGGGATTGGAGTGATAACTGACCTTTTCCAGTTTTGTGGCCACTGCTGTTTTCCAGATTTACTGGCATATTGAGCGTAGCACTTTCACAGCATCATCTTTTAGGATTTAAAATAGCTCAGCTGGAATTCCATCATCTCCACTAGCTTTGTTTGTAGTGATGCTTCCTAAGGACCACTTGACTTCACATTCCAGGATGTCTGGCTCTAAGTGAGTGATCACACCATCGTGGTTATCTGGGTCATAAAGATCTTTTTTGTATAGTTCTGTGTATTTTTGCCACCTCTTTTTAATATCTTCTGCCTCTGTTAGGTCCAAACCATTTCTGTCCTTAATTGTGTCCTTCTTTGCCTGAAATTTTCCCTTGGTGTCTCTAATTTTCTTGAAGAGATCTCTAGTCTTTCCCATTCTATTACTTTCTTCTCTTTTTTGCATTAATCACTGAGGAAGGCTTTATTATCACTCCTTGCTATTCTCTGGAACTCTGGATTCAGATGGGTATATCTTTCCTTTACTCCTTTGCCTTTAGCTTCTCTTCTTTTCAACATTTTTACATATTTAATGTAGATGCATATACACTGTTATTTTAAAAATCTTCTACTACATATTTTTTGCAATTTTAGTAATACAAACAGAATATTCAATATTTCTTTACCATTGAATAACTTTTGTGACAAAAATATTTCAACAAATAATCAAAGAAACAATCATTTGTTTCTTTGAAAGTATCTTATTAGTATATGTTTTCTGTTATGTTTTAATGTCATTTTAGACTACTATTCTATTTCTATATTATTGTTTTCATTTGTATAATTTTGTTTTTAATAAAATCAAGTTGGAAAATCTTATGCATAAGAACCAGTGATATAAATATAAACAAATATAAATGTATATGTACATATAATGGAACACAATGTATTTTCAAAATATGATTTTACATTATCTCATTAGATTTTATATATTTTTTGAATCTGTATTTCATCATTTCTTAAGGCTAAACTGGTTGAAATATGAGAGCAATATTTAAATCAGAAATAAATATTTTTATACATTCCTGCAAGGGACTTATAACCATATTGCTTCAAGTTATAAAACCAGATCAAGATACTATTATATGAAAAGCTAGTTTATTACAGTGTAAACTTACATAGCATATTTGGTACTCTGTTATAAAATACTAATCTATTAAACATAAAGTCCCCTCCTGTATATTTCCCTCTGTACTCCTTTACAAACACACACACACTTCAATATATTAATAAAAAGATTCCTGCACTTTCTATTTTTGATATTCCTACAACAAATATAAAATAATAGTTGCAATCAAATAAATTATTAAAAATATAAATGTAGAAATGTATAACTTCATACAGTCTTTCCATATGAACAAATATGGAAACAGACTGCCTTCTGTGGAGTACAAATATAAACTTTTAACATTATATACTGAATTGATTTGGCAGGATTTCCACAAACAAATATGGAATTTTGACTTACAGAGTTACATATTGTTTACCTATGAATGCTTTTCAGTACTTTGCATTTTTTACTAAAACATCAAGAGAGGCAATTTGCACATCTTCTGCTTTCAGTGATACTTAAAAAAAATTAACTGACTATTGCATTTGAATTTAAAAATATGTATTCATAATGTCAGTATGCCTTTGAATACTTCTCACTGTGAAGTATGTGCAAATAAATACCTCAGAGGATTTATTTGGAAAGAAATCCCATCTGAAAATAATACATTGGCAGAAAAGTAAGACCTATTTAATTACTATCATAGAAATAATTAAAATGTAGATAGTTCAATTAATGCAAATGACATCTAAAATTGTATTGGCTACAATTATGGTCCACTCCTAAGTATTTCTTTAAGTTTCAAGTAATTAAGCACGCTCAACAATCAGAATTTTCCTAAAGACAAATAAAAGCTTTACATACATCCTTACTTTTAGAGAATTCAATATGCTTTATATAAATATATAATTCTCAAAAATTTTCATATTTACATTACCTTTTGAATTAAGTACTTATATTAAAATAACAAATTTAAGATTCCACATAAAGTCACAGATGTAGAAAACAAACTTATGATTACCTGTGGGAAAGGAAAAGATTACAAAATTTTTACATCTGAGATGTAAAAATAAGATTATAGAAAATTATTCCTTCCTCTTACTTTATGACTACAACAACAAGGCTTAGTAGAGAAACAATGGACTATAGAAGAAGAGCTGCAAGATATAGACTCTGAGGAGAAGTTCCCACTGAAACCCCAAGCCAAAAGAAGAGACTAAAGCAAAGAAACTAGAGTAATTTAAAGCTACTATAAACATTAAACATAGCCCACTCCTAGCCAGATTAATCTAAATCCTTATACTGAAAATCTACTTACTTATCACTTATATAACACAATATAGCTTTCATGAAAAAATTTATAAGATATGCCAAAAACACAATCTAAAACAAGCATAAGACAAAACAAACCTAAGAACCAGAATCATATACTGGACAAAGATGTCGGAATTATCAGACAAAGAATTTAATATAACTGTGAATAACATGTCAAGAATACTAATGGGTAAAAGACAGAAATATGCAAGACCAGAAGGGGAAATAGAACCTGTAAAAAAGAAGTTCTAGAAGTCAAACACACTATAGCAGAAATGAAGGAGGACGACTATGGCCTCAAAGTACATTTGGTCATGGTTAAGGAAAGTATCAGCAATACTGAAGATAGGTTAATAAAAACATGAAAATAAAATGCAAAGAGAAAAAAGTGGAAAGAGAAACAAAAACTTTCAAAAACTGTGGGGTACTTTCAAAAGGTGTAACATTTACGATTGGAATACCAAATGGAGAAGAAATGGAGTAAAAGAAATATTTGAAGTAACAATGGCTATGAATTTTCCAAAATTATTCACCAAACCACAAATATAGGAAATTCAGGGAAAACCAAGAAAGACAAACACCAAGGGAATTTTATATAGGGGATTTTTCAAATTAACTGGCACATTTCTAAATAACAATGGGTAGGAGTCTTAAGAAAGATTTAAAAATATTTTAAACTAAACTAAAATTAACAACATTAAAATTTATTGGATACAGCAAAATCAGCACTTAGAGAGAAATTTATAGCATTAGATGAATATACTAATAAAAGAAAAAATCTAAAATTAACAAGCTAATCCTTGATCTTGGAAACTAACAACAGAAGAAGAACAACTTATGACTAAATCAAGCAAAAGAAAATAAATAATAAAAACTAGAAATGAGTTAAATTGAAAACAGAAAAAAGATAGAGAATATCAACAAAATCAAAAGCTTATTCTCTGAAAGCTTCAATAAAATTAATAAATCTCTAGTTCAAGCTAATAAAAGATACAAGTTATCAGAATCATATCAGAAATGAAAGAGATGCCTCAGTGACCCCAGGAACATTAAAAACAAATTATGAACAAATTGTGCCCATAAATGTGACAGCAAAAAAAAAAAAAAAGTATCACTGTTATGAAAGATTCCCCAAAATCAAAACTTATACAAGGAGAAACAGACAATCTGAATAAGTTTGTAGTTATTATAGAATTGATTAAATACTTTCCTAGAAAGAAAACACCAGCTTCAGATGCTTTCAATGAAGAATGCTACTAAATTTTTAAGGACAATGTACTAATTTTCCACAATTTCTTCCAGAAAATAGAAGAGAAAACACTTCCTAACTCATTGTATGAGAACAGCTGCTGCTGCTGCTAAGTCACTTCAGTCGTATCCGACTCTGTGCGACCCCATTAATGGCAGCCCACCAGGCTCCCCCGTCCCTGGGATTCTCCAGACAAGAACACTGGAGTGGGTTGCCATTTCCTTCTCCAAGGCATGAAAGTGAAAACTAAAAGTGAAGTCGCTCAGTCAAGTCTGACCCTCAGCGACCCCATGGACTGCAGCCTTCCAGATTCCTCTGTCCATGGGATTTTCCAGGCAAGAGTACTGGAGTGGGGTGCCATTGCCTTCTCCCTATGAGAACAGCATTACCCTAATAATAACAACAGATAAAGTCTTATAAGAAAGGAAAATTACAGGATAATTATCTTTCATGAATAAAGAAAAATTAGCAAAACAAAGACAGCAACATATGTAAAGATTTATTATATACCATAACCNCCTATGAGAACAGCATTACCCTAATAATAACAACAGATAAAGTCTTATAAGAAAGGAAAATTACAGGATAATTATCTTTCATGAATAAAGAAAAATTAGCAAAACAAAGACAGCAACATATGTAAAGATTTATTATATACCATAACCAAGTGGGAATTTATTTTCACATTTGAGAAGCAGGTTCAATATTTGAAAATCAATCTATGTAACCACCAAATCAAAAGACAAAAAGGTAAATTATATAATCATATTAATTGATGCAAAAATGTATTGTAAAACTTCAATATTAAATCATGGGGAAAACCCTCTCCAAACCAGACATAGAATTGAACTTTCTCTATTGGATAAAGAATAGCTATATCCAATTTCCTCCTCAAAAATGTTTGCAGCATAATTAATATTGAGAAACTTTGAAGATTTCTCCCTAAAACTGAAAACAAGACAAAGATGGTATCTCTCACCACTTCTATTCAGCATTTTCCTGGACTTCCTAGACAGTACAATGGAACAAGAAAACAAAGTATATAGATTGGATGGGAAGAAGTAACTGTCTAATCACAAAAGACATAATTGTCTATTTAGAAAATTCCAAAGAAACAACAAAAATAAAACACCTAGAAACAAACTAGTGTATAAATGGAAAGAGAGCATTTATTGTACAGATCAGTTACTTTCCTGATACACTAGTAACAAACGATTAAAGTATAAAAAAGAATTTAAAAGCTATATAATACCAAAAATGATATACTTAAGTAAAATCTAACTTCACAAGTNGAAAGAGAGCATTTATTGTACAGATCAGTTACTTTCCTGATACACTAGTAACAAACGATTAAAGTATAAAAAAGAATTTAAAAGCTATATAATACCAAAAATGATATACTTAAGTAAAATCTAACTTCACAAGTTCACGTGAAATATTCAATAAGATAGATATTATTAGGCATAATTACACAATAACTAAGTTTTTTAAAGTGGGTGTTAGACTTTATTAACTCTTCTGGTCTGTGAAAGACATTATTAAGAGAATGAGAAGATAAGCCAAGGGACTGGGAAAAAATACTGGCAAAACAGATGTTTGAGATAGGACATATATCCAAAATGTGCAAATAATTTTAAAAACTAAACAATAAAAAAATATACTCAATTTAAAAATGGGAAAAAGATATGAACAGACAACTTGGCCAAGAAGGTATATAGATGGCAAATAAATATATGGAAAAAAATATTCAATATCTATTGTCATCAGAGAATTTCAAATTAAAATAACAGAGAAATACCAGTACATACTTATGACAATGTAAAAAGAAGGGGGAAAAAACTTTTAATACAAATTGCTGGCAAGTAAAATTACATGGACAGAGGGGCCTAGCGGGCTATAGTCCATGGGGTCACAAAGAGTTGGACATGACTGAGCATCTGAGCACACACACACACACACACATAAAGAGAAAAACAAATTTTCATTTATGCTGTGAATGCAAAATGGCATAGTCACTTTGGAAGACAATCTGGCAATTTGTAACACAATTAAGCATAGTCTTACTATATTATCTCATAATTATGCTCCTAGATTTAAAAATTTATGGTCATAAAAAAACCTGCATGCAAATGTTTTTAGCATATCCAGTCACTATTTCCAAAAACTTAAAGCAAGCAAAATGTCTTTACATAAGTAAATGGATAAACAAGCAATTGTATATCTATACATTGAATTACTCTTTAGCAGTTAAAATTAATGACCCAAACAAGTTTCCAAAATATACAGGATGAATTTTAAATGTATATTACTAAGTATACAGAGCCAATTTTAAAACACCGAATACTACATATGCTGTATTATTTCAATCATGTGACATTTACAAAAGGCAGAAATATCGATTAGTGGTTGTCAGGCATTCTAGAAGAAAGGAAAATGAACTGGTGAAGTAGAAAAGATTTTCTTTAGGATGGCAGAACTGTTCTTTTACTATAATGATGAAAACAAAGGAGAACCTTGATGTAGGCAATTTAAAACATTTTAAAAGCCAGGAGATTCCACGATGGAATGTAAATTGTGAAAGGAGATCTAATCATATGACAGTCTTAAGAATAACCTCACTGAAAGAGATGGGAGAAAAAAATGCTGACCTCTGTAACTCTGGAAATGCAAAGTCTGTAAGACTAAATCCAAATGGAGCTGCATTCAAGCATTACCCTTTGGTTGATAAAGTTATTTTCCATGGTAATATGAATTCATTTCTGCTACCCCTATATGTGTATATTTGAATTAAAATATTATATAAATGGATGATTGATGGTGAGAATCAAGCATCTCATTTTTAGAGTAGGAAGTTATGAATAAGCTAGAGGGAGGCCAGACTGATCCCCTATCGTAATGCAATAGAGTTGGAAGTGTCATTAATGAACTCACATTTATCTTAACATAGATGAAGATGATCACATATATAAATATTTACAGATAACTATATATACATGAGTTAGTATACGTACATATATGTCTTAGCAGGGAGGACCTAGAAATAACAACATCCCAATTGTAATAAACACATCTAGCACTCAGATAAAACTAGAGCAATTTGAGGTAGATGATAGATATAGATTTAGAAAAGGCATAGGAACCAGAGGTCAAATTGCCAACATTTGTTGGATCATAGAGAAAAACAGCTACTTCTGCTTCATTGACTGTGCTACAGCTTTTAACTGTGTGTATCACAATGAACTGTGGAAAATTCTTAAAGAAGTGGGAATACCAGATTATCTTACCTGTCTCCCGAGAAACCTGTATGTGGGTCAAGAAACATAGTTAGAACTGAACAAGAAACAATGGACTGGTTCAAATTTGGTAAAGGAGTATGAGAAGACTGTATATTGTCATCCTGGTTATTTAACTTCTATGCAGAGTGCGTGCTCAGTTGCTTCACTCTTGTATGACTCTTTATGATTCTGTGGACCATACCCCACCAGGCTCCTCTGCCAATGGGATTTCCCACACAAGAACACTGGAGTGGGGTGCCATGCCTTCCTCCACGGGATCTTCTTGGCCCAGGTATCGAACAAGCATCTCCTGCACTTCCTGCATTGCAAGTGGATTCTTTACCCACTGAGCCACCTGGGAAGCCCTTTATGCAGAGTACATCATGTGAAATCTTGGCCTGGATGAATCACAAGCTAGAATCAAGATTGCCAGGAGAAATATCAACAACCTCACATATGCAGATGATACCAGTCTTGTAGCAGAAATTAAAGAGGAACTAAAGAGCCTCTTGATGAGACTGAAAGAAGAGAGTGAAAAAACTGGCTTAAAACTCAACATTCTAAAATAAATAAATAAATAAATCGTGGCATCCAGTTCTATTACTTCATGACATATTAATAGGAGAAAAAGTGTAAGCAGTGACAGATTTTATTTTCTTGGGCTCCAAAATCACCAGAGATGGTAAGTGCAGCCTGAAATTAAAAGACACTTGCTCCTTGGATGGAAAGCTATAACAAACTTAGACAGTGCAGAGACATCACTGCCAACAAAGGTCCATATAATCAAAGCTATGGATTTCCAGTAGTCACATATGGGTGTGAGAGTTAGACCATGACGAAGGCTGAGCACCAACAAATTGATGAGAAGACTCTAGAGAGTCCCTTGGACAGCAGGGAGATCAAATCAGTCAATCCCAAAGGAAATCAACTCTGAATATTCTTTGGAAGAACTAAAACTGAAGCTGAAGATCTAATGCTTTGGCCACCTGGTGCAAAGAGCTGACTCACTGGAAAAGACCCTAATGTTGGGAAAGACTGAAGGTAGGAGGAGAAATGGGCAGCAGAGAATGAGATGGTTAGATAGCATCACCGACTCAATGAACATGAATTTGAGCGAACTCTAGGAGGTACTGAAGAACAGGGTAGGCTGTTGTGCTGCAGTCTGTAGTGTTGCAATGAGTCAGACATGACCTAACGACTCAACAAGAACAATATAGATAAAGTAGTAATCAATTACAATCCAAAGTATAAATATTTATGAGTACATAGTGATATAAATAAATAATCGAATAAAAAATAAGAGAGAAGAGACAAAATTCCCATGAGATAAAATTCCAAATTTATTGTAGATACTTCACTCTCAAGGTTGTTAAGGAAAACATCCCACAATGTAATAGTGGGCTGTGTACAGTCCTTTCTAAATATACAGTGTAGAAAAGAAAGGCAGGGGGTGGGGGTTCAGCGTGTGGCAAAAAAGCATAATTTTTTTCAAACACTACCTCAATCAGGTAATACAGTTTAATATTCATTGTGATAAGTTACACTGTTAGTGTGTTCTCTTTCTATGAAAAAGTAATATTTTACCTCTGTGGTATTGTTTCCAAGAATACATAATCTTAATCTAATTTTGACTAAAAAAATCTGACAATCCCAATAGTGGAATAGTGTACAAGTATCCAGATATCGTTCCTTAACACTGTTAAGGTTATAAAAAACAAGGAAAGTTTGAGAAACTGTCACTGCCAAGAGGACAGTTTATTAGTTGTTATGTCAACTAAATAAAGTGCTTCCTAGATGGGATCCTAGAATGGAAGATAAAAATAGGTAATGAGTGATGTTGAGCATCTTTTCATGTGTTTGTTAGCCATCTGTATGTCTTCTTTGGAGAAATGTCTATTTAGTTTTCTTTGGCCCATTTTTGACTGGGTCGTTTATTTTTCTGAAATTGAGCTGCAGGAGTTGCTTGTATATTATTGAGATTAGTTCTTTGTCAGTTGCTTCATTTGCTATTATTTTCTCCCATTCTGAAGGCTGTCTTTTCACCTTGCTTATAGTTTCCTTTGTTGTGCAGAAGCTTTTAAGTTTGATTAGGCCCCATTTGTTTATTTTTGCTTTTATTTCCAATATTCCAGGAGGTGGGTCATAGAGGAACCTGCTGTGATTTATGTCGGAGAGTGTTTTGTCTATGTTCTCCTCTAAGAGTTTTATGGTTTCTGGTCTTACATTTAATCTTTAATCCATTTTGAGTTTATTTTTGTGTATGGTGTTAGAAAGTGTTCTAGTTTCATTCTTTTACAAGTGGTTGACCAGTTTTCCCAGCACCACTTGTTAAAGAGATTAGAGAAATGCAAATCAAAATCACAATGAGGTATCATTTCACACCATTCAGAATGGCTGCGATCCAAAAGTCTACAAGCAATAAATGCTGGAGAGAGTGTGGAAAAAAGGGAACCCTCTTAGACTGTTGGTGGAAATGCAAACTAGTACAGCCACTATGGAGAACAGTNAACATTGGGGTACACGTGTCTCTTTCAATTCTAGTTTCTTTGGCAAAACAAATACAGTATTGTAAAGTAAAAAAAAAAATAATAAAGAAAGAAAAAAAAATTACCAATCCACCTCAAAAAAAAAAAAAAAAGAGAGAGAGAGAGAGAGAATCTGCCTCAATGCAAGACACTGGGGTTCAGTCCCTGGGTTGGGAAGATCCCCTAGGGAACGGAATAGCTACCCACTCCAGTATTCTTGCCTGGAGAATTCCATAGACTGAGGAGCCTGGCAGGCTATAGCCCATGAGGTTGCAAAGAGTCGGACACAACTAAATGAGAAACACTTTCACACTCCACACACATAGGTTCTTATGGTATCTGATCAAAAGCTTGGTGTGTTTATTGAATCCTTTCACCATAGTGCACCTTATATTTCAATGTTTGTTATCCTAGTACTACATGATTGTTGAATTCTCTGCTAAGTTCTGTAATATCCTTATTTAATCTATTTAAAATAGATAAATGCTATTTTATCTTTTTCTTGGAGCTCTATCTAGCGCATTTGCAGCTTATGAACTGGTTAAACTCATTGAGGTCACTGACACGTATATTTTCTGGCGTTTTGTGCAGATCCTCTGTGGTTCTTTTATGTATGTTAGTCACTCAGTCATGTTCGACTTTGTGTGATCCCATGGACTGCAGCTCACCAGCCTCCTCTGTCCATGGAATTCTCCAGGCAAGAATATTGGAGTGGGCTGCCATTCCTTTCTCCAGAGGAACTCCCCAATCCATGATCAAACCTGGGTCTCAGGCATTGCAGGCAGATTCTGTACCATCTGAGCCAACAAGGAAGCTCTTCTGTAGTTCTTACTTTCAATTTTTTTGTCTATAAATTTAAAAGCTGAAATTCCCACCCTGCTACCTGCTACAACCATAGTCTCAGGTAGACTTTACTTCTTGCTTGGACTCTAGTTTGTAAATTGTTAAATGCCTTGGTTTGAATGTGGAACTTTCCATAATGTTTATTCTTTCTCTCAGGAGGCATAGTTCCTTATAACATACTTCTTTGACTTTTCATGTCTATGAATAACTGTTTTTGTATTGTTTTCAGATTTTAATGTCATTTGGAATGGCTAGTATTATTCATGTTGCTTTCCTCACTTTTGAGGTTTAGTCACCAATGAAGATACTTTGAATTCATCCATGTCCCAAGGCAACATTGTGCTGTGTTTTCAAAGCCTGTCAAGTTTTGCCAACTATCTTTCCTCTACTAGGAGCCTTTCTCAGGTATAGATCTACATTTTCAGTCTCTTGCTTAGCTCCAAGATGAGCAAATGCCTCCTGGGAAAAAATGACTGCAAATATCACCACTTTCAATTTCTCTCTCTGGTATATAGTTCTGAAATTCTTCTGTTTTGAAACATTTTATTGAATTCAAATACATGAATTCTTTAGCTGCCTTCAGTAAAATCAAGTATCTGGCAGCATTATTGTTAATGGGGATTCTAAAGAATGATGAGCTGAATTCTGGAATGAAAACATTATATTTTCTATACTAATTAACTGTAAATTTTAATTCTACTATACATATAAATTTACATAGACATGTTCCCAATTGCTCATATGTATCTATTCCATTACTTTCTCAAATTTTTATTTTTTTAAATTTTTACTTTATTCTACTTTACAATATTGTATTGGTTTTGCCATACATCGACATGAATCCACCACAGGTATATATGAGCTCCCAATCCTGAATCCCCCTCCCACCTCCCACTCCACATCATCTCTCTGGATCATCTTTTGATCCAGTGATTCAAAATTTTATTTAGAAGTGTTTTTTCATTAAACCTTTTCAATCAATAAAATTTTCAGAATCATTTATCATATATGTATATACACATGTACTTTGAGTAGTCACAAAGTGAATATGTATAAGAACAGTAATTTTTAACTCTTCCCAACTACTCATCTAATAAGAATTTCCCAACAGCCCTAATAATTTAAAGATTAAATATAGCTTTCTACTTTTACTGAAATCTCAATAACTTTTGGGACAATATTTCCCTGAAAATTTCCCTTCAATAATTTATTCTCTATGTTACTACTAATGAAATCGAGACCAGATTATACAATGCCTAAACTACATAATCAATAAGGCAGTTATTTTGAATGCTTATTAAATTTATACTTCATTATTGATGAATATGTAAATGCCCTATTTGAACAAAAAGAGACAGTTCTCCATATGGACATCACCAGATGATCAATATCAAAATCAGATTGATTATATTTCTTGCAGCCAAAAACAGAGAAACCCTATACAGTCAGCAAAAACAAGACCAGAGGCTGACTGTAGCTCAGATCATGAATTCTTTATTGCAAAATTCAGACTTAAAGAAAGTAGGGAAACCCACCAGCCCATTCAGATATGACATAAATGAAATCCCTTATGATTATACAGTGGAAGCGACAAATAGATTCAAGGGGTTAGATCTGATAGACAGAATGCCTGAAGAACTTGGGATAGAGATTCATGACATGGTACAGGAGGTGGTGACCAAAACCATCCCCAAGAAAAAGATATGCAAAAAGGCAAAGTTCTTGTCTGAGGAAGGCTTGCAAATAGCTGAGGAAAGAAGTGGAAGGCAAAGCAGAAAGGGAAAGTTATACCCAACTGAATGCAGAGTTCCAAATAAAAGCAAGGAGTGATAAGACAGCCTTAAGAGAACAACGAAAAGAAATAGGAAAATAATAGAATGGGAAAGACAGAGATCTCTTCAAGAAAATTAGAGATACCAAGGAACCATTTCATGAAAAGATGGGCAAAATAAAGGACAAAATCAGTGAGGATCTAACAGAAGCAGAAGAGATTGAGATGAGGTGGCAAGAATACACAGAAGAACTGTATTTAAAAAAAGGTACTAATGACCTGGATAGCCATGATGGTGTGGTGACTAATCTAGATATCCTGTAGTGTCAAGTGGGCCTTAGGAACTTGACACTAAGGCCAAGTTAGTGGCCTAGTGTCAAGTTATCAGCAAAGCCAGTGGAGGTGATGAAATTCCAGCTGAGCTATTTCAAACCCTAAAAGACACTGTTAAAGTGCTGCACTCAATACACTGGCAAATTTGGAAAACTCAGCAGTGGCCACAGGACTGGAAAAGGTCAGTTTTCATTTCAATCCCAAAGAAAGGCAATGCCAAAGAATGTTCAAAGTACCCTACATTGAGCTCATTTCACATACTAGAAAGGTCGCTCATGAAATCCTTCAAGATAGATTTCAACAGCACATGAACTGAGAACTTCCAGATATACAAGCTGGATTTGAAAAAGGCAGAGGAACCAGAGATCAAATTGACAACCTTTTCTGGATCATGGAGAAAGCCAGAGAATTAAAAAAAAAAAAAAAAACCCTTCTATTTCTGCTTTATTGACTATGCTAAAATCTTTGACTGTATGGATCACAACAAACTGTGGAAAATTCTTAAAGAGATAGGAATACCAGACCACTTTATCTGCCTCCTGAGAAACCTCTATTCATATCAAGAATAACAGTTAGAACCAGACATGGAAAAACAGACTTGGTTCCAAATTGGGAAAGGCTGTATACTGTCACCCTACTTATTTAACTTATATGCAGAGTACATCATGTGAAATGCTGGGCTGGTTAATCACAAGCTGGAATCAAGGTTGCTGGGAGAAATATATACAAATCACATAATCAGATACTACCACTCTAGTGGCAGAAAGTGAAGAGGAACCAAACAGCCCCTTGATGAAGTGAAAGAGGAGAGTGGAAATCTGCCTTAAAACTCAAAATTAAGATCATGGCATTCGGTCCCATCACTTCATGGCAAATAGTTGGGGAAACAATGGAAACAGTGACAGACTTTCTTTTCTCAGGCTCCAAAATCAGATGATGACTTCAGCCATGAAATTAAAAGATTTTTGCTCCTTCAAAGAAAAGTTATGACAACCCTAGACAATGTATTAAAAAGCAGAGACATCACTTTGCCAACAATGGTTCATATAGTCAAAGTTATGGTTTTTCCAGTAGTCATGTACAAATATGAGAGCTGGACCATAAAGAAGGCTGAGTGCTGAAGAACTGATGCTTTTGAACTGTGGTGCTGAGGAAGACTCTCACCACCAAGACAGAGAGTCCCCTGGACTGCAAGGAGATCAAATCAGTCGATCCTAAAGGAAATCAACTCTGAATATTCACTGGAAGGGCTGGTGCCTAAGCTGAAGCTCCAATACTTTGACCACCTAATACAAAAGTGGACTTATTATCAAAGAACCTGATGCTGGTAGAGATGAGGGCAGGGGCAGAAGTGGGGCGACAGAAGATACGATGGTTGGATGGCATCATTGACTCAATGGACATGAGTTTGAGCAATCTCTGGGAGATAGTGAAGGACAGGGAAGCCTGGCACGCTGCAGTTCACGGGGTCTCAGAGAGTCAGACATGAATTAGTGACTTAACAACAAAAATTAATGTGTATATCTTTTCCTCAAGTGTATGTTAAATATTTTCACAAAGTGATCAACAAAACCATGAATAGTTCCATATAGCAAGAATAATTTATCACAAGATAATAAACTAGAAATTAACAGCACCAACAAAGATATAACATCTCATCTATAAGAAAATTTAAAAAACATAATTTTAAAATGATAAGGCAGACAAAGCAGAATTTGAAAAAAATATCATGGAACCACTCTATTAGAGGAAAATTACAGCCTTGTACACAAACAAAATGATAAAAAAATAGAAAACTAAATTCTAAACTTAAAAAAATAAAAAGAATAAAGAAAAAATTTAGAGAATACTAAGTACACCAAGAGAAAGAGTGTAAATAAGATGAAAAAAAAAAAAAAGGATAGAACACAGCTTATGCTTTGGACACACCCTAGATATAATTAACTAGAAACAAAACCTAAGACAGGGATTTTGACAAATATAATTAAAAAAAAATTATCTTAAGGAAAAACTGAATAGAGAATCAGGAAAACTTTGCACATATAAGGTTTGAAGTACCTTGCTTTGATTTGGGGGCAAACAGGGAATATACATTATACTGCAGAGTTTTCTCGCTTTGAAGGAAGGTGGCTGGGCTACTAAATTTGCAAATCAACCAAACAGGCAGTCTTCTGGGGGAAGTTATGCTCCAAGTTATCTCCAGCAAGGAGGTTCTCATCAACAAAGGGAAATTCTCCCAAGAATATCACACCTTTTATGCCACTCCCTGTAATGCTTGCTGTCCTTGTAAGACTAATGCACTGGCAAATCAAGGGGATCTACCAACGTACCAGCGGACTACACCACAGAGCACCTAAGAGTGAAAGGAAGGCTTTATAAGGATATCAAAGTGTTAGGTAGGAAATTAGGCATGAGCATGAAGGGGAGGCCTAGCAGAAAAGAATGCAAGCTGATCTCTAAGGCCCATCCCAGACATGCCCTAATGTGGCTAGGAAAGCTCACAGATACGCTACAAAATAACCAGAGACTTTCTAACTCCTGTGCATGTGCCCTAGCCACACAGTGGATACAACTAACCACAGGGGCTTCTCCAACTCCACAAGTGCCCTTGAGGCACATCTGTGTCCTCAAGGGACCTCAGGAAGTCAGGAGCCCATTAAGGGTTCATAAATATTCTATACATGCATAGATCTGATTATAACAAATTATAAAGGTATACACAATAGATCCTGTTTGTTATGTAACTTGTCAATCAAAATTGTCAGTCTATACCCACCTAGATGAATACGTAAAAGCCCTGTCTTGAAAATCCCCATACCTCATTCCCCAGTAGTCATGTATGGATGTGAGAGTTGGACCATAAAGAAGGCTGAGCGCCAAAGAATTGATTCTTTTGAACCATGTTACTGGTGAAGACACTAGAGAGTCCTTTGAACTGCAAGATCAAATTAGTCAATCCTAAATTGGTGATGGACAGGGAGGCCTGGAGTGCTGCGATTCATGGGGTCACAAAGAGTTGGACACTACTGAGCGACTGAACTGAAAGGAAATCAACCCTGAATATTCATTGGAAGGACTGATGCTGAAGCTGAAGCTCCAATACTTTGGTCACTTGATGTGAAGAACTGACTCATTAGAAAAGACCCTGATTCTGGGAAAGATTGCAGGAGGGAGGAAAATGGTATGACAGGATGAGATGGCTAGATGGCATCGCTGACTCAATGGACATGAGTTTGAGTTATCTCCAGGAGATGATGAAGGGCAGGGTAGCCTAGCATGCTGCAGTCCATGAGGCTGCAAAGAGTCAGACACAACTGAGCGACTGAACAGCAACAGCATCATTCCCAGGTCAGTACCTCTCTTGGCTTTCTGCTGTTTCCCTAATAAACTTGTCTTTGCCATGGGTAAGACCTCAGATTCTTATTTGTGCCCTTTCAAAGAACTGAGGCCCACAAAGGAGGGTTCTCTTCAACTCTCCCCAAATCTGCTATCAAAAGGATCAGACCTATCAGGAAAAGCTCAAACTACTGAGATGGAAGCTGAAGATAAGAGCACCTAAACTGAATAATAAAGAAGGGTAGTCTTAAACATTATGTAAAAACTCATTTGCCATTATTGAAATGATGACTGTAGCCATTATTTCCTTGGTTCATATGCTTTAAACATAATTAAACTAAAACTGCTTTCTTCATTCTTTTCACTTTTCCTCATCATCTTATTTAGGCTGGGATAAACTTTACAATTTAGTCTTCAAAATTCAGAAAGTTGGATAAGATTATGAGAAATTGAGAGTTAGAAGAGTATCAAACAGATATTCTATCAGTCAATTACATTAAGCAATGATACCTGGGCAATAATTCTTTCAAGAAAAATTGGCTTTTGTGGCTTTTGTTTTTGTTTTTATTTTTAAATGCAAAATATTTATATTATGATGAACTGAAGAACTGTTTTTCAAATATAGTTAAGAGAATACAGTTCACTGTGGAATATGAGCTCAAAATATTGGCATGTAATAAATATTTGTCAATATTTTAGCAGTTCAAAATTTGAACCCTGTACCATGTTTTGGAATTCCTCACTAAATAAGTTGTGGTGGGCTCCATCTTTTACATCATACATAGGAGAGAATATGAGAAAAAGAGTAAGCAAATTAAGAACAATTGATTTGACTTCATATCAGGTATATAAATTACAGATTAAAGAATCAATGAATTAATATGTAAAGAATAAATTCACTAAGAAGTAAGTGGAAGGAACTTACTTCCTTCAGGAGTATGTTCCTGCAGAAGTGGGAGAAAACTTCCCTAACCTAGGGCATTAGTGAGTAGGAAAGTGAACAGAGATTGAGGCTGGCACATTGATATTTACCTGAAGCTCTTCCCAGGAATTTCAAAAACTTGAGAAAGTATTCCAAAAGCCAATGGGAAGAGAAGAATTAAAACAAGAATGTATTAAGGATTTGTAATGTGGTTGGATTTACTGTGAACCTTTTGCTAATCGACTGAGTAATCTGAGTGATTTAGACACTTATCAGGTCCTTGACAGCAACTGTAAATGGAACGGAATACACCATATAGTTGGCAAACAACAGAAAATGTTTACCTCAACCTTGGCAAAATATGCATTCAATTTATTTAGTTTACCTCATCATATATCAATGTCTATTCTACTATTTTTCTTAGATATATAAACATGACTGATGACATTTCAGTCTTGTTTTTTATTTTAGAGAGGAAGTATTTCTGAATAAATATTTATCCATAGCATTGATGTATAACATAAATATATATGTATATGAATATATAGTTTTAATTTGCATATATGCATTTACATATATGTGTATATACATACTGTTGTTTTTTAGTCACTGTTATATCTGACTCTTTTCTGACCCCATGGGCTGTAGCCCACCAGGCTCCTCTGTCCATGGGATTTCCCGGGCAAGAATACTGGAGTGCCATTTCCTTTGTGAAGAACCAACTCAATGGAAAAGACCCTGATGCTGGGAGAGATTGAAGGCAGGAGGAGAAGAGAAGAACAGAGGATGCGGCAGTTGGATGGCATCACTGGTTCAATGGACATAAGTTTGAGTAAACTCCAGGAGATGGTGAAGGACAGAGAAGCCTGGCATGCTGCAGTCCATGGGTCACAAAGAGTTGGACATGGCCTAGCAACTGAACAACAATGACATTTTCTGCTCTTGGGATCTTCCCAACCAAACTATAGAATTCACATCTCCTGCATTGCCAGGCAGATTCTTTACCACTGAGCTACTTTGGAAGCATGTGTGTGTGTGTGTGTTTATAAAAATATATTTACCATTTATATATGTATATATATCACACACACACACACACACATATACACATATATATATTCCTTTTCTTCTATTTCCTCCACCTTCTAATTCTGCAGGTGATTCAATGGGGTGACAAATTTGAAAAACAGTGAAGAAGGTTCTGATTTCTACATCAGAAATCAAAGGAATAAAAATTGCTTTTTTCTCTACATACTTCTACACTACTATAAAACAAAGAATGTGGCTCACCATATGGATTTGTAATGTGGTTACAAATTGATGTAATAACAACTAAGTCATGTTGGCCAACAGTACACCCTGAAAGGAATTCCTGACAAAAACCAGGATGAGGTACTGTACACTTTGGACAAACAGGACCCTTAGGATGTGTATATCTGGAAGAATTTTACTGAACCTAGATATTCTTGAATCTTCTCATACATAGAAAAATACTAAACTCACCAACTGAGATATCTGTTTTTTCTGACTAGCAGTGACCTTTTACTGAGATTTATGCTTGAGTGCACAAAGCCATATTTACTGATTTTTTTGCCTACCCCTTTGGGCAGTCCCCAGAGCTACTGAGAGGCTGTTTCCTGGGCTATAGTCTTCAGTAAATTCCCTAAATAAAACTGAGACTCACAACTCTTATTTGGTTTGCTTTTTTTCCAGTGAACAGTATCCATCTACATCTTTATCCTCCCAAATCGGCTCTTTGTAAAAATGAAAGTGCTTCCTGGTTGGTTTTGAACTTCTATTAANTGGCTTATTGAGTGCAGCACTTTCACAGCATCATCTTTCAGGTTTTGAAATAGCTCCACTGGAATTCCATCACCTCCACTAGCTTTGTTTGTAGTGATGCTTTCTAAGGCCCACTTGACTTCACATTCCAGGATGTCTGGCTCTAGGTGAGTGATCACATCATTGTGATATATATCTTAGACCATGGAAATTGCCCTGCAGTTCACTGCTGCTCTTTGCATTATTCTATATTCTTTTTTTCCCTCTCTGTTTTATTTGAATGGTTTCTACTTCTATATTATCAGGTAAAATAACCTTTTATTTTACAGTGTCTGGCTTGTTGCTTGTTTTATACAGTGTGTTTTTCATCTTAGATGCTGTATTTTTTATCTGTAGATTTTATTTCATTTGTGAGATTTTATTTACATCTTCCAGTTTTTNCTACTTCTATATTATCAGGTAAAATAACCTTTTATTTTACAGTGTCTGGCTTGTTGCTTGTTTTATACAGTGTGTTTTTCATCTTAGATGCTGTATTTTTTATCTGTAGATTTTATTTCATTTGTGAGATTTTATTTACATCTTCCAGTTTTTTTTTTTTTCATCATGCTTATATATTTTTCTACCTGTTTCTATTAACTGAATTGTTTTTGGTTATGGTCATATTTACCTGCTTCTTTATATATCTTGTGATTTTTTATTTGGGGTGCTGAACTTCCTGGCATAACTTCAAGTAGTTTGTTCTGTATTTAATACACAGTTATTAGGAGTGATTGATTATTCTGAGGCTTGGTTTTAAGACAATATCTCAGCAAGTTTATACTAGCCTTTTTTATTGGGCTAATTTGGTTCATTGCTGAGCTTATGCTCAAAACAGTATTACAGTATTGCACACTGTTTTCCTGCTATCATACTATTTATATTTACTTATTTTCTCTGTGTATAAGTATTACTGTTACTGAGCAAAACAACATGAAATAGTTGCCAGTGCTAGGGAAGGACTTCAACTTCATGAAGGAGAGTAAAAATCACCAGGATTAGAAATTCAAGCACATCTGTCACCTGAAATAGGTAATAGAGCTGCCAAGGAAAATACAACACAGTCAACCACTGACTACAAAAAGAGTACTTTTACTCACAAAGAGACAAGACAGATAAAAATCAGCTAGAACAGTCAGTGCTGATATCTCATCGTTAGTGGTGCCTCCAGCAGTAAACAAAGGGCAGTTGACCTATGTGCGTCCATCTCTTGTTGCAGCAGAAGTTTCACTCCTCCTCCTCCTTCCAGTGAAGTCTGGAAAACTGAAAGCTGCAGGCCTGCCTGAGCACCACTGATACACACACATGAGCAGAACAAAAAGAGTAGTCATTGACCATAATACAGGGAAAGATATTCCCACAAAAGTTTTATCACCAGCACAGGCTATGTGGTCTCTTAAAGAATTAGATCTTCCTGCTAATAGTGTGTGTGTGGTTCACAGATCAGCTTGTTAACCTTTTTTTTTTTTTTCTCTTCAGAAAACTAAAAATCGAGTATGTATTATAAACAGGCTTAATATATAGGAAAAATTAGACTATTATGTCAATAGTATTTTCATTCAACAAAAAGAGAAATGACAGAATCTAGATTTGGAAAGGCACTAGACTCCATGAATTCCCTAGTTTTCATTTGGCAAATTAGGATCCCAAGCCTCAAAGGCACACAAGGTCTTGGACAAAATGGTAGTACTTCAATATCCATGAAATGTTAGCACATTTTATTTCCAGTCTAAAACTAATTTTCTTTAATTTATATTCAAAATGATAGTAATATGTAAGATGCAAATCTATTGAATACAATTCTCAATTGAACACTTAGTTAAATCTGAAATACAGGCACCAGTGACCCATTTCTCTGTCACTTGTTCATTTTAAATCTCTGATTTTTAACCTACCCTTGAAAAGAACAGCACATATGACATACACTGCTTAAAAAGGGGGGAGGCCAAGTAGCAAAGGATAGCTAGATTCTTAGGCATAATGGGGAAATTCTTGTTGGCTAAATAATGTGCCCCAACTCATGCATTGAGGAGGACTGCATTCAAGGGCCTTAACAACCTCATCCAGCTTCTGTAAATCCATGGCAATAGAAATCTTAGAACAAACAACATATATTTTTTTGCTTTTATAAAACACGTTTTGTTCTGTAAAACACTACCAGATATATTTTGGCATCAGGTGCATTTAGGAGGTAGTGCGTTAATTGAAAATGGACAGGTTTCAGTTAGTCATAAATAGTTACTACATACTTGTGACAATTGATACTTTTAACTGTAAATATAGGGGGAAAATTCTAAATGTGTTCAAATAATAGAGATATATTTTACTTCACATATGTTGATGGATGTTAATAGGGAGGATCCAGGGCTGGTTCATTCCAAAACCAAGTGAATTCCCCATAGATGTGGGTGTTTTTTTTTTTTCCTATTATTTTCACTCTGTCATTCTCAGCATTTTTCAGCATCATACATGGTTGCTAGATGGTCACACATTATTTAGGAAATTTATCTTCATATACTTGTTTTCAGAAATACTAGTTTTATGAAAATATCCTTTTCTTGACCAACCTTTCAGTTCAAGAAAAAGCATCCAAGTTTTTAAACCCTTAAGAATCTTCTCTCATCTTACATGGGCCAGAATTATTTCAGAATTCCTTCTACAGACAGACTAATGAGACCACATGGATTTATTCAGCTTTTTCCCAATATGCTCATAGGACAGAATGAAGCCCTAGAGAAAATGACTTGAAACACTATGTTCTCACTTTTCCCAAGGACAGTACAGAGTGAGCACCAATTCAGACACACAAGAGAAAAGTTAGCTTATTACATAAAATATATGTCTTCGGGCATTAGGATTTAACTCTTTCCCAGAATCCCAGTGGAAAAGTTTATATATTCTCTGTGTCTGGGTTCTGGGGACACAGATATCTTCTGTATTGTAAATATCTGCTAGAGTCATTTCAACTAAATTCAGCTTCCATTAGCAAAAAAAGAAAAAGAAAATGTGTGTTGAGTAGAACAATAACTGTCTTCCACATGTGTTTATTGAGAGTGATACATAATGTGTTATGCTGTGATATGTTCCTCCAAGCAGCTCTTCAGGACTGAAGGAATTATTCTGCTTGCTATTGGAAGCATCACCAGCAGACACTCTTGTACTGTGAAATCTCACTGGGAATTGTCTCAGCTAAAAAGATTCCTCTCACTAAATATCATTCTGGCTTCAAAATTTCCCATGATGTTGGATAGAGACTTTGCTGAACAGTATCACAACGTAACTACTTCTTTTATTCCAATCTGTTTCTTTTCTTTCCCTTCTAAAGATGGTCATCCCAAAAGCACATCCAGATAATCTACTGCACGCTTGTGTGCCTCTGAGTGTAGTGTCAGGAAATGGTTCTAAAAAATTCCTGTTATTGTACTTGATTTCTAACTATGCATTTGACAAATATATAATATATAATGCTTCACCATTCTCTTGATGTGCTACAGGATAAAACAGAGAAGTTTAAATAGAGGAATAGAGAGAGATACTATAAAACTATATTTTTGTTGGATTTTCTAGAAGAATGAAAGTTCAAATAGAATGTGTGATGATTTGTTAATTCAAGGAACATTACAGTGGGAGTGTAACATTTAGGTTTTAATTAGTAAGAAGTAGGCACATGTTATATTTCAATGTTGCAAATATTCTGCCAATTTTACAGTCTACTTTATAAATAGGGACATGATAATTTCTTGATGTAAGATTAAGTTTAATAGGCAAGTAAAAACAGCATTTGAATCAAGGAACTTAACATGATGAATAGACCTACAGAATATGGTATTTCATTAGGAGGCTCAAAATGTTTTGGTGCAAGGCATAGAACTTATAGGTGAGCACACCTTAGGCCTTACTACTAACTTGTCACCTCTATTAATTACCTTCAAATACACATGACCTCTGGTAACTATCTGGTATTAACCTGAGTCTCTTTTATTGAACATCCTGTATCCACTGCTTTATTCCTTAGTTTTGGGCTGTTAAGTTACATAGCATCACAGCATAAATAATCATGATAGGAGAGTGTTCCCTGGGCCTTTCATTACTCTACATTCCCACCACTGAGATAAGGTTGGGCTTCCTTTCTCCTTCCCTCTCTCTGTCCTTCTTAATCCTTAAACTATATTAGAATTTTTTAAAAAATCAAATTATGCTATGAGAATAAATCCAGATCTGATAAAAGAAGTAAACTTACAAAAAATATTTTCTCCTCTGATGCATTTGCCAGCTCCACAAAAATGGTGGGTAGGGGCAATTCAAGACCAAAGATAAGGGGAGGATAGAAAAAGAAGAGAGAAGCATTGAGATCTGTATTATTAATTATTTCTTTCTTCTGGAAGTGAACTGAACTGATCCTGAACACCTTTCTGATTTCATAGGAAACAATGTTTTCTAGCATGTGGGAAAAGAATTCAAGTCAAAATGTAGCTCTGCTTCAAATTTTTAAATGATAACATCAAAACTTGGTAACCCTTTCAAACTTCACGTGAGAGTATGAAGTATTTAGAATAGGAAAAAGGAGTCCAAAATGGTGGTGGTTAAAAGACAAAAAGGGAGAAAAGCCTGTGAAAATGGAGCAAGGGAAAACCCAAGGACCAGAGTGAGAACCTTAGGTGAAACAAATAGCCTCATTTGCATAGAGCAGGCTCAAGGTGGGGGAAGAGATAAAGGTATAAAAGGAGGAAGCCAAGATGGACTGAGGCCTCTCCGTTGTGGTCAGCCTGCCCTCACACCTCACTTGAGGGTGTACTTTCCTTTGTTGCTTGCCAGATAAAACTCTGAGCTGTAACCAAGCTATAACACTGGTCTACCGCTTCAAGTTTTTGCTGTAGTGAGACAAAACCGAGGAAATGACACACTCCCCCAGTATACCTGGTGTCATGACTCAGATTTAACCTGGCTGAAACAACCTTGGCTTGGTGCCTGCAAGGCAGAGGCCAAACACAGCAGAAGCCCAACCCAGCGAAAGCTCCTGTGGTGGAAACTGAACACAAAGAAAACCCAGCACAGTGGAAGTGACAAGAAGCCCAATGAGCTGCAAACTGGGACAGCAAAAACAAACTCAGCAGAAAGCTCACCGCAGCTCAGTCTCAGATTCCAGAAGATCTCCAGTTAAGGTAGGAGGTCCTCGCTCCTATGTCTGGAAGGACATATGGCTAACAAAATCTTAGTTCCTTTACAATCCCTCATTTCTTATTTCCTCAACCCCCTGCAAATGGGCTAGTGGCAGTGGGTGCAACTGAGGGACACTGGCAGAGGCTAGTCCCCAGTGTGTGCTGAAGGCTCTACTATCTGTTACGCCCTAGTAGCTGTTGCCCAAGTAAGAGAGGGTTCTTTTGTCCTTAATCTTTGTGCCAAGGATCAGGCCAATGAAAACTGTGAGCCCAGGTCAGGTATTAGCAGATTTTCCGGGCAGGTTATAAAGGGGATTCCTTAGTACTTTTTTCCCACTGCTTTTTCCTCCTGTCCTTCAGTTCTCTCCACCTATGCCACTGCTTACAAAGTATTGGGCAGGTCATCATCTTTCCTGAATGGGGAAAGTTGTGTTTGAAACTGTTTACCTAAGACTAGGACTCAAACCCACATAGCAAGGACTCTGTGCTATTCTTAGTGACTCAGTCGTGACTGACTGGGACTTAAGCCTGGCCAAAACCCACAGTGCCTGATATCAGGACCTAATGAAGCTAGGTTCTTAATGTCTCATTGAAAAAATTCAGTGAGAGACACAGCAATAGGTAAGAGGTTGATTTGTTTGGATTTAGAGAGAAGCAGACTCCACAGGGTATGGGCCATTACAGAGGGTGAGTGCAAGTGTGGTGGCCATGGAATGTGATTAGTTTTCACAAGCTGGGAGATTTAATATGCTAATGAGTGGGAGGATCCTGTGGCCACAGGACTGGAAAAATTTCAGTTTTCATTCCAATCCCAAAGAAAGGCAATCCCAAAGAAAGGCAATGCCACAGAATGTTCAAACTAATGCACAATTTACTCATCTCACACATTAGCAAAGGAATGCTCAAAATTCTCCAAGCCAAGCTTCAACACTACATGAACTGTGAACTTTCAGATGTTCAGGCTTGATTTACAAAAAGCAGAGGAACCAGAGAGCAAATTGCCAACATCCGATGGCTCATCGAAAAAGCAAGAAAGTTCCAGAAAAACATCTACTTCTGCCTTATTGACTGTTCCAAAGCCCTTGATTGTGTGGATTGCCACAAACTGTGGAAAATTCTTCAAGAGATGGGAATAGCAGACCACCTGACCTGCCTCCTGAGAAATCTGTATGCAGGTCAAGAAGCAATAGTTAGATCTGGACATGGAACAACAAACTGGTTCCAAATCAGGAAAGGAGCATGTAAAGGCTGTATATTGTCACCCTGCCTATTTAATGTGCAGAGTACAACATGAGAAATGCTGGCCTGGATGAAGTACAAGCTGGACTCAAGATTGCTGGGAGAAATATCAATAACCTCAGATATGGAAATGACACCACCCTTATGGCAGAAAGTGAAGAAGAACTAAACAGCCTCTGGATGAAAGTGAAAGAGGAGAGTGAAAAAGTTGGCTTATAGCTCAACATTCAGAAAACTAAGATCATGGCATCTGGTTCTATCACTTCATGGCAAGTAGATGGGGAAACAATGGAAACAGTGAGAGACTTAACTTTGGGGGGGCTCCAGAATCACTGCAGATGGTGACTGTAGCCATGAAATTAAAAGACATTTGCTCCTTGGAAGGAAAGCTATGACCAACCTAGACAGCATATTAAAAAGTAGGGACATTACTTTGCCAAGAAGGTCCATCTAGTCAAAGCTATGGTTTTTCCAGTAGTAATGTATGGATGTGAGAGCTGGACTATAAATTAAGCTGAGCACCAAAAAATTGATGTTTTTGAACTTTGGTTTTGGAGAAGACTTTTGAGAGTCTCTTGGACTACAAGGAGATCCAACCAGTCAATCACAAAGGAAATCAGTCCTAAATATTCATTGGAAGGACTGATGCTGAAGTTGAAACTCCAGTACTTTGACCACCTGAGGCAAAGAACTGACTCATTGGAAAATACCCTGATGCTGGGAAAGAATGAATGCGGGAGGAGAAGGAGACAACAGAGGATGAGATGGTTTGATGGCATCACCGACTCAATGGACATGAGTTTGAGCAAACTCCAGGTGTTGGTGATGGACAGGGAAGCCTGGTGTGTTGTAGTCCACGGTGTGGCAGAGTCAGACATGACTGAGCAACTGAACTGGGAGGATCATTCCAACAGTTGGGGAACCGCCCCTTCCATACTTTTTTGATAGTGCCTTGGAACTGCCCTGGCTCCTCTGGGTGTGTCATTTAGCTTGCAGACTGAGAATGTAGTTGAATTTAACTTGTCATTTTGTACCCATTTGATTTTTATTGGTTTATGTTATGCCCTTGGGCTATGTCATTTTTTCAAAAGTTGTGCCCAGCCCCCTTCCCTCCTGTTTCATACTCTTCCTGAGTCCCATCTGGGCCCACATTGTTGCCTCTACTGTCTTCTGGAGGGACAACCAGGAAATAGCTGGCCCTTGGGAAGGAAATACTATATAACAGTCAATCCTTCTAGATATCCTGGCCTTCATCTTTCATGTTTCCTACAACATGTGCAACTACAGCATCTCTCGGTAAACCCACTTGGGCAGGTGACAGGCTCACAATGTCTGCTAGAAGTCCATCTGTTGGTGGCATCTCTTCTAGGGCAATTGGGCTTCCAGAGATAATGTTTACCACTTTGAGAATTAGCCCTGAAGGCTGTTTGGGCCCAAACCCTTACCATCATTCTCCTAAAGTTACAAACATACCCCTAGATCAAATTTCCATTCCATGGAACATGTGGTTTGTTGCCTCTTATCAATTTGTTCTTAAGCCACTTACTAACTCCTACAACCAGGACCCTGCCCCCTTGTAGGCAACATCTCTCCACACCACTTATTATTAAAATACTCTTAAAGCCCCTAGAAGCATCAGATAACACACTCCTTTGTCATTACTTCTGTTATTACCTAAGGTGGGTCTATGACAATGAAATGTTTACCATTGGAGACACCCTAAGCTGTTCTTATAGAGGACTAGGGGAGGAAATCAGTGACTTACATTCCCTCAGAGCAATAAGAGGATAAGTCTTATGGAGGTTTCACAAGGTTTCCAGTCTCAGGGCACAGGCTTGGATTGCTTTACATCATGGTATCTATTCCTATTGGCAGTGGGCAAGCCAGCAAATAGTTAAGATTGCAAGTCCTTAATCATACCCAGCACTAGTCACACTGAAGAGCACAGGGATGCTCAACTCCAGCCTGGGGTCCCAGGAGGTCGACCTGCTACAATCTGCCTAGGGATCTGGTCCCTGAGAGGTTGTCATGCCTCAACCTTCCAGGGATCTACCAGTCTGGGGGTTCCAGGGGGTTGACCTGCCTCAACTTGCATAGGATCTGGTCCTCAGGAGGTTGTCACACATCAACCTGCTTGGGGATCTGCACCCTGACCTGGGAATACCTGGCTATCAGGTTGCAACAGTACTGAGTAGGATAAGCTTCAGAAAGACTCACCTCTAAGGAAGTCCACCTGCAGAAATAGAAGGAAGCCTATTAATTGTGGGACTGTGCTGGTCTCAGCTACAACTCAGGAGCCAAATGAGAACCCCCATTGCTTTTCTGGAAAGGCTAAAGGAGGCCCTCCAAAAGTTTGCCAATCTGGACTTAGAATCTTATGAGGAACAGGTGGTTTTAAAGGACAAATTCCTGTCCCAATGTGCATCAGACATCAGGATAAAGTTACAACAACTTCAGCAGCAAGACCCTAGTGTCTCTTTAGATGAGATGGTCCAGACAGCCACCAATACCTTGTATAACAGAGAACAAGAGAGGGAGGCCTAGGCCCAGGAAAGGGAGAAAAGGAAAGAGAGAAGGCATGTCCAGATGATGGCCACCCTCCAGGGAAGCCGTATGGCAAAACCTAAGTCCTTAAAGGACAAGGGAAGAGGCAAATATCTAATATGTAGATAGGCGGACACTGGGAAAAAAAAGTGTCCAAACCATGACAAATCTCCTCAAATGGCGTGCTACAATGCCATCAATTGGAACATTAAGCAGCATTCTGTCCTGGGGGCCCAAGAGTCTCAAGGCCAAGCACCAATCCTTCCCTCATGATGGAACACGACTGAAGCAGGCTGCTCTAGTGAGCCCACCTGTCACAGATAACCATCACTGGGGTAGAGCCAAGGATTTGGCAGGTAGGTCTGCGAATTTCTTGGTTGATACAGGGACTACCTACTCTGTCCTGACCTCCTGCTCCAGAGCCTCCTCCACCCAAACTTGTAACATTTTGGGTGTTACAGGAAAAACAATTACAAAAGATTCACCCAAGGATTTATTTGTTGCTGGGATGGACAAATATTTTCCCACCAGTTTCTGGTGGTCCCTGGATGTCCTACTCTCTTACTGGGAAGAGATCTTTCCCTGCTTTTGAAATCTTGCAACTAATGCAATTCTGATAGAAGATGCTTTAAAACTCTGTCTTGGGGGCAAACTAACCATTTTTACCAGCCACCAAGTAAAACAGTTCCTAAATGGGAGAGGCCATTTATGAATGTTTGATCAAAGGATCCTCAGATATCAAGTAGTGCTGATGGAAAATCCAAGCCTGATTATATCCCCTTGTGAGGTTATTAACCCAGACAGCCTCCTGCCTATGCCTATGGGTTCCCTCCCCTTTTCACTCTTGCCTAGAAACCTTGGATCACTAGACAAAACCCCAAGAGGGATTTTCAGAAGATCCTCTGACCAATCTTGGGGAAATCCAGTACAGTGATGGAAGCAGCTTTGTCCTGGATGGAAAAAGAAGAGCTGGATTTGCAGTAGTCTCCATTTTGAGATCATAGAGGCTAAACCTTTGCCACCAGGTACTTCAGCCCAATTAGCTGAGCTCATAGCCTTTACTCGAGTTTTAGAGCTGGGAAAAGGAAAATGAGTAGTCATTTTTACTGACTCCAAGTATGCCGCGGCCAGCACAGTCAAGGAGCAACCCCCGTAAGGAGGACGCAAAGGAGAACGCCCGCTTAGAAAAAATAAGAAGACAGAAAGATGGGGTTGAGAGGATCAGACCTCATTGTCTGATACCAACTTTATTAGGTGTTCAGTATATATAGGATAACATACGTGACTTATGACATCTACTAGGTTACTTTGATCTAGATAGTCATTTACCAGACCTTCACCATTGTGTTCAGGACACAATGCCTAGTTACTTGAAGTGCGATAAGCGCCAGTGAGCAGAACATAGCTATCAGACATCTTGGAGACACAAGGTCGTGAACACATTCTTCAGGGAGGCGGGACAGAGAGCTTAGGGCATGCCTAAGGCTCAGCGATAACGCTCTCGAGCAGCTCCCAGGAACTTAACCCTTCACGGGCAGTCCCCCGCACAAGTATGTTTTTCTGGTGCTACATGCATATTCTGCTATTTGGAAAGAAAGAGGCCGCTTGAACACTGGAGGGCTCCCAATTAAAAATGTCCATCAAATCCTTAGGCTCTTGGAGGCAGTCCATCTGCTTGCTGAGGTTTCAGTCTCCCATTGTAAAGGACACCAAAAAGAGAGCACAGAAGTGGTATGAGGGAACCCAAGCAGCTGATCAGGCAGCTAAGAGGGCAGCATTTACAGAACAATGACCTAATAGTGGGTCGCCGCCTTAGTTCCACAGGCTAATTTGCCAGAAACTCCTTCATATACTGAAGGTGAGACTCTTAAAGTTAAGAGTGAGGGCGTTCAAGAAGATCATATGGTGTGGCTCCAAAAGAAGGGACTCCTTTTCCTGCCTGGGAACCTCCACTGGAAGTTGGTTAACTCCTTACATGCCAATACTAATTTAGAGGAGAAGGCCCTTCAAAGATTACTAGAAAGTTCCTTCAGAGAAACAGGTCTCCAAGTGACTATAAGGCAAGTGGTCTCCTCTTGTTCCACTTATCCATTAAACAAACCCAAGGAGCCTGAGGACCCAGCTGGCCCAGCCCATCCAATGGCACGGGACCTACCCAGGAGAGGACTGGCAGATGGACTTCACCCAGATGCCAGTTTCTCAAGGGTATAAATACCTATTAGTCATGATAGATTCATTCACAGGATGGATTGAAGTCCTTCCCAATTGAAGGCTTAGGAGGTGGTTAAAAACAAAACAAAAAAAAACAAAAAAACTGCTCCATGATATCATTCTGAGTTTTGGTCTGCCCAGATTATTACAAAGTGACAATGGGACATCATTTACTTCTAAGGTCACCCAAGGCAGTCTCTAAAGCATTGAACATTACTTATTATCTACATTGTGCCTGGAGCCCTCAGTCTTCAGGAAAAGTAGAAAGAGCCAACCAATAATTAAAAACAGTGATAGATAACTCAGGAGTCCTCCCTGGTGTGGAAGGAGGCTTTACCAATAGCTCTCCTCCACATCCATATTGCCACTAAGGAACAGGTTGGTCTTAATACTTATGAAATGTTATATGGGAGACTTTTTGTTTATGTCAATGACCTCTTCCTAGTTTCAGAGGCTCAGACCCTCTGTTCTTTTACCATGGACATTGGGTAATTCCAACAAGATATATGCTTGTGGGGTGGATAGGACCCAAAGATTCTAAAGAGCCACTACTATATGCTCCACAGACAACAATCCTAATCGAAGTCTGGAAAGATCCCAAAGGCTCAACTCCAGTCCAAATGGAAGGGCCCATACCCTGTAATAATTTCTACCCCCACAGTAGTCAAGGTACCAGGGCATGGAGCCTAGATTCATTCCTCATGAGTCAAGCCATGGGAAATAACAGAAGAGGACACTCAGTACACCTGTGAGTCCCTGGGAGATCTCAGATAACTATTTAGGACTACAAATGAGTGCCGTTCTAATGAAAACCCCTAAAATTAAGTTACCAGGGATAAGATTTCTCAGGATAGCTCTAAAGAGCCAACACAGCTTGGCAGGGGTTGTACTCCAAAACAGACAGAAGATCTCCTGATCTCTAAACAAGGAGGGACTTGAGCTATCTTGAATGAGCCATGTTGTTTCTGGTTCAATACCTCTAGCTAAGTTAAAGAAAATCTCACAGTCCTCAAGATAAACATTGAGATCCTATGGGATCTCAAAGAATGAGCTGGAGAGTTCTCAGGGTTGCTACAACTTCTTTTTGGGGGATCCTTCTCCTAGCAAGGGGGGATTTGGAATTAGCTAATGCTGTTATCATTATATTGATACTGCTTATGACTGCTCCATGTATTATCAATTCTTTAACCAATTTTGTCTCTGCCCAGGTCAACAAGGTACAAAATACAGTGCTAGTTCAACAAGGATATATAAAACTACACCTGACCACAAAACATATCACTCACCATTAGATGAACACCACTATAATGACTCTGAGGCTTGAGACTAGCAAGAGGGGGAGGTCCAATGCCCCTCACCATCCCAGCTCAGCAGGAAGTAGCAGAAGAGACCTGATGCCCCTACTCCCAAAGAATTGGGCCTCCCATCATCTTGGGGAGGGGGGAATGTTAGGTAGTTAGAATAGGTAAAGGTCCAAAATGGCGGTGGCTAAAAGACAGAGAAGGAGAAAAGCCCACAAAAATGGAGCAAGAGAAAATCTAAGGACCAGAGTGAGAACCTCAGGTGATGTCCCATTGTCACTTTGTAACAATCTGGGAAGACCAAAACTCAGAATGATCTCATGGAGCAGGTTTTTTTTTTCTTTTTTTTTAACCACCTCCTAAATAGCCCAATTTGCATAGGGCAGGCTCAATTTGCATAGGGGGAGGAGACAAAGGTATAAAAGGAGGAAGCAAGGATGAATTGAGGCCTCTTCTTTGGTGTTGGCCTGCCTTCATGCCTCGAGGCTGTAATTTCTTTTGCTTGCCAAAGAAAAGTCTGAACCAGAACAGAGCTATAACACTGGTCTGCCACTTCAGACTTTTGCTGTGATGAGACAGAATCGAGGAAATTACACACCTCTCCAACAAGAGTAATCACAACTTCCATTTCAAATCTGGTGATTTTCTTTAAAATGTTTCTCTCGTGTGCCAAACCAACCTTGACACATCAGAGCAAACTATAATACTTAAAGTCAGAAAATACTCATACTTTAGTAGCCTCACATTTTAGTAACCTAACACAGCATAATGCATACATTTGGAACTCACGGTATCCTCTTCAAAATTACTACCCTCCCATTGATGAAACACAGAACACAGCTGTACAAAATCTCCACCTTGGGAATTCCTTGGAGGTCCAGTGATTAAGACTCAGCACTTTCACTGCCAAGGTTCAATCCTTGGTTAAGGAACTAAGATTCTACAAGCTGTGCAGTGAGATGAAGAAACAAAAACAAAACGAACAACAACAACAAAAACTCCACCTAAATGATCATTGCAACCCCACAAAATTTTTCATTCAGTATGTTAATTTTGTTTTTATCTCTATTGTAGCTTCTATTGACCTTTAGTTATTTTATATTTGACAACTTATGCTGCAAACATTGTACTAGTATAAATCCTATGTAATATAATTTAGGTCCAATTCATCTCTAAAAATATTTATTAAATCTATTTGCACCTGTGTTGTGTAAAAAGTTAGAGATGGTATGAAAATAGCCAATATTTGCATTCTATAAAATTGTGATCTAAGAAAACAAAAAATTAAAATATTTTGCTTTTTAATCTCTGATTACTGGATTTAGTCTCTGATTACTCTAGAAATGCAAACTAATTTTGATTCTATATATAATAAAACCTGAGCCTTCAAAGACATTAAATCTCTGGTTCAAATATTGTGGCCAAGTACACGAAGACCAAATGGAAGAAATGTAGAATTATGGTGTGTGTGTGTATGTTTGTATTTAAAGTTATCCCTATGTGCATTTGTGTTCAATTGATTCTGTCGTGTTTGGCTCTTTGCAACTTTGTTCATGGGATTTTCCCAGCAAGAACAGTGGAGTGACGGCCATGCCCTCCTCCATGGAAACTTCATGACCCAGGAATCAAACCCACATGCTTCCTGCTATGCTAAACATTTCACAGGCATTTGTTTCATTTTCTTGTATTTTTAAGTCTATTATAAAGCTTCAAGGAACATTCTGTAATGATATAGGTCAATACTTGTTGATGGTTTACTTTTACAAGTGACTTTTCCTGTTTGATTTGACACTCTTGTTAAGTATTTTTGTACAGTACTTTGTTATGCAGTGGGCATTAGAGCCGACCACAGAGAAAAAAAATGAAACACTGGTCAAGCCAGACAACACTTTTGTTGATTTTGTGAAGAATGCAAATCACATTATGAATGGACAAACCAATTTTGTACCACACAAAATATACTGAAGGATAATATTAATAATCCTTTATTGGATATGCCTTTTGCAAAGATTTCTCCTTCCCATTCCCACCTTCATTTGTGGCCTGTTTTCTCTTTCTCTTATTATTATCTTTCCCAGAGCAGAAGTTTTTAATTGTATTGAAGTGCAATTTATCAACTATTTTTCCCATGGATTGTTCCTTTAATGTTATCTAAAAAGTTTCCTGGGCTTCCCTGGTGGTTCAAATGGTAAAGTGTCTGCCTGCAACGTGGGACACCTGGATTCGATCACTGGGTCAGGAAGGTCCCACAGAGAAGGTGATGGCAACCCACTCCAATACTCTTGCCTGGAAAATCCCATGGACAGAGGAGCCAAACCCAAAGTCATTTACATTTTCTCCTATGTTACCTTCTAGATGTTTAATAGTTTTTCCTTTTAAAATTTGGTTTGTGATGCATTGTGAGATTTTTTTTTAATTGTGTAAGACTTATGTCTAGATTCATGTTTACACATGTGGATACCCAGTTCTTCCAGCACCATTTGTTGAAAAACTATCTTTGCTGCTTTGTACTTCCTTTGCTTCTTTGTTAGTCTATTTCTGGGTTCTCTATTCTGTTCCATTGATCTATTTTTCTATTCTTTCATCAGTACCTCACTGCTTTGATTACTGTGTCAGACCTGCAATTTTGTTCTTCCCCTTCAATACAGTGTTGGTTGTTCTAAATTTGTTATCCAAAATATACAAAGAATTTTCAAAATTAAACAATTAAAGAAAAACAATTAAAACAGAATAAGATCTTAACAAACACTTCACCAAAGAGGATATGCAGATGGCAAAGAGAAGACAAAAGATACTTCACATAATATGTTATCTGGGAAATGCAAATTAAAGCAACAATAAAATACCACTACATACTTATTAGAATGGTCTAAATTCAGAACACTAATAGGGTCAAATACTTATAATGATGTGGAGCAACAGGAACTCTTATCCATTGTTGATAGGAATGCAAAATGGTACAGTTACTTTGGAAGATATTTTAGCAGTTTCTTACGAAACTAAATACACACTTACCATATGATTTAGCATCTGGGCTTCTTGGTATTTACTCAAAGGAGTTGGATTCATTATGTGAACACAGAAACTTGCACATGGATGTTTATAGCAGCTTTATTCATAAATGCTAAAAGTTGGAAGCAACCAAAATGTCCTCCAGTAGGTGACTGGATAAATATAATGTATTACATCTAGACAGTGTAATATCATTTTGTACTAAAAAGAAATGAGTTATCAAGCTATGAAAAGACATAGCTTTTCATTTAAATGCATATTCCTAAATGCATTTCCTAAAATGCATATTTAAATGCATATTCCTAAAAGAAAAAAACCGATCTGAAAAAGCTATGCTGTGTGTGATTCCAATTGTATGACATTCTGGAAAAGGCAAAACTATGAAGGCAGTTGCCAGGAGCTGGGTGGAGGGAGGAATAGGTAGAGTTCAGAGAATTTGGGGGGCAGTGAAAATATTCTGTAATGATAGATAAATGTCAGTATTCATTTGTCCAAATCCATAGATGTACAACACCAACAATAAACTATAAACTATCAAGCTTGTTTGATCATGATTTATCAATTTAGGTTTACCAGCTTTAATAAATGAGCATCTCTGAGGAGGGATGTTGATAATAGGAAATACTATGCATGCATGGGAGCATGGGATATTAGGGAAACCTCTGTATCTTCCTCTCAGTTTTGCTGTGAACCTTTAGCTGCTTAAAAGATTGCCTTAATTGAAAATCTCTAGATAAAACAATGGATAAACTTTGTTGTATGGGATGACTGATTATTTTTCTTCACGATGTATTTTAATATATTTTTTTAATTGGAGGATAATTGCTTTGCAATGTTCTGTTGGGTTTTGCTGTATTTTAACAAATTCTTTAAGTTTAGTTTAAAGTAGATCTCCCTACTCTTGGTTTGAATTCCACAATTCTTTAAACATTAGAAATGTAAAGCACTCCTAAAGATCTCTACAAAACTTGGAATTAGTTGACTCTTATAGCCTCATAATCTTTCTTTTTTTAGAGTTTCTGCTTCCATTTCATTTGTAGTGCTTCTTCAAAACATGGTGTTAACCTAAACATGGGATCACATATGTGAGAAAGCACACATTTAAATTAAAATTATAAACAGTCTTTTAAAAATCACTATAAGCATTAATGAGTCTTTTAAATTACAATTGCAAAGTAGGATATTCAAAATCATATTAGAAATAATCCATTCCCCTTACTTTTCATCCTTCACTCTACACTGCTGACCCAACCTCCTAAATTTATAAAAATCATACAATAAATACTAGGTAATCAGGATGCTCTTTACTACTTATTCCATCCAGTCTTTGTACTAACTTTGTACTCTGTCTTGTCTCCATGGTTCTGAATGCTTAGAACTCGATTCCATAATCCAGCCTTAATGTCCAACTCTGACTCAGATTATATTTGCCACAGTGCAGTACTGGGTTTGAAATAACCAGAGAATTTTAGGAAACTGCATAGAAATAGCTTCTTCTTTCAAATTAAGATCTGATATTAACCATATAAAGCTATGTTCCAGGGTTCATGATAATGTTATCTATGAACTGTTGTAAACAATAATATCAAAAATTTAAAAAAAGAAATAACCCTTTCTCAAATACTGTTATAAATATCCTTGTTTCCCACCTAACATCATCCATCCTACTTTCTTTGTCTGCTACATCTCATTCTGTTTTAGAACAGAAGGAAATTCATTTGCATACAGAGAACTTCTCATATAATATGTTAAAACAATACAATTGCATACACACACACACACACACACACACACACACATCTTGTTGAGGCCCAGGGAAGTCTGCTTCAAAATATGCCTCAATGCCATATTGATTATTTTGAATTAGTCACTTAAGAAAGAGCTGATGCAAGAGGGATATTTTGACTCACCTCTCTAGAGTAGGAAATAAATCTCTCCTGTGAAAGTGTTCTCCCAACATCTGCACCTAAAGGTAGAAGAGGGGATTTATCACCATAGAGAGGGAATTTGGGGCTGAGAAGCTGAGAAACCTGGCTACTTCTTTAATTTACTACCCCAAGCTCAAACTTTGTTTAGATTATTCACTAAATATGTATGCACAGCCTAAGTTCTCTTTGTCCTGTCTATTCCTCACAAAATTTATTTTTCCTTGTCTAAAATGTATAAAAGCTATTTTCTTTATTTCTTAAGCCCCACTTTTGAGACCTCCATGTAAAAAAATTAAAATTCTTTTTCTCCTGTTCATCTGTCTGTTTTGATTTTACTATGTCTAGCTACAAGAATGCAAGAATGGTAGTGGGGAAATTTTCATCTCCCCAACAGTGTGTGTGTGCACACACACATATGTGCGCATACTCACTATTGCTTTTTTGATCAACTATTAACCAAATATGGTTAATATTTTTTTAAAAAACATTTAATCATTCTAGCATTAGTAACAAATCAGTAATATATAAAAATCTTAAAAAATCATCACAAGAGTGTAGTTTTAATTATCTTTTCTAGGATATTGGTTACCTAGGAAATATCAGCAAGAGGAAATATAATTAACAGGTCTTGTCAATTGTATTATTGGAATGAAAAATGAAATACAAAGAATACTACCTTTTTCAATGATTAAATTTTCTCTAAACTTTGTTGACATTAATGCAGTTTCTAGCAGCTCATCATTCATCTATAATCATCAATTTGACTTAGTCCTGATTGCATACGGTAAGAGCTTCAAAATAATATAACTTAATTCTTGTTTTTTTAAAATAATTTTTAAACATGTCATTTTCCTACAGAGTATTTTCAGTATACTTCAAAATTTTATCTTTTTAAACTCTTAACTACAGCTTTAAGAAAATGTCAGAGAATTTAAGCTTGAATTTTGGGTTCTATTTTTTTTATTCTAAAAATAGTTTTCTCAAAATTCTCAGAAATATAAGTGAATTTATAGTAAAAGGGAAAATATTTAAAAATGAAACAGCATGCTACATAAAACTGAAATTCAAATTCATTTCTGCTTCCTATGTCTCCCATTCAAAAAGAGCTTGAGTATATTTGCATGTACATTTGGTATGTGTGCATGTGTGTGTACACGTGTGTGTTGCACGTTATATGTTTATGAACTGACCTGTATACTTTATGACTTTACAGATATCTCAGTAACGATGAATTAAATTCAAAGCTTAACTATGCTTAATTAAATTCAAAATTATTTTTTCCTCTAGTTCATATAATATTGCACCTTTCAGAGAACATCATTCAACTTTGCTTTGGAGGCACTGCAAGTTTTTTCAGACATAATCATCATGCAGCCCTATTATAATGTTCTTCCTCTCTGCTCTGCCCATCATCATCTCCCATTAAATGGTCACTTTTGGCAAAGCTAATTGTGGTTTTCTGTTCAATAGCATTTTTGTAGCTGCCTATTTTAGAATATGTTTGATAAGGAGTCAATCTTGTCTACATGTGAAGAACCAGAGCAAAGCCATGTGTAAGGATAAAAAGACAATCTTAGAGGAAAGAGGTGCCCCCCAGTCCTCTTTTCTTGCCTTATTGTGTCTTCTTTAAAATATAACAGACCTGATAAAAGGTCTGAGCTTTTGATATTATAATTCAAGGTCAGGCTTTCTGACATTTGGAACTATGAACATATACCTGCTATGTGAACTCAGGGTTCTTTCAGAGAGTATCAAGGAGACAGTCACAGGGTTCATCCATTTTCTCTCAAAGAGCTAAGAGACATTGTAGTTGTTGTTTCTTTTACTTTACTGCATATATTTATCTGAAATTCAGTCCAGACTTTGTAGTTGCTTTTGCATCATATTAAATGTTGATTCTAATATTAAATTGTGTCTTTTAAAATTCAATTGCATCTTCTCTTTCTACTACACTGGTCTAAAAGTGAAAGTCACTCGGTCGAGTCCAACTCTTTGCAAACCCATGGACAATAGCTTGCCAGGCTCCTCTGTCTGTAGAATACTCCAGGAAAGAATATCCTAGAGTGGGTAGCCTTTTCCTTCTCCAGGGAATCTTCCCAACCCTGGGATCAAACTTAGGTCTCCCACATTGAGGCAGATTCCTTACTGTCTGAGCCACCAGGGAAGCCTAACAATACTGGAGTGGATAGCCTACCCCTTCTCCAGAGGATCTTCCCCACCCAGGGATGGAATTGGAGTTTCCTGCATTGCAGGTAGATTCTTTACTATCTGAGCTACCAGGGAAGCCCTACAGGAAATTACTTGTTGGTAATATTGCATTAATTCCTCACCATGGTATTCCAGAGATGAGGATATATGATAATCTTCCTCACAGTCAATTTATTTATGAAAATAAATTATTCTCCTAAGTTTCTTCAAACTCATGCAGTAATGCATCTTTCTATCTCCATGTTGTCATCCAACACATTCATTTAAATAATAGAAGTAATAATCTATAACTAACGAGATAAATGTTGTATGTTTGGTGTAAATGCTGTTATATGCAGCATGAATTATCATGAATAAGATCCATTACAAGTTGCATGCATCTTTTGTTAATTTTTAATTATGTCTCTTAACCATACCAATTTAGGAAAGTTTTTAGTGTTTTCACACATGTTATATCAAGTCACTCTACTAATGCTGCTGCTTTAATTTTCATTCCAGCTTCTCTGAAAACAATTAATGTGTATGAGTTCTATTCAATCTTTACCCTGGGCAATGAGTCGAGCGATTTGTAGACTCATTAACTGCCCTGAAAGTGAAAGTGAAGCCACTCAGTCGTGTCTGACTTTTTGCGACCCCGTGGACTGTAGCCCACCAAGCTCCTCTATCCATGCGATTCTCCAGGCAAGAGTACTGGAGTGGGTTGCCATTTCCTTCTCTACATTAACTGCCCTACAAAGTATATATTTTATTACTATTAAAATGAATTTTTTTTTGATTTTACATTGTTATTGTTGTTCAGTGACTCAGTCATGTCTGACTCTTTGTGATCCCATGGACTACAGCACCCAGACTCCCTTGCCCTTCACTATCTCCTGGAGTTAGCTCAAACTCATGTCCATTGAGTTGGTGATGCTATCTAACCATCTCATTCTCTGCTGCATTCTTCTCCTTTTGCCTTCAATCTTTTTCAGCATCACGGTCTTCCAATGAGTTGGCTCTTTGCATCAGGTGGCCAAACTATTGAAGCTTCAGCTCCAGCATCAGTTCTTCCAATATTCAGGGTTGATTTCTTTCAGGATTGATTGGTTCAATCTCCTTGCTGTTCAAGGAACCCTCCAGAGTCTTCTCCAGCATCACAATTCAAAAGAATCAATTCTTTGATGCTCAGTCTTCTTTATGGTCCAACTCTGATGTCCATTCATGATTATTGGGAAAACCACAGCTTTGACTATAAGGACCTTTGTCAGTAAAGTTATGTCTCTGCTTTTTAATATGCTGTCTAGGTTAATTTTAGCTTTCCTCCCTGGTGGCTTAGATGGTAAAGAGTCTGCCTGCAATGCAGGAGACGTGGATTCCATCCCTGGGTTGGGGAGATCCCCTGGAGAATGAAATGGCAACCCACTCCAGTATTCTTACTGGAAAATTCCATGGATATAGTAGCCTGGTGGGCTAAAATTCATGGGTTTGCAAAGAGCTGGACACAACTGCACAACTAACACTTTTACTTTCCTTCCAAGGAGCAAGTATTTAATTTCCTGGTTGCTCACCGTCCACGGTTACTTTGGAGCCCAAGAAAGTAAAGTTTGTCACTGCTTGAACTTTTCCCCCTTCCATTTGCCATGAAGTGATGGGACCAGATGTCATAATCTTCATTTTTTGAATGTTGAGTTTTAAGCCAGCTTTTTTGCTCTCCTCTTTCACTCTCATCAAAAGGCTCTTTAGTTCCTCTGTACTTTCTGCCATTAGAGTGGAATCATCTACATATCTGAGTTTGTTGATATTTTTTCCAGCAGTCTTGATTTCAACTTGTGATTCATCCAGCCAGGCATTTCACATGATATACTTTGCATGTAAGTTAAATAAGCAAAGTAACAATATGCACCCTTGTTGTACTCCTTTCCCAATTTTGAACCAACCCATTGTTCCAAGTCAGTTTTAACTGTTGCTTCTTGACTCTCATATAGGTTTCTCAGGAGACAGGTAAGATAGTCTGGTATTCTCATCTTTTAAGAAGTTTCCAGTTTTCTTGCATTATCTGCACAAAGGCTTTAGTGTAGTCATGGAAGCATAAGTAGATGTTTTTTCTGGAATTCCCTTACATTACTGAAGGAATTTATAATTTGACTTTTGCTAATATATGTATATAAGCAATAAACATTAGATTTAAATAGCAACTGAGGTTTATTTTACAGTGCTTTCAATCAAATATTTAGCAGCAGGACACACTGATCTGTATTCACACTGATCTGTCTTTGTTGTAAAGACTTTTGGAAGCAGAGTATCCATCTCTAATAAACTCTTCAGAAACCATTTCATCTAAAAATCCTTCAGAATTTGAGATTATAAAATGTATCAATCTATGTGGAAAGAAAAAGTATCTAAAAAACTGTGAGTAGAAGTGAACATTAGCAAAAGATATGTAAAAGAAATAAGAAAACTAAATATAAAAATATAAATGGTTATAATTATTAAATTATAAAAATTATATAGTCAAATAATAAAAGAATATAGGCATTTGAAAATTAATGGTTTTGATGAAAGAGAGAGAAGGAAGAAAGGAAAGAAAGAAAGTTGATTTTGATGACTGAGAAAAAGAGATAGAGACAATGAGAACGGAAGCATGGAGATAGTGAAGGAAGGACAAAGAGGAAGGGAAGAGAGACATACATAAAGAAGTCAAAGTAATTCTAATTAGATCAGTAATTATAGAAGAGTTGGAGAAGATCTAGAAAGAAAAGTAATGTTTTCAAGGCTAATACAAAGTAATAATAGAAGTTAATACTAAACCTTAAAGAAGAGAAAATTTATTTAATATATGCTATCAAAGAAGTTAGCAAAATATAACAGTACAGTCAATTTTTAAAAGCTTTATAGAAAAGTGAAAATAAAATGCATTGTTGTAAAAAAGTTAAAAGACTCATTAGATAAGCATCATGGATTAATACAGTACATACATAAGAAGTGGTGAGGAGTAACAAAATTGCTTTGCAAACACAGCATACACATAGCACTTACCATTTTCTAAAATTATAAGAAATGTCATGTGTACTGAACTGATTTTTTTCTTTCAGTTTTATTTATTTATTTACTTTACAATATTGTATTGGTTTTGCCATACATTGACATGAATCAGCCATAGGTATACATGTGTTCCCCATCCTGAGATGAATTCANTATAAGAAATGTCATGTGTACTGAACTGATTTTTTTCTTTCAGTTTTATTTATTTATTTACTTTACAATATTGTATTGGTTTTGCCATACATTGACATGAATCAGCCATAGGTATACATGTGTTCCCCATCCTGAGATGAATTCAGGGAGTTTAAGTAATTTGTTAAAGTCTTTTCTCAAATAGGCTGAAGGATCTGAAGCAATACCTGTTATCTCTAGCCTAGTATACTTAGGCAGTTTTGGGGGCCTCTGTAAAGATTCTATTTTGAATGATATCAGAATTAGAAAAATTAAATCAATTGATATATATACTATTAAAATGTACCTATGGCTATTGTTTTTAACCTGTGGTTGCTATTATTTTCCATGTTTAAAACACATTACATGACTGCTTCATTTTCACAGTTTCATTTTTTTTTATTCTTAAGAGATTAGGAAATATATTTTAAAATGTTCAAAAACTATATTTACTGATTACGGGTTGTTTTTTTTAATTTATTATTCCAGCTCTCGGTTTAGTTCAGTTGGTCAGTCATGTCCAACTCTTTGTGACCCCATGGACTGCAGCATGCCAGGCTTCCCTGTCCNAAAATGTTCAAAAACTATATTTACTGATTACGGGTTGTTTTTTTTAATTTATTATTCCAGCTCTCGGTTTAGTTCAGTTGGTCAGTCATGTCCAACTCTTTGTGACCCCATGGACTGCAGCATGCCAGGCTTCCCTGTCCATCACCAACTCCTGGAGCCTACTCAAACTCATGTCCAACACATCAGTGATGCCATCCACCCATCTCATAGTGCCATCCCCTTCTCCTCCAGCCTTCAATCTTCAATTTCAGCTTTAATAACTAGTAAAATTCTGGAACTCTTGAGTGATTTAATCAGGAAGAAAATATTTTAAATAAGAAACATCTGTATAATATAGAACTAATGCCAACTAAAATAGAACCTAATTCATTTTCCTGGCAGGGAAAATATTCTGTTTCTCTGCCATCGAATTCTTTGTGCAGTTGTTTTTTTATTCTAATAACTTTGGATTTTAACTAATAAAGCATGTCTTTTTATAGCTTCAGCACAGAGCTTTGTAAATATTATTTCAATTGACATACTTTTGTTATCATAGAGAATCAATTGCTTTGCCTTTGAGAAGTATAATAAAAGAAAATTAGATCTACAGCCCTGCTTTCCACATGTAAATATTCTCTTCCAAACACTGAACCACTTATTCAAAATGCATATCCAAATCTTGTGGTTTTGGCAAAGTTATAGGAGAATTCATTAGAAAATAAAGTAATTTTTGTAATATAACTTCATCTCCTAACTACAATAGCACAGATTTGTGTTCTATTCCCACTTTTCTGTCAATCGATAATACTCATAATAATGTTTTCATATTATTCTTAACATTGATTATGGGTTGCCACTCCTAATTCACAAATTAATTTTTACTACTTATACACACAGAGTTTATCAATATAAAGACTGGATTTGTATGTAATTAGGTCTTCCTTAAGTTTTTCTTGTTCAAACATGAACAGATATGATTCTCTTCAAGCAATCTCACCCATTCCTTGACTAGTTCCCTTTCCTTTTTTCTTCATCTCTATCTTTGTATCATTGATAATAACTCTGAACATGTACATCATATTCTCATGTGGGCATTGTTTAGGTGTACTATGAATAGTGAAACAGAGAGGAGAGCTATGATAGCATCAATATCAATGGAATGACTGCTGCTAGGTAAAAGTCAGGAAAGTGGTAACTTTATGACAAAATCTGTGGTTTTAAGATTAAAAATCTCTCCAAAGCTGATCCACTAAATTCAGCAACTCAGGTATGGGTATTTTTAGGTGCAATCCTTACCATGTGCTAAGTTCAAAGAATATTGATTTTTTACATCCTATTTTTCATATTTATTTTAAATATTCAGAATATATTTAATTGTATTAAGAATATTTAATTGATTAAATAATTTGAATATAATTGTTAATGTATTTTAATTAGGCAATTAGGCATATTTATTTTCATTCTTTTTTAAAATAATATTTTGGCTCAGTGTACATGTTCATTTAGTTTTAGATGGCAATAATTTTTATAAAACTNATATACTATTAAAATGTACCTATGGCTATTGTTTTTAACCTGTGGTTGCTATTATTTTCCATGTTTAAAACACATTACATGACTGCTTCATTTTCACAGTTTCATTTTTTTTTATTCTTAAGAGATTAGGAAATATATTTTAAAATGTTCAAAAACTATATTTACTGATTACGGGTTGTTTTTTTTAATTTATTATTCCAGCTCTCGGTTTAGTTCAGTTGGTCAGTCATGTCCAACTCTTTGTGACCCCATGGACTGCAGCATGCCAGGCTTCCCTGTCCATCACCAACTCCTGGAGCCTACTCAAACTCATGTCCAACACATCAGTGATGCCATCCACCCATCTCATAGTGCCATCCCCTTCTCCTCCAGCCTTCAATCTTCAATTTCAGCTTTAATAACTAGTAAAATTCTGGAACTCTTGAGTGATTTAATCAGGAAGAAAATATTTTAAATAAGAAACATCTGTATAATATAGAACTAATGCCAACTAAAATAGAACCTAATTCATTTTCCTGGCAGGGAAAATATTCTGTTTCTCTGCCATCGAATTCTTTGTGCAGTTGTTTTTTTATTCTAATAACTTTGGATTTTAACTAATAAAGCATGTCTTTTTATAGCTTCAGCACAGAGCTTTGTAAATATTATTTCAATTGACATACTTTTGTTATCATAGAGAATCAATTGCTTTGCCTTTGAGAAGTATAATAAAAGAAAATTAGATCTACAGCCCTGCTTTCCACATGTAAATATTCTCTTCCAAACACTGAACCACTTATTCAAAATGCATATCCAAATCTTGTGGTTTTGGCAAAGTTATAGGAGAATTCATTAGAAAATAAAGTAATTTTTGTAATATAACTTCATCTCCTAACTACAATAGCACAGATTTGTGTTCTATTCCCACTTTTCTGTCAATCGATAATACTCATAATAATGTTTTCATATTATTCTTAACATTGATTATGGGTTGCCACTCCTAATTCACAAATTAATTTTTACTACTTATACACACAGAGTTTATCAATATAAAGACTGGATTTGTATGTAATTAGGTCTTCCTTAAGTTTTTCTTGTTCAAACATGAACAGATATGATTCTCTTCAAGCAATCTCACCCATTCCTTGACTAGTTCCCTTTCCTTTTTTCTTCATCTCTATCTTTGTATCATTGATAATAACTCTGAACATGTACATCATATTCTCATGTGGGCATTGTTTAGGTGTACTATGAATAGTGAAACAGAGAGGAGAGCTATGATAGCATCAATATCAATGGAATGACTGCTGCTAGGTAAAAGTCAGGAAAGTGGTAACTTTATGACAAAATCTGTGGTTTTAAGATTAAAAATCTCTCCAAAGCTGATCCACTAAATTCAGCAACTCAGGTATGGGTATTTTTAGGTGCAATCCTTACCATGTGCTAAGTTCAAAGAATATTGATTTTTTACATCCTATTTTTCATATTTATTTTAAATATTCAGAATATATTTAATTGTATTAAGAATATTTAATTGATTAAATAATTTGAATATAATTGTTAATGTATTTTAATTAGGCAATTAGGCATATTTATTTTCATTCTTTTTTAAAATAATATTTTGGCTCAGTGTACATGTTCATTTAGTTTTAGATGGCAATAATTTTTATAAAACTCTAAAATATACCACTGGAAATTCTATTTAGATTGTAATAATTTCATGGATTATTTCAGAAGATAATTTTCTAGTTAAGAAGATAATATGTAGAAAATTTTCCATGTTTTCCATGTAAGAAAGTGGTAAATTTCTCCATTTATTTCCAGATTATTTTTTCAGTTTTAAATAAACCATTGTAGGTTTTTCTGTGTAGGAATACTACTTTGATGGAAAATCTACATATTCTTTCTACACTGTCTATATATCATTTTACTTGGAAATCACTGATGTGTATATATTTGATTACAGTATGTCCTTTAAATAAAATTCATTTATTACCTGTATTACTTTTAAAAATAGTTTTCTCTTGGATTCTTCAGTTAAGATACCTTAGAAGACATTAGTATATTTATCATTTATTTATTATAGTAAGAATAGATTATATGAGATAAACTCTCAACAAAATTTTAAGTGTACATTATTATAAACTACAGATATAGCATTATGTAGAAAATATCTTACTCATTTATCATAACTGAAACTTTATATCCATTGAACAGCAACTCCTCATTCCTGTTATTTCTTACCAGTCCCAGGCAACATCTTACTTGCTCAGTTCGTATTCAAAGTTGATAAATATACCTCACCTTGTCAAGTTCCAGGATATGGCCATTTTCTTAAATGCAATTACTCCACAAAATTCAGGTCCCATATTATACTCTGCCTGCCCAGAGAAAATAACCACTGACAATGCTACCTAAATGCACCCTGTACTACTAGACTTAATCATTTAATTTTTTCCCTTTTAAGAATTACTATTTTTCATTTATTTATTGTCTTTTCCTAATCATTAATAGAAAGTCTGTCTTGCTTTTCTTTGTATTTTTGGTACATAGCACACAGGTAGCTCAAAATAATAGTAATTCTAATTGACTAATCAACGTAACAGGCTTTGCCTTTCAACTGGCACATTTCATAAATTTTCTTCAAATAATCCACTAATAAATGTATTTTTAAAATCTTCTGTATTGTCGACTGATTTCTGATTTTTAATTACTTATTATTCATTCCTTTCTGTTTTTTCTGTCCAAAGTATATTTTTGTTTTCTGAGGAAACCACTTTTTAAAAAAATCTTTCCAGAGTTAATGTGAAATACATAGTATATCTTATATTCTTTCAATTTAAACAAGAGGCTTAACATCTTATTATTATTTTCTCATTGACAGTCATCATGTATTTTGATCTTAATTATCACATTTATATTTTTATTGTTCTACCATGCTGTGCTGTACAAGTCATGTCCAGCTCTTTGTGACCCCATGGACTGTAGCCCACCAGGCTTCTCAGTTCATAGAGTTATCCAAGCAAGAATACTAGAGTGGGTTGCCATTTTCTTCTCCAGGGAATCTTCTCAACCCAGGATTGAACCCAGGTCTCCAGCATTGCAGGTGGATTCTTTACCATCTGAGCCACCAGGGAAGCCCATTGTTATATGATATCTTCTTTCAAAAACATATTTTAAATTTAATTTTATTCTATTTTTGGTTGTGCTGTGTAGCTTGTGGGATTTTAGTTCCCTGACCAGGGATTGAACCTGTGTGACAGCAGTGAAAGTGCTGAGTCCTAACCACTAGACCACCAGGAAACTCCCTAAAAACATATTTTTAAGGAGATTTATAAAATGTTTTATTTAAGATAGTTATTTCTCCAAACAGAAGCATTATTATTTTATTCAGTTCAATTCAGTTCAGTCGCTCAGTCGTGTCCACTCTTTGTGACACCATGAATCACAGCACGCCAGGCCTCCCTGTTCATTACCATTTCCCGGAGTTCACTCAGACTCACGTCCATTGAGTCCGTGTTGCCATCAAGCCATCTCATCCTCAGTTGTCCCCTTCTCCTCCTGCCCTCAATCCCTCCCAGCATCAGAGTCTTTTCCAGTGAGTCAACTCTTCGCATGAGGTGGCCAAAGTACTGGAGTTTCAGCTTTAGCATCATTCCTTCCAAAGAAATCCCAGGGCTGATCTCCTTCAGAATGGACTGGTTGGATCTCCTTGCAGTCCAAGGGACTCTCAAGAGTCTTCTCCAACACCACAGTTCAAAAGCATCAATTCTTTGGCGCTCAGCCTTCTTCACAGTCCAACTCTCACATCCATACATGACCACAGAAAGAACCATAGCCTTGACTAGACGGACTTTAGTCGGCAAAGTAATGTCTCTGCTTTTGAATATGCTATGTAGGTTGGTCATAACTTTTCTTCCAAGGAGTAAGCGTCTTTTAATTTCATGGCTGCAGTCACCATCTGCAGTGATTTGGGAGCCCAAAAATGTAAAGTCTGACACTGTTTCCACTGTTTCCCCATCTATTAGTGTAAAATAAACATCCATACTTATATAGATAAATAATTAAATAAATAAATGAAGAAGGAAAAAACTCTGTCTTGTGAAATGAATTACAATGCTTTCTTTGCATACTAACTCCCTCCAGGCATGGAGTTTGATTCTCTCCCTTCTCCTAACAGGAGAATGAATTCCTCTCAGTAACTTGCTTCCCAAAAATAGAATATGGAAAGGAAAAAATAAACACAATTCTATATTATAGATACCCACTAAATACCACCTTAGTCTGGTGATTAATGCCTTCACCATAACCCAAAGTTAACATCACCAGTGCTAAGTCATACTGATAGCATTCATTTTAAATATAATGTTATGAGGAAACCCAGAGTCAGAACTAACCATAAGAAAAATATTAGAAAATCCCAAGTTGAGCAAGATTTTCAAAATATCTAGTTAATGCTCCTGAAAACTATCAAGATCATGAAAAACAAGGAGAATCTGAGAAACTGCCACGCATACTAAATATACATGGTTTCAGATGTAACATATATTGAATAAGATCCTAGAAGAGAAAAAGATAAGTGAAAATGAATGAAATCTGAATAAAATATGGAAATTTAGGTACCATTGTAGGTTTCTTGTTGTTGTTATTGTTGTTAGTCAGTTACTAAGTCATGGCCAATTCTTTGCGACCCCATGGACTGCAGCATGCCAGGCTTCCCTGTCTTTCACTATCTCGCAGAGTTTGCTCAAGCTTATGTCCATTGAGTTGGTGATGATAACAAATCATCTCATCCTCTGCTGTCCCCTTCTGCCCCCAATCTTTTCCTGCATCAGCATCTTTTCCAATGAGTTGGCTGTTTGCATCAGGTGGTCAAAGTATTGGAGCTTCAGTTTCAGCATCAGTCCTTCCAATTAATATTCAGAGTTGATTTCCTTTAGGATTGACTGGTTTGATCATCTTGATCTCTAACTGATTCTCAAGAGTCTTCTCCAGCACCAGAATTCTGTTTGGCACTCAGTCTTTTTATGGTCTAACTCTCACATCCATTTATAACTACTGGAAAAACCATAGTTTTGACTACACAGATCTTTGTCAGCAAAGTGATGTCTCCGCTTTTTAATACACTATCCAGATTTGTCATAGCTTTGTCTTTTGGACATGTCTTTCCAAGGAACAAGCATCCATTCTATAGTACTCTAACTATAGGGTAAACTGAGTGAAAAGCATATAGAATATTTCTCTACTATCTTTGCAACTTTTTCTATAAATATAAAGTTATTCTAAAAACTCTTGTGAAAAACTAAATATAATTAAAAATCCAATTTCTCAATGACACTATTCTCATTTCAATTACTCAGTAGTTACATGTGGCTACTATACTGTACAGCAGAGATACAGAATATTTCCAACCTGATATTAGTAGACTTAGTATAATATCTCTTCCCTGTCCAATTTCCCCCCAAATTTTCACTTATCAAGGTGAGCTTTTACTTCAATTGAGATTGAAAAACAATTTTGACTAATCACTAATCAACAGAGACTAATCACACATAAACACGAGGTCAATAGTGGGATAAACCCATAATCTAAGTCTGAAGGCAAGGCATCTAACACCTAATCTTCAACTGTAATGTTTGATGCCCAATTAACCCCTCCTAGAATTGCACTAGGAGAAGGCGATGGCACCTCACTCCAGCACTCTTGCCTGGAAAATCCTATGGATGGAGGAGCCTGGTAGGCTGCAGTCCATGGGGTCGCTAAGAGTCGGACACGACTGAGCGACTTCACTTTCACTTTTCACTTTCATGCACTGGAGGAGGAAATGGCAACCCACTCCAGTGTTCTTGCCTGGAGAATCCCAGGGATGGGGGAGCCTGGTGGGCTGCCGTCTATGGGGTCTCACAGAGTCTGACACAACTGCAGTGACTTAGCAACAGCAGCAGAATTGCACTAAGCCTCATCTATTTAACCTTCATAGGATCACAGAGAATACAGGCAGCAGAGGGAGCCTGGTAAACCTGCAGAAAAGTGAAATGGCTTTCCCTGCCACAAGCTTCCTCAACCAGCCTTGGACAATAGTTCCTGTACTTGAATTTGGCTCAAAATTCTGAAATATATTCACAGAGCAGCACATACCTTCAACGCTTGCCCTTAAAAATCACACTAACTACAACTTCCCAATGCCACAAAGAAACTTTAATAATAGTACCCTGGTAAGACCAAAAGTTTCTGAGGCAACAGGAAAAGCAAAATGTGGGACACCACACAATAAGAAAAGGAAACAGAAATAGCCATGTCCAAGGAATTATCCACACAAAATTGTGTGCAAAACAAAACAGAACCAAAGAGTTGTTACATAAATGGACTAAAAATGGCATCTGTATATTGGCCTCTATGTTGGTTACTTTTTCACAGGAGGTTAAGATAAGCTCAAAAGCAACCAGCACAAAACTCAAATTCTTGAACATCTAACTACTTGAAATATAACCCAATCAGGTATACAGCACTTACAGTCTGCCTTCTTTCCATACCACATGAAACTTCACCCAACATCTGTTAGTCATACAAGGACAGACCATTTAGCTATAGAAAACCATAAATCGTTACTGTCCTTCAGAGCCCTCTGATTCAGAGGATCACCCCATTGCTGTTGAGTGACATCATCTGGACAGGGAAGTTCCCTCTCCCTCAGGCAGTCCTGTCCAAGTGGCCACCCAATAAACTTTGGGCAATATTGTGCAATATTGACTTTTCATGGCCATTTTTTTTCCTTGATCAGCCCTGAAATCCTTGATATCTACTCTCTGCTCTCAGCCATCACTTCATACCTTTATCATGAAAACAATCTCTATATTCTTGAACTTTTCTAAGCAGTAGACTACTGTTTCTTGTTTCTTCATAACTATTACCTTTGTAGGAAGGGACATACTTTACTATTTAAACAAAATATTGTACAGAAAAACAGGGCCTACAAGTAAAAATGAATTTGTAAAGTATCAGATGTTTGTTGAATGCTTATATCTGTAGCATCAAATGTCAGTTGTTTACTTGTCATACTAGTAAGTAAGGATGGCAGAATGGCAGAGTAAGATCTATGTAAAAATTTACTATTTCCATTGGGAAAGCATTTTTGTATTTTTATTTTTTTGGTAAAATGTATGGAAGTGATTCCTAGAAATCTATCATCTTCTATATAATCTCCATTTTCCTCAACAGTCATTGCTATTTAGCATTTTAAACAATGTGATTCTCAGTGGGCCCTGGGGCTGTTGCATCTTTTTTTTAAGACTATAGGGTATTAGAGTTTCAAGATAGCATTATTAGAATAAAACCTTATACTCATATCAAGCATTTCAAAAAATCACTGTTGTATAACAGCTTGAAAGCTCTGGGCTTTGTTAAGTAGATAGCATCACAGCTTGTCAGAATCATCAGCCACCAACTGGGATTGTGATATAAGGGTTTAAAGAAGCATTGTTACTTTCCAGTAGAAGGAATTAATATTTAAAATGGTAGTTTTCACCTTTTTTTATATTTATCTGAGTTGAGTTAGTTGATTGTTTAACTCTGGGCAAAACCTTTCATAAGCTGCTGTGATTTTAATCATTGTATTCCTTTCCCAAATGCTAGCCTTTATAAAATAGTTTCCACTTACATATTTTTTTTCAGTTTAAGCATTTGCAACTAAAGAACAGTTATAGTCATTCTGTTTCAAACTTAAAAGAATTAATTTAAATAGTAACAAAGGAAATTTTCCCATCTCTTCCAACTTTATCATTCATAGTCTCAATGTCAGGTAATTGTATCAGGCAAAATGACAAAACTTATTTAATAAATTGCACATGTCGTTCTATAATTAAATCTAAAGTGATGGCATATTATTTGTCACTTTATGTGAATAACCAATGCTTTTATTCTGCAATGTATTCAGTCAAAACATTCAAATGAGGGAAACAATTTAAATATGACACTTTTCATGGGCTTTATCACTATAATAATTACTTTTAAATTGTTCAAATGAGATAATTTGTGGTACAAAAATTGTAAAATTTACTTTCTTAAGTAAAAATATATTCTTTGAACTAAGATTTAAATACTCAGTTGTATAACTTGTATATGGTTTTTGACTTGGGCAATACTGCAGGAGCTCCGCCTATAGCCCTAGTTAAAGTGCTCAGTCATGTCTGACTCTTTGAGGCCCCATGTACTGCAGCATGCCAGGCTTCCCTGCACATCACCAATCCCAGAGTTTACTCAAACTCATGTCCATTGAGTTGGTGATGCCATCAAACCATCTCATCCTCTGTCGTCCCCTTCTCCTCCCGCCCTCAATCCTTCCCAGCATCAGGGTCTTTTCCAAAGAGTCATTTCTTTGCATCAGGTGGCCAAAGTACTGGAGTTTCATCTTTAGCATTAGTCCTGCCAATGAATATTTAGACTGATTTCCTTGAGGACGGACTGGTTGGATCTCCTTGCTGTCCAAGGGACTCTCAAGAGTCTTCTCCAACACCACAGTTCANGCCATCCAGCCATCTCATCCTCTGTCATCCCCTTCTCCTCCTGCCCTCAATCCCTCCCAGCATCAGGTCTTTTCCAATGAGTCAACTCTGTGCTATATAGTAGGATCTTGTTTATCAATTCTATATATAAAAGCTTGAATCTGCTAATCCCAGCCTCCCACTCTATCCCTCTTCCAACCTCCTCCTGCTTGGCAACCACCAGTCTCTTCTCCGTGTCCATGATTCTATTTCTGTTTCACAGATAGGTTCATTTGTGTCATATTTTAGATTCCACATATAAAATGATATCATATGGTGTTTGTCTTTGTCTGACTTCACTCTATGGCAATCTCTGGTCCATCCAGGTTGCTGCGAATGGCATTCTTTTGTTCTTTTCATGGCTGAGTAGTACTCCATTGTATATGTGCACCGCATCTTCCTTATCCACTCATCTGTCAATGGGCATTTAGGTTGTTTCCATGCCTTGGCTATTGTGAATAGTGCTGCTCTGAACAGAAGGGATGCAGATATCTTTTGGAATTATAGTTTTGTCTGGCTATATCCCTGGGAGTGCACTGCATCCCTGAGTTCTAACCAGAGTCTTGCCTATGCCACCATGGAGCAGCAAGCCAATTACTGCTACAAGGACCCTTTTCTACATATTGGCTCTATGGCCTGAGGAATCCCTAAAGACCAGTCAGCTTCCATTTCATGGGTACCATGTCTATTCTACTTTATATTTTTCATATGAAGACACTGAAGCCAAGAGAACTTGAGATACTTATCCAAGACTGTGTAGTCAGTGTAAGAGCTGAAGCTCAAAAGCTCAGCATCCTGACTTAAGATTAATTTGTTTCCCACACACTGGAGGAGTGCATCTGTGTCTTATCACTGTAACAGGTGGACATGGAAAATAGCAGTAACATAATGTTAGACTGTAATAAAGGTGACTCATGGGAGGGAGAAACACAAAGTAGCAGATGTCTCTAAGTATTCAGGCACCATAGGGAATAGCAAGACATTTGTCATCCTGCTGTCTCATTGTGCCAAGCTCCAGCACTGAAGATGTTTTTGCCCTGTGTTTTTCCAAAGCAGGGCCTTTTCCAAAACAATTCAGTGTGATGACTACTCTAGCACATTTTAATGTGTTTGCTAATGAATTTCCTTGGTATTGGAAAGTAATACCATTTTTCTTTTGTCATATCTCCTCTCCATTCCCCCAAAGGAATTCACATTTTTTTTTCTTAAGTTACGGAAAGTCCATACTAGTGAAGCAATAGAGGTTGTTCTGATCCATAAACCATGAAACACNAGGTGGCCAAAGTACTGGAGTTTCATCTTTAGCATTAGTCCTGCCAATGAATATTTAGACTGATTTCCTTGAGGACGGACTGGTTGGATCTCCTTGCTGTCCAAGGGACTCTCAAGAGTCTTCTCCAACACCACAGTTCAAAAGCATCAATTCTTTAGCACTCAGCTTCTTTATAGTCCAACTCTCACACCCATACGTAACTACTGGAAAAACCATAGTTTGGCTAGATGGACCTTGTTGGCAAAGTAATTTCTCTGTTTTTTAATAAGCTCTCTAGGTTGGTCATAGCTTTCTTCCAACGAGCAAGTGTTTTTTAATTTCATGGCTGCAGTCACTGTCTGCAGTGATTTTGGAGTCCTCAAAAATAAAACCTCTCACTGTTTTCTTTGGTTCCCCATCTATTTGCCTATTTGATGTGATAGGACCAGATGCCATGATCTTAGTTTTCTAAATGTTAAGTTTTAAGCCAACATAGCCTTAAGGCCTTAACAGTTCTGGCATTTGGTATCCAGGACAACTTCCAGGTTTCCCTTGTGGCTCAGCTGGTAAAGAATCTGCCTGCAATGTGGGAGACCTTGGTTTGATTCCTAGATTGAGAAGATCCCCTGGAGAAGGGAAAGGCTACCCACTTCTTTATTCTGGCCTGGAGAATTGCAAGGACCACAGGGTCACAAAGTGTGGGCCAGGCTTTTGTTTCACTTTCAGGACAACTTCCAGTTGCCACTATCCATCCCTCTTCCTTGAGGGCTTATCCAGGGAAGGCTACTAGATGCCATCAGAGAAGAGAATTCCCAACTGGGAGTCTTATTCCATACCAACTTCCCATCTTTCGGATACAATAACAAATGTGTGTTCTGCACTATTTCTCATGCTGTTACTGGCTTGATAACACTTGGGGGCTTCTTTCTTTTTCCTATTTCAATTTTCCACTGTCCTACCAGTGTGTCTGCATCTCTCAAATACACTACTTATATCTGAATTCTTATGTCATGGTTGTTTAAAACATTCATCACTACTTTGGTAGTGTTCTCTCCCTCCCATCAACAAATTGTCAATTTCCATTTGTTTATTCTCAGTGTACATGAATTTTTCTATTCTTATAATAACCCAGAATAGCTCCCCCACCAATTTCTTTTTAAACATCATATTCCCCTCCATATTTCCCCATTTCTCTGCTCATCTTCAGTAAACACTTCTTGATATTAATAGCATTTCTTATAAAGGAACACCTCCCCACAGCTTGTTTAGTTTTCAGCCCACTCCAATGCAGCAAAAGCCTCTTACTCCTCCAGATTAGAAAACATGTCCTTGCCAAAGTAATTTTATTTTTAAATCTGATGAGCAGGTCTCTGTCTTCGTCTATCTCAATATCTCAGGAGAATCTGGTACTGTTGAACATACCCTACTTCCTACATATATCCTGATACACACATTGCACAAGCTATAAATGTCCCTTTAAGTTTTATTTTCCAATATTTGTAAATGGATAAACTATTTACCCAGAGTCTGAAAACAAATATTCATGAGATATGATTTGCCTTCTCTACATATTCCAAACAGATAATGTATTTTTAAAAAACAAACAAACAAAACCACGTTTGTTTGTAGCATTTCATTTCTCCACGTTCTCTAAGTTTTCAACATCTTCCCAGCTTCACTATGAAATTCTGGACTAGTTCACCATCATCCTAAGTCTGAATAATAAAATAAATTTCCATTTGGTATCTGATTCTATGCTTACTGCCTCTCCCTAGTTTATTCTTCACATAGGAACCTGAATGACGTTTTTTGTTGTTGTTGTTAACACAAATCTAGTGCTGTAAGGATTACAATTTCAATTAGCTCCTATAGCCTAAAAGTCCAACAGAATCTGGCTTTGCATTAGCTTTCAAATATCATTTCTTAACATTTGCTTTTTTGTATAAGCTTCTGCTACACAATCAGAGTAGAATCAGATATTTTGAAACTATGTTAAAGAGGATAAAATATCAAAAACAAATGATATATGAAAGTGATACTATTTAGAATGAGCAAAGAAATCATAAGTATGCATTTTTGAAAACATGCATTCTAAGAACATTATAACATAGAGAAAAACAACACAATATTATATTATTATTAACTTCTTGAACTACTTTAGAGTTTTTTCATCTGTGTTTGCTGAATATTCTAATTGTCTTTTCATATCAGAATAATTTTGTAATGTAGTTTTCTAAAGAGATAGTAGAAAGATAATTCAGTCTCATTTCATAATTGGAATTTGTTTATTATGTATTTTTGATGGGTAACCATAAAATTTACATACAGAAGTATTCTGGTTTGTGTGCCTGTCAAACACACAGATTCTGACCATTTTAGTTTTAGCTTTTGCTAATCAAATAAGAAAAATGAATAGATTCTGTGTTTATAATTTTATATACCACAGTAACAATTCCTGATAGGTGAGAACTTCTATTTCAACTAGGCACCAATGAAAACTAAATCTTTCATATTATGACAGGTAAATTTTTGTACAAACTGTCTCCTGTTTGTGTTCATTTCAAATTTTGTTCCTCCTCTTTTGTACTCCATCCTTCCAGTATGTGGCAACAATGTATACATCCTTTTTAAGGTCATAGTTAGGATGTATCCATATAATGCATGAAGGAGATTCCTAGAAGCCATTTCCATGCAAGAATGGTTAGGCATAATTTAACTGCATACTGAAGAGATTGATTATATATATATATGAACATACATACATACATACACACACACAGATGTATGTTGTTGTTTAGGTGCTAACTTGTGTATACCATCTTGTGTCCCCACGGCCTATAGCCCACCAGGATCCTCTGTCCATGGAATTTCCCAGAAAAGAAGACTGGAATGGGTTGTCATTTCCTTCTCTAGAGGATCTTCCTGACTCAGGGATCCAACCAATTTCTTCTGCACTACAGGAAGATTCTTTACCACTGAGCCACCAGGGAAGCCCTATACATATAAAACATGTATTATAAATAACAGATTTAGTTCTCATTTATACATAGTTGCAATAGAAGTTCTCACCCATCAAGTATTGATACTGTGGTGTGTGTATGTATATATATGTATATACATATTGCTAAATTCAAATCAAATGTATCACCAATTAAACATAGATCCAGAGAATGAATAAATGAGTGAATGAACAATACTTGTCTCCTTCACAGCTCTGGACATTTACTTTAGGAAGTAAATAAAATATAGCTCTTAGAATATCCTCAACATGAATTTGAATCACTGCCCTCCTGCTTATTAATCCTTCTTATTTTCAGTTGGATTAAATAGAAAAGAAATAATAAGAACTATCTAATATGATTGATCACATTTTGTGCAAATGGTCTAACTTTCTAATTAGAGTTTATCAGATATGATAAAATAGCAAGGACAATAAAGAACTCAAAGTCATAAACAGTTTAAAAGAGTGAAAACTCACAAGTATAGGTAAAGATTTGAAAAGTTCAGCTTAGTGCTAAGCGTGTTGTGGCTTAGTCACTGTCATGTCTGATTCTTTGCGATCCTATGGACTATAACCCACCAGGCTCTTCTGTCCATAGGGATTTTCCAGGCAAGAATACAGGAGTGGGCTGCCATGACCTCCTCCAGGGTATCTTCCCAACCCATGGATTAAACCCAGGTCTCGCACATTGCAGGTGGATTATTTATCATCTGAGCCACCAGGGAAGACCAAGAACACTAGAGTGGGTAGCCTATCCCTTCTCCAGGGGAACTTCCTGACCCAGGAATCAAACCAGGGTCTCCTGCACTGAGGATTCTTTTTTAAATAACTGATAAACCAGGGAGGCAAGAAAACAATGATGACATAGATAAGTTAAATAAAAGATGTGCAAAAAAGCAAAATGGCTGTCTGAGGAGGGCTTACAAATAGATGCAAAAAGAAGAGAAGCAAAAAGCAAAGTAGAAAAAGAAAGATATAAGTATCTGAATGCCAAGTTCCAAAGAATAGCAAGGAGAGATAAGAAAGCCTTCCTCAGTGATCAATGCAAAGAAATAAAGGAAAACAATGGAATGGTAAAGACTAGAGATTTCTTCAAGAAAATTAGAGATACTATGGGAATGTTTCATGCAAAGATGGGCTCGATAAAGGACAGAAATGGTATGGACCTAACAGAAGTAAAAGATATTAAGAGGTGGCAAGAACATACAGAAGAACTGTACAAAAAAGATCTTCATGACCCAGATAATTATGATGGTTTGATCACTCAACTAGAGCCAGACATCCTGGAATGTGAAGTCAAGTGGGCCTTAGAAAGCATCACTAGGAACAAAGCTAGTGGAGGTGATGGAATTCCAGTTGAGCTATTTCACATCCTGAAAGATGATGCTGTCAAAGTGCTGCACTCAGTATGCCAGCAAATTTGGAAAACTCAGCAGTGATCTCAGGACTGGAAAAGGTCAGTTTTCATTCCAATTCCAAAGAAAGGCAATGCCAAAGAATGCTCAAACTACCACACAATTGCACTCACCTCACACACTAGTGAAGTAATGCTCAAAATTCTCCAAGCCAGGCTTCACCAATACATGAATCGTGAACTTCCAGATGTTCAAGCTGGTTTTAGAGGGAATAGGAGAGGGCGGGATGATTTGGGAGAATGGCATTGAAGCATATATACTATTATGTAAGAAACGAGGTGCTGGTCTATGTTCTATGAAGGATGCAGGATGCTTGGGGCTGGTGTACGGGGATGATCCAGAGAGACGTTGTGGGGTGGGAGGTGGGAGGGGGATTCAGGATTGGGAGCTTGTGTACACCTGTGGTGGATTCGTGTCAATGTATGGCAGAGCCAATAGAGTATTGTAAAGAAACATTTAAAAAATAAATAAATTAATTAAAAAAAAAGGCAGAGAAATCACAGATCAAATTGCCAACATCTGCTGGATCATGGAAAAAACAAGAGAGTTCCAGAAAAACATCTATTTCTGCTTTTTTGACTATGCCAAAGCCTTTGACAGTGTGGATCCCAATAAACTGGAAAATTTTGAAAGCAATGGGAATACCAGATCACCTGACCTGCCTCTTGAGAAACCCATATGCAAGGCAGGAAGCAATATTTAGAACTGGACATGGAACAACAGGCTGGTTCCAAATAGGAAAAGGAGTACATCAAGGCTGAATATTGTCACCCTCCTTATTTAACTTCTATGCAGTGTACATCATGAGAAACGCTGGGCTGGAAGAAACACAAGCGGGAATCAAGATTGCCGGGAGAAATATCAATAACCTCAGATATGCAGAGGACACCACCCTTATGGCAAAACGTGAAGAGGAACTAAAAAGCTTCTTGATGAAAGTGAAAGAGGAGAGTGAAAAAGTTGGCTTAAAACTCAACATTCAGAAAACGAAGATCATGGCATCTGGTCCTATCAGTTCATGGCAAATAGATGAGGAAACAGTGGAAACAGNTCCAAATAGGAAAAGGAGTACATCAAGGCTGAATATTGTCACCCTCCTTATTTAACTTCTATGCAGTGTACATCATGAGAAACGCTGGGCTGGAAGAAACACAAGCGGGAATCAAGATTGCCGGGAGAAATATCAATAACCTCAGATATGCAGAGGACACCACCCTTATGGCAAAACGTGAAGAGGAACTAAAAAGCTTCTTGATGAAAGTGAAAGAGGAGAGTGAAAAAGTTGGCTTAAAACTCAACATTCAGAAAACGAAGATCATGGCATCTGGTCCTATCAGTTCATGGCAAATAGATGAGGAAACAGTGGAAACAGTCCCAAACTTTATTTTTGGGGGCTCCAAAATCACTGCAGATGGTGATTGCAGCCATGAAATTAAAAGACGCTTATGCCTTGGAAGGAAAGTTATGACCAACCCAGATAGCATATTAAAAAGCAGAAACATTACTTTGTCAACAAAGGTACATCTAGTCAAGGCTATGTTTTTTCCAGTGGTCATGTATGGATGTGAGAGTTGGACTGTGAAGAAAGCTGAGCCCCGAAGAATTGATGCTTTTGAACTGTGGTGTTGGAGAAGACTCTTGAGAGTCCCCTGGACTGCAAGGATAATGCAGTGGGATATTACTCAGCCATAAAAAGGGCCACATTTGAGTCAGTTTTAATGAAGTGGATGATCCTAGAAACTACTGTACAGAGTGAAGTAGTCAGAAAAAGAAAAACAGATATCTTATACTAATGCATATATACAGAATCTAGAAAGATAGTACTGATGAAATTTTTTGTGGGGCAGCAGTGGAGAAACAGACAAAGAGAACTATGGACATGGTGGGGAGGAGGAAGGAGAGGGTGGAATCTATGAAGAGAGTAACATGGAAACTTGCATTAACATAAGTAAAATAGATAGTAATTTGCTATATGACTCAGGGAACTCAAACCAGGCTCTGTAACTACCTAGAGGGGTGAGATGAGGAGGGAGTTGGGAGGGAGTTTCAAAAGGGAGGGGACATATGTATACCTGATGATTCATGTTGATGTCTGGTAGAAACCAACACTGTTCTGTAAAGCAATTATCCCCCAATTAAAAGATAAATAAATTTAATTTTTTTTTTAAGTTCTTCACATAAGGTGGAAAATGTAATTATGTGAGGGGATGGTTGTTAACTAAACTTGTGTTAATCATTTTGCAGTTCAGAAATATTTCAAATCTTTATGCTGTAAACATGAAATTAATATTCTAAGTTAATTATATAGCAATAAAACTATGAAAAATTGAGTTAAAAACAAAAATAGAGGTGCCAATTACCATGAATGGTCAGCAATTTAGAAAGAGAATGTGAGTTATTAAGCTTCTTGTTATCTTTTACTTTTTCAAGAATAGACAATATTCTTGAAACAATACTGAACAATATTTTATATGTATGTAAATATTTATAATTTTTGTGTATTTTTTAAAAAATTTGAATATCCAGAGTTCTTTTAGTTGGATTTTTCCAGAATTCATAACTATAAACCTCAGTTTACTTGTTGGTATGATGGTCATGATGTATAATCATTTTTTTAAGGGCCTCAGAATTATACAAGTCTGCAGATGTGTGCAATAATTTGGAATATTCGCTTTAAGTCATAAGAGGTAAATATAATTTAAATATGCTAATCAGAATCTATTTGCATAATAATTATATGTGTCATTACAAGATACACTTAAAAGCTTAGTGCCTGGCCTCTTTAAAAGACATTTAAGATACATAAATATGCATATAGCATTTCTACTGTGCTTTCAATTAGCAAAATATTTTGAGCTACTCTCAGTCAATGTTTGGGAAAATTTTAACAGTTTAACTTTTAACTTTTGGATGATTGAACAATTACAAATATTTTTATACATCTTGGATGTATATTTTATACTATAATTATCATTAGTAATGAAAGTATTAATTTAGTAAACATGTTGAATAAGTACAAAATAATAGAGCAAAAAATGCACATGCAAAAAAATCACCAAACTAGCTTAGCTTATGATTAAATTAACTTCTTTCCATTTGTGGAGACAGCAATTTTTGTGAATGGTCAGTTATCGGTAAAGTAAATGGGAGATAATAAACTTGACTATCTTTCAAATTTTCAAGATATCTCTCAAAATAAGTGGTAAAAGAACAACATAACAGTAACTGCTTAACAATAAACAGTAAAATAATGTTATTAACAATAGTCAATTTTTGAGTACTTCTTATGCTGAACGGGCTTCCCTGGTGGCTCAGAGGTTAAAGTGTCTGCCTGGAATGCGGGAGACCCAGGTTCGATCCCTTGTTCAAGAAGATCCCTTGGAGAAGGAAATGGCAACCCACTCCAGTACTCTTGCCTGGAGAATCCCATGGAGGGAGGAGCCCGGTGGGCTATAGTCCATGGGGTAGCAAAGAGTCGGACAGGACTAAGCGACTTCACTTTCACTTTCACTATGCTGAACACATTTGAAGAACTCTGTTGTTATTGTTGTTTAGTCGCTAAGTTGGGTCCGACTATAGCCTGTCAGTCTCCTCTGCCCATGGGATTTCTCAGGCAAGAATAATGAAGTGGGTTGCTGTTTCCTTCTGCAGGCGATCTTCCCTACCCTGAGGTTGAACCAACGTCTCCTGCATTGGCAGGTGGATTCTTTACCACTGAGTCACCTGGAAAGCCCCACCAAGAACTTTACAGGACTTTAATTTTACATTGTTCTTCTGAAGAAGATGCTATTAATAACTCTAAGATCATGGCATCTGGTCCCATCACTTCATGGCAAATAGATGGGGAAACAGTGGAAACAGTGTCAGACTTTATTTTGGGGAGGCTCCAAAATCACTGCAGATAGTGATTGCAGCCATGAAATTAAAAGACGCTTACTCCTTGGAAGGAAAGTTATGACCAACCTAGATAGCATATTCAAAAGCAGAGACATTACTTTGCCAACAAAGTTCTGTCTAGTCAAGGCCATGGTTTTTCCAGTGGTCATGTATGGATGTGAGTTGGACTGTGAAGAAAGCTGAGTGCTGAAGAGCTGATGCTTTTGAACTGTGGTGTTGGAGAAGACTCTTGAGAGTCCCTTGGACTGCAAAGAGATCCAATCAGTACATCCTAAAGGAGATCAGTCCTGGTGTTCATTGGAAGGACTGATACTGAAGCTGAAAATCCAATACTTTGGCTACCTCATGAGAAGAGTTGACTCACTGGAAAAGATTCTGATGCTGGGAGGGATTGGAGGCAGGAGGAGAAGGGGACGACAGAGGATGAGATGGCTGGATGGCATCACTGACTCAATGGACGTGAGTCTGAGTGAACTCTGGGAGTTGGTGATGGACAGGGAGGCCTGGCGTGCTGAGATTCATGGGGTCGCAAAGAGTCAGACATGACTGAGCAACTGAACTGAATAGATGTATGAGAAATTGAGTTTCAGAGAAGGAATAGTATATGATTCTAGGCTAGAAAGTGAAGAAGCAAGATAAACCTGTTCCCCACAATGAATCCCTAGCACAGCCAAAATAAAAAAAGACAGAAAAAGAAAGTGAAGAAGTTACAGTTTGAACATAGGCAAATGGGATACAAATCCCACTTTCTTAATTATCATGGTTCTATCTATGTGACATAAGAATAGCAAATAAAATAAATTTACTTTCTTTGCAGTCCAGCTTTGCTGGTCTGCTTTCATAATGCTAGTATTTTAATGAGAAGAGTTTTAACCTGAAAGCAGTGCCAAGTGCTCGATGACAGCAACATGCTGCTCAAACTATTATAGTTCTGCTCAGGCAATTCATCCTAAAGCACTACAGTGATTGTCACAATTTCATATAATTATCTGCCTTGGAAATGAAAAGACTGGAAAAACACCCATCAAATGTCTTTTTTATTTTCTATGTGCTTAGGACTTTCTGACAATAATTGTATATTTTAAACCTATAGCTCAAAATCCTAAGATACTGAAAAAGAATCTGAAAATTGACATTATGCATTTTACCCTACAGCAGCATGCCTTACTATATAGATGACTTCATCTATTTCAAAATATACTCCAATTTAAATCTCCTTGTCCTTGTCAAATGCTTTAATATATGGCCACTATTCTTAAATTTAGAACTAAAATAAACTTCTTTGCTTGTGGTATCTGTTGGGGGTAGTTCTGGACAGTAGGGTAAAAGAAAAGCTAAATATTCCTTGACCTTTCTCTATTCCAATTTTGAAACAACCTCCTCACAACAAATTCATATCACAGGTGTAAAATACTCTTTGTAAAAATTTCACTGACTGGCATGGAAGATAGTTTTAAGGAGTGAGGAATTACTGACAGTTATAAAACCACAAGTAAAAGTATTTTCTTAGATACTAGAGGTATACATTCATTAAGACATCAGGGCATAAAGTAAAATACAATAAAAAAACAGCTACAACAAAGTTGAATATTTTCTAATCTTTAAAAGTAACACATGCTATTTTTAAACACACAGAAAAAGATAGTTAAAAATATGAAAAGGTTTTTTAAAAAGCATGCAATTTAGAAGAAATAAGAAAAATATAATAGTCATACCAAATAATGCAAGGGACATATATATTTTTAAAAACAGAGTATTTTTATAGCATTTTTATGTTCATAGAAAAATTAGAAAAAGTACAGAGATCCCTATTTATGCCTACTCTACTTCCTCTCCCTACAGATGCATAGTCTATCCTATAATCAACATCCCACACAGAGTGATACACTTGCTATAATTAATGAACCTACATTGACATATTTATATTAGGGCTCATTCTTGATGTTTCATATTTCTATAGGTTTTGATAAATATATAAGGATATTTATCTACTATAAGAGAATCACACAGAGAAGTTCTATCACCCTAAAAATCCTCTATGCTCTATATATTCCTTGGCTATTCATTCTTTTCTATCCTTTAATCCCTGGCATCTGATGGTATTTTTACTATCTCTAGTTTGTCTTTTCTATAATGTCATATAATTGGAATTACATATGCTTCAATTACACAGTAATAGGCATTTAAGAGTTCTCCATGTCTTTTTGTGTCTTGATAACCCATTTCTTTTTAGCACTGAGTACTATTTCATTGGGGGCTTCCCTGGTGGCTCAGAGGTAAGGAATCCACTTGGATTGCAGGAGACATGGGTTTGATCCTTGGGTTGGGAAGATTAAGATTCCCTGGAGAAGGAAATGGCAAACAATTCCAATATTCTTGCCTGGGAAACCCAGGCTATAGTCCTGGTGGGCTATAGTCCATGGGATCACAAAAGAGTTGGGCACACTTAGCAACCAAACAACAACTATTACATTGTCTGGATGTATCACAGTTTACTTATTCATTCACCTACTTGAAGGACCTCATGGGTGCTTCCAAGTTTTGGCAGTTATGAATAAACCTGCCATAAATGTTCATGTACAAGTTTTGTGTGGGCTTAAGTTTTCATTTCATTTGAGTAAATACCAATAAGCATAACTGCTGGATTTGAGTATGGTTTGTATGGCAGCAGACGGTGACTGCAGCCATGAAATTAAAAGGTGTGTACTCCCTGGAAGAAAAGTTATGACCAACCTAGATAGCATATTCAAAAGCAGAGACATTACTTGGCCAANTCCCAATTAGTCCACTATGTCTGATATTTAGTTACTAAGTCGTATCTGACTCTTTTGCAACCCTGGGGACTGTAGCTCACCAGGCTCCTCTGTCCATGGGGTTTCCCAGGCAAGAATACTGGAGTGGGTTGCCATTTCCTACTCCAGGGGATCTTCCCAAACCAGGGATTGAACCCATGTCTCCTGCGTGGCAGGCAGATTCCCTATCACTGAGCCCTGAGAAGCTAGTCCACAGTGGACACTTAAAACTTTTAAAGGTAAAGAACTCACTGAAATAGTACTCTGTAAATCCTCAGACATAAAGGCACAATTTTATCCTTTCTAGCCAAATCCTGAATTTTTGACACTGGATCAAATGATTTTCCACGTTATTTCTGAAGTTAGTTCTTCTTGGAATAGATTCAAGCAAAAATGGAAAACCAAGTACCCTCTGAAAAGGTCATAGAGTTTGCCACTATTGATTAATCACTTGGTTTTATTCTCCATTGGATTTATTATATTCTGAATAACTTTGCTAAGTTGTTGAGAAAACAGAAAGCTTCAGAAGAATATTTAATTTGATTGCATAATGCTAAATCTTTGCCACCTCCTGGGTCCCTAATTAAATCTTTTTACATAGCACCTTGTCCTTGAATGTGGGTTTCTCTAGGATTCTCAGGAAGGGAATTTATGGTAGATAAAATCCAGAAACTTGCTTTGAGACCTTGTGGAAGCCTAATAGAATTACCATTGTCTCTAAAGGAAAAATGGTTGTCTGAGGAGGCCTTATAAATAGCTGAGAAAAGAAGAGAAACTAAAGGCAAAGGAGAAAAGGAAAGATATACCCATTTGAATGCAGNGATGGCATCATTGACTCAATGGATGTGAGTCTGAGTGAACTCCGGGTGTTGGTGATGGACAGGGAGGCCTGGCGTGCTGCAATTCATGGGGTCACAAAGAGCTGGACACAACTGAGTGACTGAACTGAAATGTATGGCAGTAGAAGGTTTAGTTTTGTAAAAACTACCAAACTATCTTTCAAAGTAACAAAGTACCATTTTGCCTTCCTATCAGCAAAGAGCAAGTTCCTGCTGATCCACATGCTCACCAACATGTGGTACTGTTCATGTTTGGATTTTAGCCAGCATAACAGATGTGCAATTATATCTCAGTTTAATTGGGAATTCCCTAATGGTGCATGATGTATAGTATTGTTTCATGTGTTTCCCTGCCCTCTGGATATCTTATTTGGTCAGGTGACTGTTCACCTTCTTAACTCTTTCTTCCCCAGTTTTGTGGGAACATAATTAACTCAAAGGTGTACAATACAAATGATTTGAGACATAGATATTGCAAAAAGTTTACAAAAATAGGGCTAATTAACACATCCTTTACCTCAACTAATTACCATTTTGTTGTTTTTGCTGTTATGGTGAGAACATTAAAACTCTAATCTGATAGCAACTTCAAGGTATACGCTACAGTATTGTTAATTATAGTCACCATTCTGTATTTCCAGATCCCCAGAACTTACATTGTAACTAAAAGTTTGTAGCCTGTGAACAACATTTCCCATTTTCCCCACCTCTCAGGCTCTGGCATCCACCATTCTACTCTTTGTCTCTCTCTATATATCCATTCATATATGTTAGAATGGTTATTGTAGAAAAGACAAGAGGTACTAAACGCTGGTCAAGATGTGAAGAAAGAATACTGATACACTATCGGTAGGAATGTACATTGGTGCAGCCATAGTGGAAGGCAGGATGGAGGTTTCTAAAAAATTAAAAACAAAATTACCATATGCTCCAGGAATCTCACTTCTGACCATATATTCTCTATCTGTTCATTCATCTATCCATTCATCCATAGATGGAAATTTAGGTTGTTTCCATGTCTTGAATACTGTGAATAATAATGCTGAATGAATATGAGAGTGTAAATATCCCTGCAAGGTAGTGATTTCATTTCATTAGAATATATGGTCTTGTCTTTTCTATAGTAGCCATTCTAACAAGTTTGAGATAATATTTCACTGTGGTTTTGACTTGCCTGTATGACTTTCATGTCTTCTTTGGACAAATTTCTAATCAAGTTCTCTGCTCAGTTTTTAATCAGATTCTTTCTTTTTCTTTTTTTGTTATTGAGTTTTATGAGTTTCATATAAGTTCCAGATATTACCCTCTTACCAAATATGGTTTGCAAATATTACTCCTACCTCAAAAGTTATTTTTTTCATTTTAATGATTATTTCTTTTGTTGTGCAAAACTTTTAAGCTTGATATAGTTGAACTTGCTGGTTTTTTGCTTTTGTTATTTTAAACAGTTTGTATGTTTTCTAGCATTTTTGAAAATTTTGTATATGTTCAAGTTTTTTGTCCATTAGACCATTCAGGTATGACATAAATCAAATCCCTTACAACTATACAGTGGAAGTGATAAATAGATTCAAGGGATTAGATCTTACAGACAGAGTGCCTGAAGAACTATGGATGGAGATTTGTGACATTGTATAGCAGGCAGTGATCAAGACCATCCCCAGGAAAAAGAAATGCAAAAGGGAAAAATGGTTGTCTGAGGAGGCTTTATAAACAGCCATGAAAAGAAGAGAAGCAAAAAGCAAAGGAGAAAAAGAAAGATATACCCATTTGAATGCAGGGTTCCAAAGAATAGCAAGGAAAGATAAGAAAGCCTTGCTCAGTGATCAATGTAAAGAAACAGATGAAAACAATAGAATGGGAAAGACAGAGATCTCATCACGAAAATGAGAGATACCAAGAAAATATTTCATACAAAGATGGACACAATAAAGGACAGAAATGGTATAGGCCCAACAGAAGCAGAAGATATTAAGAAGCGGTGACAAAAAATACTCAGAAGAACTATACAAAAAAGATCTTCATGACCCATATAATCACAACAGTGTGATCGCTCAGCTGGAGCCAGACATCCTGGAATGTGAAGTCAAGTGGGCCTTAGGAAGCATCACAAAAAACAAAGCTTGTGGAGGTAATGGAATTCCAGTTGAACTATTTAAAAACCTAAAAGATGATGTGAAAGTGCTGCACTCAATATGCCAGCAAATTGGGGAAACTTAGCAATGGCCACAGGACTGGAAAAGGTCAGTTTTCATTCCAATCCCAAAGAAAGGCAATGCCAAAGAATGTTCAAACTACCACCCAATTGTACTCATCTCACATGCTAGTAAAGTAATGCACAAAATTCTCCAAACCAGGCTTCGACAGTATGTGAACCATGAACTTCCAGATGTTCAAGCTGGATTTAGAAAAGGTAGAGGAACCAGAGATCAAACTGTAAACATCTACTTCTGCTTTACTGACTACACCAAAGCCTTTGACTGTGTGGATCACAAAAAACTGTGGAAAAAATTCTTCAAGAGACGGAAATACCAGACCACCTGGTCTGCCTCCTGAGAAATCTGTATGCAGGTCAAAAACAACTGTTAGAATTGGAAATGAAATAACAGACTGGTTCCACATGGGAAAACGAGTACGTCAAGGCTGTATATTGTCACCCTGCTTATTTAACTTATATGCAGAGTACATCATGAGAAATGCTGGGCTAGATGAAGCACAAGCTGGATTCAAGATTTCTGGGAGAAATATCAATAATCTTAGATATGCAGATGACACCACTCATATGGCAGAAAGTGAAGAAGAGCTAAAGAGCCTCTTGATGAAAGTGAAAGAGGAGAGTGAAATAGTTTGCTTAAAACTCAGCATTCAGGAAACTAAGATCATGGCATCTGGTCCCATCACTTCACAGCAAATAGACAGGGAAACATTGGAAACATTGAGAAACTGTATTTTGGGGGGCTCCAAAATCACTGCAGATGATGACTACAGCCATGAAATTAAAAGACATTTGCTCCTTTTAGAACCAAAGTTATGACCAACATAGACAACATATTAAAAAGCAGAGACATTACATTGCCAACAAAGGTCCATCTAGTCAAAGCTATCGTTTTTCCAGTAGTCATGGATGGATGTTAGAGTTGGATTACAAAGAAAGCTTAGTGCCAAAGAACTGATGATTTTGAACTGTGCTGTTCAAGAAGACTCTTGAAAGTCCTTTGGATGGCAAGGAGATCCAACCAGTCAATCCTAAAGGAAATCAGTCTTGAATATTCATTGGAAGGGCTGATGCTGAAGCTGAAATTCCAATACTTTGGCCACCTGATGTTAAGAATTGACTCGTTGGAAAAGACCCTGATTCTGGAAAAGATTGAAGGCAGGAGGAGAAGGGGATGACAGAGGATGAGATGGTTGGATGGCATCACCAAGTCAACGGACATGAATCTGAGTAAACTCTGGGAGTTGGTGATGGACAGGGATGCCCGGAGTACTGCAATCCATGTGGTCACAAACAGTCAGATGACTGAGCAACTAAACTGAACTGAAGTTTTATTCACTTAGAATTTAATAATTATCATACTTAAAATGATAGAATTTTATTAAAGCATACCCATCTCATGATCGGCAACGTAGAAAACTGCACTCTCTCTGCGTGAATTGCCTGGCTAAGTGCAGTTGAAAAAATTGTTACTTGGAACTAGATTCCAGCAAATCCTTTCCAGTTCACTTCACTTCACATCAATTAGGAAGTTTTGGTGCTACAAGAATATGATTTTTAATATACAATTTTCATGTAACTATCATATACTGGAAATGTTAGGTTATTTAACCTCAAATCACATATTCATTGAAATAGAAATGTAATTTACTTTTATTTTTAATCTTCATTTTGGAATTTGAACTGAAATCAATTATTCAATTAAAGTAACACTTTGTATCATGTATCAAAACTATTAAAACTTTACAGTGTGTTAACCAATAATTCTACTTCTAGAAATATATTTAGGAAATGAATTATGTAGTTAAGTCTTTCTAGATGTTCATTCAGTTCGGTTCAGTTGCTCAGTCGTGTCTGACTCTTTGCGACCCCATGAACTGCAGGATGCCAGGCCTCCCTGTCCATAACCAACTCCCGGAGTTCACCCAAACTCAAGTCCATTGAGTCCGTGATGCCATCCAGCCATCTCATCCTTTGTTGTCACCTTCTTCACTTGCCCCCCATCCCTGCCAGCAACAGAGTCTTTTCCAATGAGTCAACTCTTCACACTGGGTGGCCAAAGTATTGGAGTTTCAGCTTTAGCATCAGTCCTTCCAAAGAACATCCAGGACTGATCTCCTTTAGGATGGACTGGTTGGATCTCCTTGCAGTCCAAGGGAATCTCAAGAGTCTTCTCCAACACCACAGTTCAAAAGCATCAACTTTTCAAGGCTCAGCTTTCTTCACAGTCCAACTCTCACATCCATACATAACCACAGGAAAAACCATAACCTTGACTAGATGGACCTTTGTTGGCGAAGTAATGTCTCTGCTTTTCAATATGCTATCTAGGTTGGTCATAACTTTCCTTCCAAGGAGTAAGCGTCTTTTAATTTCATGGCTGCAATCACTATCTGCAGTGATTTTGGAGCCCCCCAAAAATAAAGTCTGACACTGTTTCCACTGTTGCCCCATCTATTTCCCATGAAGTGATGGGACCAGATGCCATGATCTTCATTTTCTGAATGTTGAGATGTAAGCCAACTTTTTCACTCTCCTCTTTCACTTTCATCAAGAGGCTTTAGTTCCTCTTCACTTTCTGCCATAAGGGTGATGTCTTCTGCATATCTGAGGTTCTTGATATTTCTCCCGGCAATCTTGATTCCAGCTTGTGCTTCCTCCAGCCCAGCATTTCTTATGATGTACTCTGCATAGAAGTTAAATAAGCAGGGTGACAATATACAGCCTTGACGTACTCCTTTTCCTTGATATACTCCTATTTAGTCTGTTGTTTCATGTCCAGTTCTAACGGTTGCTTCCTGACCTGCATATAGGTTTCTCTAGAGGCAGGTCAGGTGGTCTGATATTCCCATCTCTTTCAGAATTTTCCACAGTTTATTGTGATCCACACAGTCAAAAGCTTTGGCATAATCAATAAAGCAGAAATAGATGTTTTTCTGGAACTCTCTTCCTTTTTTCCATGATCAAGCGGGTGTTGGCAATTTGATCTCTGGTTCCTCTGCCTTTTCTAAAGCCAGTTTGAACATCTGAAAGTTCACAGTTCACATATTGCTGAATCCTTGCTTGGAGAATTTTGAGCATTACTTTACTAGCGTGTGAGATGAGTGCAATTGTACTACTATTTATACTGATGAAGAATGGGAAATCTATATATCAAATATTAGTAGGCTATTTAAATAAGTATACAAATTGTAAGTATTATGCATAATTTGAGATGCTCTGGTGGCTCTGACAGCAAAGAATATGCTTGCAATGCAAGAGGCCCAGAGACCCAGTTCAATTCCTGGTGAGGAAGCTCTCCTAGAGAAGGATACGACCACCTGCTCCTGTATCCTTGCCTGGAGAATCCCATAGACAGAAGAACTGGAAAGCCCAGTCCATGGTTTTTCAAAGAGACAGGACTGAGCAACTAACACTTTCTTCCTTCTTTATACATCTTTTACCATTTTCTATTAAATCACATGTCCAGGGAAATATGATATGTAAACAAAAGTGCAAGTTAGTAATGCACACAATATGAATCCAAATTTGTTAAAATGAAAGGAGAAAGAGGAATAAAGAGAAAAATGTGGAAGGTGGAGAAAAACTTCAAAATTGATCACATTTTTATCTTTTTGTTTTGTTCTCCTATATTATTCAAATGAATGATTGAGTGATTTAATTGAATGATTTATTTAAATTTAGCTTTACTTTCATTGCTAGTTTATGGAAATATATCATCACTTTTTTTCTTAAACATTTTCATCTTGAATAGCAGTACAGAGTTCATATTCATTCAAAGATCATTTTAAAGACCATCTCAACTTTGAAATATTCACTGATAATTTATCCTTACTTGATATGTCTCTTCATTAAATGTTCAGAGATATCAATCATTACCATCACAGTACATTAATTAACTCTATATATCACCTGTATTCTTTAGCAGGTTCACATCTACTTTGTAACCTCACTAAAACTTCCAACTCTTAGGGCTAAAGACATAGGACATAGTGAATAGTGTTGTAATCAAGTGGTAGTGCCCTAATGACCAAAGTAATGAGGTATTATGGCAGAGTTTTTTTTTTTTTTTTTGATTAATCACCTGTTTCCTTTTTATTCTTTGTCTGAAACCTGACTAAATGAAAATGCTCCATTTACAGCCAGAGCAATATGTAATCCCTAGGAATAGGACAATCAACTATAGCAGCAAGTCTGATTTTTCATTTTCCTGTTTGCTATTGCTTCTTTATTACATTATTTTTGTTTACACTCTGTTATCAGATTTATAAAACATTCCTAAGTGTAAAGATGAAAAAATATGGACTATTACTTTAGCTATTTGACATTGCCGTAAATAATTTGGTGATTTAACATGAGAAATTCCAAAGTGCAAAAGAAACTATGTTACATGTATATACGTACATCTTTCCTTTGGTTACTTAAAAATAAGGTAGAGAATATGCTACCTTCAAATTTTAGTACTTAATTTTCTGCATTCTAATTCATTTGTAATACATTTTAGTATTTTACTTCTTATTCATGTACTCAGATTTTCTTTTGAAAACTGCATCTATATGAAAACAACTTTCAAATATATTGCAAAGACTAGGTGTTTCTTTGATGGTTATTTTTAACATTCTTTTTGTTCACATTCTCATTATACTGCCTCTGTATATTCAAAGATATATTCAAACTTATAACAGCAATTTGTAAGAATGAGTTTATACTATATTGACCTCTATTTTATAAGTGAATATTTCTGTCACTGCAATAAAATTTCTTCAGACATTGTAATATAAAAGTATGATAAACTTTAATGAGTAGAGGGGGAAAAGTATTCTCTTCCGCAATGTTCTGATAAGAATTTGTTTCTATAAGAGATTTTGCCCTTCTGTAATTGGAAAATTTTAATCCTTACAAATTAAAGACCAAATGTAATAATGTATTACTCATTATATTTCTTGGAGACAAATAAGAAATTTGACATTACTTATGTGTATCACTGGCTTTTTATAAATAAGCTGTTCTTTGGACTGTTTAAATTTAAATTACTTCATTTAGTATTATGCTATTTATATTAGAATTAGATTATCAAAAATTATAAGCCTTTTAAATATTGTGATATGTGTTTTAATATCTGTAATTATATAACCCCAAGTTATAGATGTCTCTGATAATTATATTTTTAAACCATATTAATTTATTATACAAGACAATTTATATTACAACACATTTATATTGTATTACATAACAGAATCATATTCATAATTGCATAGATGTATTTATCTATTTTTAACCATGGTATAAATTTGAGATATTATTGGCCAGACTCTGACAGAAACTTAACAGTCCTCAGAAGATAACACACATGTAGTATATACTCCAGAGAAGGCAATGGCGCCCCACTCCAGTATTCTTGCCTGGAAAATCCCATGGATGGAGGAGCCTGGTAGGCTGTAGTCCACGGGGTCGCTAAGAGTCGGACACGACTGAGGGACTTCCCTTTCATTTTTCACTTTCACGCATTGGAGAAGAAAATGGCAACCCACTCCAGTGTTCTTGCCTATAGAATCCCAGGGACGGGGGAGCCTCGTGGGCTGCCGTCTATGTGGTCACACAAAGTCAGACACGTCTTAGGAGTGGCAGCACCAGCAGCACATACTCACTAGGCCTTCGTTGTCTTTGTGTCGGTGTATTTTTCTTTTGTTTAACTTATTTACAACACCTCTTTTTGCCTATGGACATCATACACATCACTAAATTCAATACCAATTCAAAAACTGTGATGAAGATTCATATGGGGTCCTCATAATAGTAGATAGTGATAAAGTTCTGAGTGTGAGAGAAAACAAAAATGCTGTCAAAGATACTTATAAATTTGTTGAATAGAGAGTAAAAGATGTTTTTTGAGCTGCACACTGTCAGCTTTCATCATTTCCTTTGGCAATTTTTAATCAGTAAAATAATAATGCTGAATTATTTTTAATTTAAAACTTTGTGTTTTTAATCTTCATTTGTGAAAAAGAGAAAATATCAACACAGAGCCTGAATCCTTGCACAGTAACAATCAGACAAATGTGTGAATCATTTGCTCCTTTTTGGCAGGTCATCACTTTCACTCCAGTGCACACAGTCCCCTGTCAGTTCTCCAAATCTGAGGCTAAGAGTGAGGCACCATTTATTGTTTTGTTAGCCCTGCTGTTTTCTTCTAGTATGAATTGATAAAAGATTAAAATACTGGATACTTATTTAAATAAAACAATACCTGATAGAAAAAATCCAGTATTTAATAAAAATGGCTTTATTATACATCAAGCCATTTTCAATATAAATCAATATATGTTCACTTCCCCAAAATATGGTCCCCCCTCCTTTTTGGCTGCTTATGTCTTTCTTTGAAATCCTTAACTATTTTAGCTTTTGTGAGTGTAAAGAAAATAGAAAAACTATAATAATTCATTAATTTCCTAGCAAATATACATTTAAAGAGTTGGACATGACTTAGCAACTGAACAACAAAACATTTAAATATATATCTTATCCAAACTGACATAATAAACAGTATTGCTTTATGTAAGTTCATTTCACAAAGCCAGTATATTCATGTTTCATATGCATTTTCAAAATTTGTTTCTTCACTATCACTACAGCCAATTTGTCAGAATGTGTCCTTTTATCTTCCTATTTAAGCTGTTTGAAGTATGAAAAAGTTCAAACATTTTGCTACTGCTGTCATATTTTTCTAAGTATATTTAACATTAAAATACAAAATGGCAAATGGTTACAGTTAGTCACAATTTAGGCAAATGGTTAAATTGTTAATTTTTATTATACACTGTTGTCCAAACTAGATTGTGTTTGCTTTTTTTGCTGGAAAGTAATTGTTCAAACTGGGGGTGGAGGGGGGGCGGGGGTGAGGAGGACTAAAGCTGAAATCATTACCCTTGTATGGAGTGATGTTTCATGAAGTAGTATCACTAAAATCAGGAGGAATCAATAATTCAGTGCTATGGAAACTCAGTGCTCACCAACATGTGATCTATATCACCACAATGTAAGCTATAGAGCCAAACTGTATGTTTTGGCAAAACTTGTCATCTTAATGGTTTTAATGTGTTTATACTCAAAGACAATTTGATTCTAATTGTCTTCTGATTGGCACCCAGGTAAATATCCCTAGGACAACACATATCAAGATAACTGTTCATGGATTGAACTTTCCCATGATTAGCTTCCGCACTGATTTCTGTGAAATCCTGAATATGCAAGGCTTTATTATGGGATTATTTTAAGGAATTAAGGTGTAGAGATTATCACTAGTGAACTTGTACACATATACTTATATATTTTGAAATTTCAATCACTTTGAAAGATTAGTATTAAGTAATATGGTCACATTAAGCCTTGCCAACTATTGTAATTCTTTCTATGATCATACTATACATGTTAAAATGTCATATATTTATAACAACATATTGCTTTTGTTCTAAAATGCATAAATATACACTTGCATTGTTTTACAAGTTACTTTCTTAAAATTTCCTTGTTTTTGGTAAATATATTCTATTACTTTCAAGCTATCATTTCATGTTAGTAAATTTATTAAGGAGGTTAGAAGAGTTCATATTGTTTCTATTTTTTTTAATCAATAATTACTTTATTTTTTATTTATTTATTTTTACTTTATTTTACTTTACAATACTCTAATGGCTTTGCCATACATCAACATAAATCCACCACAGGTGTACACGAGCTCCCAATCCTGAAACCCCCTCCCACCTCCCACCCCACAACATCTCTCTGGTTGTTTTAAAATGATGTTATAGCAATGTTAACTACTATTCATTCAGTATAAGCAGAACTGCAGTATAAAAAGTTGAAAAAAAAATCTTCTCTCTTATTTATCTAGAGTTTTAACTCTGTAGGAAATCAGAATCATATTGACCTCTAGCTCATCTAAATAAATGTTAATTGAGTATTTTAAAAAACATGGCTTACTTTTTAAATGAGGACTCTTAGTGAGAATTGAAATCTGAAAATGCTGTTTCAAAATATATCTTAAATTTAAAATATTCAATACAATCACTTCATATATTCATTGATTAGAAAAACATGATTAACACATTCATTAAAAAAATGAATTTTCTTTCCCAACTACCTCCTAAATGGAAGCCTACAGTCAAATACTCTCCACTTTTGAAATATTCTTATTTTTTAATGAAAAGAACTAACAATCTTAAACTTTTTACTATTTTGCACTAGTTTTATTATTTTATCTTAAATTTGCATTATTGATGAAATATATGTAGAATAGCATAATTACCATATTAGTTATATAACCAAATAATGGGTTTTTATTTTAATAAAATATGCTATATATAGATTTCAGGATACTTAGTTTTGTTTTTAGAAACTGTGAGTGATTAGAATTCCAAATGATGTTTGGTTAATGTATAATGATATATCTCCAGATTAGAAAACAAACTCCAAGTGATATAGTTTACTCTGTAAAAATTTTTAAATCAGCCAAATATTGTTCCTATTAAAATGTATACAATAATCCCACTAAGTAATTAGATGCTTTTTAAATTCAATTAGGACTTTTAATAATATCACAGAGATGAATTTTGAAAGAAAAGTTTTGTAAAAAATTACAGTTGAAATTTTATAATTTTAAAACATTTTATATTTTAAGATGGGGAATGGCAACCCACCTCAGTATTCTTGCCTGGAGAATTCCATGGACAAAGGAGCCTGATGGGCTACAGTTCATGGGGTGGCAAAGAGTCATAAGACTGAGTGACTTACACGTCTACTTCTACATTTTAAGGTAAATTTCAGGGAATTTTCTGGTGGTCCAGTGGTTAGGACTTAGTGCTTTCACTGCCATGGCCCAGGTTCAATCTCTGGTTGGGGAACTGGGACCTCACAAGCGGCATAGTGTGGCCAAAAATATTTTTAAAAAGTAAAGCAAATTTGAGAGAATATTAAGTTTATTAATTTTGCAATCCATTTTCAATTTGAATCAATATAATGTATGTTTGCTACTTTGGAGAAAAAAATAACAGTAATACAAATATATTAATAAATAATTCCTACAGGCTTTGCTTTAAATAACACATTTTGTTAAAATTATAAATCAATTTTATAAATAGAAGTTACATAAAAATACTTTAAAATTTATATTTTAAAATATAAATTCAATATAAAATATAAAATTTTATATATTGGCATAATTTTATAAGTATAAATTATAGTTTATAATTTTAACAAAGACTTGGTATTAAATATTTCACAAGACTTTAACATTTAAATAATTATCAAAAATTATGATATAAAAGGAAATACAATNTTTACAAGTTACTTTCTTAAAATTTCCTTGTTTTTGGTAAATATATTCTATTACTTTCAAGCTATCATTTCATGTTAGTAAATTTATTAAGGAGGTTAGAAGAGTTCATATTGTTTCTATTTTTTTTAATCAATAATTACTTTATTTTTTATTTATTTATTTTTACTTTATTTTACTTTACAATACTCTAATGGCTTTGCCATACATCAACATAAATCCACCACAGGTGTACACGAGCTCCCAATCCTGAAACCCCCTCCCACCTCCCACCCCACAACATCTCTCTGGTTGTTTTAAAATGATGTTATAGCAATGTTAACTACTATTCATTCAGTATAAGCAGAACTGCAGTATAAAAAGTTGAAAAAAAAATCTTCTCTCTTATTTATCTAGAGTTTTAACTCTGTAGGAAATCAGAATCATATTGACCTCTAGCTCATCTAAATAAATGTTAATTGAGTATTTTAAAAAACATGGCTTACTTTTTAAATGAGGACTCTTAGTGAGAATTGAAATCTGAAAATGCTGTTTCAAAATATATCTTAAATTTAAAATATTCAATACAATCACTTCATATATTCATTGATTAGAAAAACATGATTAACACATTCATTAAAAAAATGAATTTTCTTTCCCAACTACCTCCTAAATGGAAGCCTACAGTCAAATACTCTCCACTTTTGAAATATTCTTATTTTTTAATGAAAAGAACTAACAATCTTAAACTTTTTACTATTTTGCACTAGTTTTATTATTTTATCTTAAATTTGCATTATTGATGAAATATATGTAGAATAGCATAATTACCATATTAGTTATATAACCAAATAATGGGTTTTTATTTTAATAAAATATGCTATATATAGATTTCAGGATACTTAGTTTTGTTTTTAGAAACTGTGAGTGATTAGAATTCCAAATGATGTTTGGTTAATGTATAATGATATATCTCCAGATTAGAAAACAAACTCCAAGTGATATAGTTTACTCTGTAAAAATTTTTAAATCAGCCAAATATTGTTCCTATTAAAATGTATACAATAATCCCACTAAGTAATTAGATGCTTTTTAAATTCAATTAGGACTTTTAATAATATCACAGAGATGAATTTTGAAAGAAAAGTTTTGTAAAAAATTACAGTTGAAATTTTATAATTTTAAAACATTTTATATTTTAAGATGGGGAATGGCAACCCACCTCAGTATTCTTGCCTGGAGAATTCCATGGACAAAGGAGCCTGATGGGCTACAGTTCATGGGGTGGCAAAGAGTCATAAGACTGAGTGACTTACACGTCTACTTCTACATTTTAAGGTAAATTTCAGGGAATTTTCTGGTGGTCCAGTGGTTAGGACTTAGTGCTTTCACTGCCATGGCCCAGGTTCAATCTCTGGTTGGGGAACTGGGACCTCACAAGCGGCATAGTGTGGCCAAAAATATTTTTAAAAAGTAAAGCAAATTTGAGAGAATATTAAGTTTATTAATTTTGCAATCCATTTTCAATTTGAATCAATATAATGTATGTTTGCTACTTTGGAGAAAAAAATAACAGTAATACAAATATATTAATAAATAATTCCTACAGGCTTTGCTTTAAATAACACATTTTGTTAAAATTATAAATCAATTTTATAAATAGAAGTTACATAAAAATACTTTAAAATTTATATTTTAAAATATAAATTCAATATAAAATATAAAATTTTATATATTGGCATAATTTTATAAGTATAAATTATAGTTTATAATTTTAACAAAGACTTGGTATTAAATATTTCACAAGACTTTAACATTTAAATAATTATCAAAAATTATGATATAAAAGGAAATACAATAACAATAAAAATATCAAACATTCTAGAATTCATAAAATATTCAATGGGGCACTTAAAATAAACTTGTTAATAAAACATTATTATTAAACTAGATACTAAGCTATTGCTCTTATTATATGTTAAACTATTGCTAATCCTCTTAAAGGTCCCTTTCATGGACAACTAAATTTCTATAGTGCTGATGACATTCTATATATATAAGTATTACATATTGAGTGTTATATATTTTAAGATTCATTTAACAGTCATTTATCACCCTTAATCTTTAGCTGGTGCATACATAAAAACTTATAGGTCAAAGTCAATGACCAAAATATATAAAACAATTAAAAAGATGCAGTAGATTTGTAGGAGCTCTGGGACTGTTAGAAAAATATAAAAATGGGAGCAACTAAAGTCACTGGGAATATTTTTTAAAGTCATAGGAGAGGTGATGTTTCATCTGGAAACTGAATGAGTAGAATTCTAAGAGAAAAGGAAACATTATTCATGAATAAAGAGAGTTCTAAATAGCATGCCTGAAAAAATTAAAAAAGGAATGCTGCTCCATGAACATAACTGAAGCAAGAGACTGATACAAGTAAAGGCAGAGGTTTCCTGAACAGCATGGAATTTTACTTTAAGATTTCCATCATTCTCTTGCTTGATGTACTATCCCTACTACTGGATGATTATTTTTATAACCTGAGGAAGATACACACTGACTTCCTTGATACTATCAAGTTATGTTCTTAATATTTTTCTCTACCCCAATATACTGTGGCTTGGATCATAGTGAAAAAGTTACAGCATTTCTTTCTAAAGGCCAGCTGCACTATTTCCTGCTTTGGTGTTGTCTAGGATACTTATTTGAAGAAGGCAATGAAACCCCACTCCAGTACTCTTGCCTGGAAAAATCCAATGGACAGAGCAGCCTGGTAGGCTGCAGACCATGGGGTCGCTAAGAGTCAGACATGACTGAGCGACTTCACTTTCACTTTCCACTTTCATGCATTGGAGAAGGAAATGGCAACCCACTCCAGTGTTCTTGCCTGAAGAATCCCAGAGACGGAGGAGCCTGGTGGTCTGCCATCTATGGGGTCTCACAGAGTCAGACATAACTGAAGCGACTTAGCAGCAGCAGCAGCAGCAGGATACTTATTAAAAATGCAAAGTGTAGTAGATCCACATTTCAGACTGTTTAGCAAACTGCTCATAGGATTGCTATGTGTCACTGGATTGAACTTTGCAAGATGTATGAGAACATGATGATTTAAAGCCAGGCTTGTTCAGGAAACAAAGCTCGCTCCTTACTATATGGTAAGGGAGACAACAAACAAGCAACAATGATAACAAAAACAGAAAGAAAGAAATTCAGGTAAATATTTAATGAACAGCTAAGTTATTACAGTAACTGTTCAAATTCTTCCTAAGGTTTTGAATCTTGGCAGTTCTATGAAGCAAATATTAAACTAATTTATAAAGAAGCAAACCAAGGTGTAAATATTCTGTTAGAAAAAAGAGATATAAATCTATGATCATATAAGTCTATGATCATTCCTGCACAGTGATGGTAACTCTATATTCACATATTCAGACATTCTTCACCAATTTAGAAAATTTGTCTGTCATGCCCCCAAGAAAATCTCATTAAAAGTTTATGAACAAAAGAGTAGAAAATATATTGAACATTCCTTCTGGTAACTGCCCTTATTTTACATTATCTGGTAATTTATATTTAAATATAGATCTCTGCTATTGAATTTAATGTATGCAGCTGCTCCTTACAAAAGAAATGGAAATATCTTTGCCATAAGAGTTCTGTGTTAGACACCCTTTGGCAACATTTTCTTTCTACAGTTCAAAGTAATCATAGTATCTCTAGTCACACCTGTGTTCAAGATAATACATATTTACATTTATTCATTTACTCATTATATCTCAATAACTGAAGGGACATTTATAATAAAAAATTAACAAAGTATTCTTAAAAAAAATTATAATAGTATTTAATGTGTTACATTAAAACATGTAGTGCATTTTCTTCCAAAAGAAAATATTTGAAATAATTTTAAACTGTTTTTTGTCACTATAATAAATATAATAAAAAGATATGTTTTCACCTGAAATAGTAATTTAGTTAGTTCCAAGTATGTGCCAGGCACTACAGTATGTTCATTTTCTCATATTATACAAAATTAAGTTTATCTAGAAATCTTATACTTAAGTCTTTATAATTATCTTCACTGAAAATGAGCAAACTAAAATTAAGCCTAGTTTAAGTGACTAATCTTTGGCTAAAGCAGAATACAGACACGATTCATTCTTGCTGTCTTCCAGTTTTTCTCTGATTGTCCTATTTTTGCCCTTTCCAAATGTTGGCTTTGTTATTAGTTTGGTGTCAAGATGGCAAGATATATACAATACATCCAACACAATGTATATAAATTGTAAAAAGTGTGCATTTACTCAGTGGAGTGAAGATATTTTACCCAGATTACTCCCAGCTGATATTGCCTCATGTCTGCTTAGAAGACTCAGACTACAAGCACATCTCCAAATCATTCACTAGTATAGGGTTGTAAGCATATAATTCACTTAGAATAATCAAAAGTTCAAGCTGTTTTATTTTCAATACTTTAATTTCAGAACAAAATAAACAAACAAAAAAACACAGCACACAACATTCAAACCCCATGTCAAACATGGAGAGGAATAGGGCTTGAGGCCCATGTATCCTGCCTTAGAAGGACAGAAATAAAACCACTAGACATCAGCAGAGGGAACCACATGGGCCAGGGCCATTGGGCTGCTGCTGCTGCTGCTGCAGGAGCCATGGGGACGCTATACAGAGGGAGCAGTCTGCAGGTATAAACTCCTAATCTACTTCTTCCATGCGAGAGGCGCCCTCGTAACCCTCAAGGAGGGGAATCTCATCAGGAACAGCAGCACTGGGCTCCTCTGCCATCACCTCATCTTCATCAGTACCCAGGCCAAGCTTTATCATACAGTAGATGCGGTTGGAGTGGGTCTGGGGATCCTCAAGCAAGAAGCCAGAGGAGAGCAGTGCAGTTTCGAACAGTAGCACCACCAGGTCCTTGACGGCCTTGTCGTTCTTGTCCACCTTTGCCTTCTGTCACAAGGTCTCCACGATGTGGTGGTCAGGGTTGATTTTCAGGTGCTTTTTGGCCATCATGTAGCCCATGGTCAAGTTATCCCACAGTGCCTGGGCTTTCATGATGCACTTCATGTTGGCGGTCCAGCCATAGGTGCTGGTCACAATGGTTTTAAGAAAAGGCAGAGGAACCAGAAATCAAATTGCCAACTCCAGAGAATCATCAAAAAAGTAAGAGAGTTCCAGAAAAATATTTATTTCTGCTTTCTTGACTATGCCAAAGCCTTTGATTGTGTGGATCACAATAAACTGTGGAAAACTCTTCAAGAGATGGGAATACCAGACCACCTTACATGCCTCTTGAGAAATCTGTATGCTGGTCAGGAAGCAATGGTTAGAACATGGAACAACAGACTGGTTCCTAATAGGAATCCTAATAGGAAAAGGAGTACGTCAAGGCTGTATATTGTCACCCTGCTTATTTAAATTCTATGCAGAGTACATCATGAGAAATGCTGGGCTGGATGAAGCACAAGCTGGAATCAAGATTGCCGGGAGAAATATCAATAACTTCAGATATGCAGATAATACCACCCTTATGGCAGAAAGTGAAGAAGAACTAAAGAGCCTCTTGATGAATGTGAAAGAGGAGAGTGAAAAAGTTGGCTTAAAGCTGAACATTCAGAAAACTAAGATCATGGCATCCGCTCCCAGCAGTTCAAGGCAAATAGTTGGGGAAACAGTGGAAACAGTGGCAGACTTTATTTTGGGGCTCCAAAATCACTGCAAAGGGTGACTATAGCCATGAAATTGATGTTACTGCTTGGAAGAAAAGTTATGACCAACCTAGACAACATATTAAAAAGCAGACATTACTTTGCCAATAAAGGTTCCTCTAGTCAAGGGTATGGTTTTTCAAATAGTCATATATGGATGTGAGAGTTGGACTATAAAGAAAGCTGAGCACTGAAGAATTGATGCTTTTGAACTATGGTGTTGGAGAAGACTCTTGAGAGTCCCTTGGACTGCAAGGAGATCCAACCAGTCCATTCTAAGGGAAATCAGTCCTGAATATTCATTGAAAGGACTGATGTTGAAGCTGAAACTCCAATACTTTGGCCACCTGATGTGAAGAGCTAACTCATTTGAAAACAGCCCGATGGTGGGAAAAATTGAAGGTGGGAGGAGAAACGGATGACAGAGGATGAGATGGTTGAATGGCATCATCAAGTCAATGGACATGAGTTTGAGTAAACTCTTGGAGTTGGTGGTGGACAGGGAGTCTTGGCGTACTGAAGTCCACACGGCTGCAAAGAGTCAGACATGACTGAGCAACTGAATTGAACTGAACTGAACTGAATTAGAATTCATAACTGGAGCTGGGAGTAGGGTCAGCATACCATGAGTCACCTAAAGGATACTGGGATTCTGTCGGAAGAAGGAACCAGGGGATTTACACGTTATGGAGAACAGTGGAAACAGTGTCAGACTTTATTTTGAGGGGCTCCGAAATCACTGCAGATGGTGATTGCAGCCATGCAATTAAAAGACGCTTACTCCTTGGAAGGAAAGTTATGACCAACCTAGATAGCATATTCAAAAGCAGACATTACTTTGTCAACAAAGGTCCGTCTAGTCAAGGCCATGGCTTTTCCAGTGGTCATGTATGGATGTGAGAGTTGAACTGTGATGATAGCTGAGTGCTGAAGAATCGATGCTTTTGAACTGTGGTGTTGGAGAAGACTCTTGAGATTCCCTTGGACTGCAAGGAGATCCAACCACTCCATCCTAAAGGAGATCAGTCCTGGGTGTTCATTGGAAGGACTGATGCTAAAGCTGAAACTCCAATACTTTGGCCACCTCATGTGAAGTGTTGACTCATTGAAAAGACCCTGATGCTGGGACGGATTGGAGGCAGGAGGAGAAGGGGATGACAGAGGACGAGATTGCTGGATGGCATCACTAATTCGATGGACATGAGTCTGAGTGAACTCTGGGAGTTGGTGACGGACAGAGAGGCCTGGTGTGCTGTGATTCATGGGGTCACAAGAATCGGACACGACTGAGCGACTGAACTGAACTGAAACCACTAATAGTGTCTGCTACATTTGTCTTCTGTAGGAAGAAAATACTGAGAGAGATTGAGATACATATTCTGAAAAAAAAAAAGTACAAATATTTGGCTGTTTGCTGTGTGTGTACATTTGTTGAAAACAATATGCAGACAAAATATTCAAAATAATAGAAATCTTATATATTAGAAATTAAATAGCTTTCCAGGATAATATGAATAACATACTATTTATTTAAACTTATTGAAAACAAACATAAATGAGAATATAAATTATATACACATACTTGGACACATATTTTAATTTTTTATGATAAAAAGAATATTTTTATTATATTGGGGCCTTTACTATTGTTAGTAGTGTTTACTTTGGCAGTGAAGTCATCTTGTACCCTTTGTGTAACTTTGGTAAACTTGGTTGGGAAAATAAGAATAAGTTAAAATGAGAAATAGAACTCTGTGTGTTTTCCTGGAGTGGTTAGCCTTTCCCGTCTCCAGGATATCTTCCCAACCCAGGGATCAAATCCAGGTCTCCCATATTGCAGACATATTCTTTATTGGCTAAGCCACAAGGGAAGCTCAAGTATACTCAAGTGGGTAGCCTATACCTTCTCCAGCAGATCTTCCAGACCAAGGAATCAAATCAGGGTCTCCCTCATTGCAGGCGGATTCTTTACCAACTGAGCTATCAGGAAGCCTTGTTAATAGCACAGTGCAATTAATGCCAAATAGAATATGTATCTCTTGATGTTTTTATCAAACAAACTTAAGTGATAAAAGTTCACAGGGGAGGGCAGATGAATTAGTCAATTTAAGCGATGGAATGTGATTGTAACCCATACATCTTGAAATCATAGTGTTATTAGACAAGAAAGGTTTATTTCTTATTCACACAAAATCTGTTGTGGGTCAGACCAGTTACTCAAATATGGTGACTTAGATCTCTACATTCTACCCTTCTTATGGTTCCACCATCTCAACATTTGGAACACAGAAGGTGGAGATGAGATGTGAAATGGCTCTTAATTGTTTCAGTTGGACAAATATCACCTCAATTCAACCTAACTGCAAAAAAATAGGTGTGCCATAAAAGAGAATATGTGGATAATCAATGTGATCTTAACAAACTCTGCAATAGAAATTTTGACTGGGTAAGTTGTCAATAGGTTTAAGGGGTTAAAAGAGGGAGAGAGGAGGTAAAAGGTTAGTGCAAGGTTTTATCATTATGTCCCAATATATGTGTTTCATCTTTTGAGTGATTATTCGTCTATGCTTGGCTACATGACTTATTTTGACCAATGGAATGATATCAGAAGAGAATTTTCTGACAGAGGCCTCAAGATTCAGTATTTCTTATAATCTCTTTTACTTGCCATGATGACTTAGTATCTTCCAGATGGTTGAATTAATCAATAATCCAAGGAACAAACAAGGTCAATTAAGGATGCCTTGGGCTTTCTTTTTGTGGTTTCAGGTTTTTACAATTGTCTCTTTGGGCTTTCTTTTTGTGGTTTCAGGTTTTTACAGTTGTCTCGGCAACCTCACAGACACACATCTTCCATTGTTCAAGTGAGTGCTAACTTACATGAAATCCCAGGAGTGATACCTTAGGGTTACTAGTGAAAGTAGCTCAGTCATGTCCGGCCCTGCGACCACATGGATTGTAGCCTGTCAGGCTCTTCTGTCCCTGGAATTCTGCAGGCCAGAATACTGGAGTGGGTAGTAGTTCCCTTCTCCAGTGGATCTTCCCAACCCAGGAATCCAACCCAGGTCTCCGGCATTGCAGGTGGATTCTTTACCATCTGAGCCACCAAGGAAGGGGGACTAGGCCTACATGCAGGCTTTTCTGAGGTAAGCTGAAGTGAGTGAGCTATTATAGACTTCATTTTGTCCCAGCTCCCACTGAAGCTAAAGCTCAGAGATTACCAGTAGATTCTGGGCAATGCTAGTGCTACAGTGCATTTGATTCATCTACAGGCTCACTTCATGAGTGTATGCTGGTTGCTTCACATCTCTGAAGTTCAGTTTACATAGCTATCGTATTGGGAAAATAATAATATCCTATTCACAGATTATTTTGTTGTTAGTGAATTATGATATTTAAATTGAGATGCTTCAGCAAAGTTAATAAATTAATTATTTTTGACATAAAACTAATTACATATATTGTAAATAACAATTATTTGATGAATTTAATCTTTAAACTATAGGCTGATTAGAAACATCACATATTTTTAAGTGAAAATCTTAGAAATATCTTTATAACACAAGGATTGCAAAGGTGACCAGGATTTCTATTACTCAGTGTTATCTTCCCTAAAATATATGTACTTTCAAAAATAATTCTTCTTTACCATTTTGTTTTCCCTTTTCAATATAAGACTTTTTAAACCTTCAAAGCAGCAAGGTTGGAAGAGGCAAAAATGTTTAAACATTGTTGGTAAGGAGTCTGGGTTTGTGCATGCATTCAGGCGCATAAGTTCCTGATATTTTACTGTGCTGGCAATTTTAGATACATATTTCTCCATTTATCAACTGAAAGATAGAAATGTGACTTGGTCAGGCTTAAACATCCCTTCAAAATTAGTGACTTGCAGTAAAGAAAGAAAAACTAATCCAATGCCAGTTGTGCCTTCCAAGCTCATTTATACATAAAAAGAAGATTAAAGTACTGTTTTAGATTTATGGTAAAGGAATCACAAGATATATTTTCACAAGGGCAACTAAAGCAGTTGAAGTTTATAGCATAATAAAATAACAGAAATTACTGAGTGTTTGGGGGGCAACAAACGGCAGTGATCTCACTGTGTTACCACAGAGGTTTGAAATGTTAAGGGAACCTTGGTGCATAGGCTATTATTGATAATGGCAAAATACTCAGTGGAAACATGCAAGAACAAAAATGATGCTCTGAGGACCAACAATGATTCAGAAGACTCTCTAGATAGTAGGCCCATGGTAATCATTTGCTCTGAATTACGTTTCTTACACTAATCTGAAAAGAAAAAATCACGTATTTGAAAATCTAATCAGAAATACAATTGTTAGGAAAAAAAAAAAACACTAGTAAGCAAACTTCATAGGGATTTCTGTTGTTTAAAAGCCATTTGTTTTAAATTTTAATGAAAAAATAAGATAATTCTGTACAAGATTTTTCATAACAGATATTGAATTTTAAATCCAATTAGTGGTGTTCTAACAAAATGAGACACTCTCAAAAGTCTATCTCTAATTCTATTTTTTTTTTTTCAAAAAAAATTGAAGTAGTTCTGTTGTTCAGTTACTCAGACTGTCTGACTCTTTGTGACCCCCTGGACTGCAGCATGCCAGGCTTCCCTGTCCTTCACCGTCTCCTAAAACTTGCTCATGCTTATGTCCATTGAGTTCGTGATGCTAACCAATCATCTCATCCTCTGTCATCCCCTTTTCCTCCTGCTCCCAATCTTCCCTAGCATCACAATCTTTTTCAGTGAGTCGGCTCTTCTCATCAGGTGGCCAGAGTATTGGAGCTTCAGCTTCAGCATCAGCCCTTCCAATGAATATTCAGTACTGACTTCCTTTAGGATGGACTGGTTTGATTGATCTCCTTGCAGTCTAAGGGACTCTCAAAAGTCTTCTCCAGGACCATAGTTCAAAAGTATCAATTCTTCAGTACTTAGCCTTCTTTATGGTCCAACTCTCACATCCGTAAAACCATAGCTTTGACTGTATGGACCTTTGTTGGCAAAGTGATGTTTCTGCTTTTTGCAAGCAAACATTAAGAGAATTCAGCACCACCAAACCAGCTTTACATCAAATGCTAAAGGAACTTCTCTAGGCAGAAAATATAAGGGAAGGAAAAAGACCTACAGAAAATAAACCCTAAACAATTAAGAAAACAGTAATAGGATCAAATACACCAACCAAAAAACATCCTGGCTGGGCAGATGAAAACATCTGCAGGTATGCATTTCCACTTCCTTACCACATCACTCTGCCTGACCCCTCAAATTGTATGTAATTATTTTATATTGTTAAATTTATCATGTTCCCATTATGGCATGAAATTGTAATTATCTTTTATTTTTTGTCTGGCTATTGATTGTGAAAACTGAAAAATATTTTTTACTATTGTGATTAACTATTACTCACTTAGTACCATTGTATCATGATTGATCAGCAGAAAAACAATAGAAACCTAGATCACCAAAACTATGATTAATAGAAAAATTTGTAATCTCTTTTTAAAATCCAGATACATATCAGAATTATCTTGAATTTTTTTTGAAAAATACAAATACCCAGGTACTGCTTTTTTCCTCCTGTCCAGAACTCCAGATATATTTCTAATGAACAACTATGTTTAAAAACAACTGGACTATATGATGATCCTTTACTTTTATCTAGTTTGTTTCACTTTTTCTACTTCACTTCAATGCTTCCATTTCATTTAGTTTATGGCTTCCAATTTATCCATCTCTTTTTTTAATGTTTTTTTCAAGCCTTTATCAAGCATAGTAGAAAAGCTTTCCTATACACATACATATATATATATATACATAATATGTATGGTATATTTTGGAAAACAGGAATTTTTGCCAAACTAAAAAAAAATTACCACATTTTGATTCTATATGTTTGACTTAGTATTAACAGAATGCTAGATTTCTGATTTAAAGAACCAGATATGCAACAAGCAACAAAGGTTTACTGTATAGCACAGGGAACTATAGCCAATATCCGTAATAACCTATAATGGAAAATAATTTCAAAATTAATACATGTGTATATGTATAACTGAATCACCTTACTGTGCACCTGGAACATTTTAAGTCAACTTTACTTCAATAAAATATATATATTAATAAAAAAACATATAATGGTGAAGGGACTTCCCTGGTGGTCCAGTGATTAAAACTCCACACTTCCAATGCAGAGGACCTGGTTCAATCCCTAGTTGCGGAGCTAAGACCCCACATGCCTCATGGACAAAAGAACGAACAAACAAAAAAAAAATTAAAAGAAAAAATAAAGGTGAAATAAAGCTGTCAATGTATGGCAAAGCCAATAGAGTATTATAAAGTAAAATAAAGTAAAAAAAAAAAAAGACATTCTCAGACAAAAGAAAATCGAGAGAATTGATAGCTAACAGAGAGACACTAACTGAAATGACAACGTTTCATATTTTCAGATAGAATGAAAATGATACCAGAAACTTGGAACATCAGGAAGCAAAACAGAAATGATAAAAAATCTGGGTGAATATAATAACAATTTTTTCTCTTTTTGAATTTTTTAAAAAATATTCAAATAAATTTAAATTAAATATTTAAAATATTCAGAGCATCAAATAAAAAAACAACAAGGATTCACTGGATAGCACAGGGAACTACATTCAATATCTTGTAATAAACTATAATGGAAAAGAATCTGAAGAAAAGTGATGTCTCTGCTTTTTAATATGTTATCTAGGTGTGTCATAGCTTTTGTTCCAATGAGCAAGCATCTTTTAATTTCATGAATGCACTGTCCACAGTGATTGAAATATATTCAAATTAATCTTTAAAAACAATCCTTCACCACATAGTTGTATAGAACTTCAGTGGAAACTTTATACATATACCAACCTGAGGGTAATGTGTATCTTGGACAGATTAGCATTGCAGAAATCTTAAATTACTATTTTAAAAAGCCCTAAACTTTTCAGCTCATGTGAATCATTTTCTCTGTGTTTTGGGTTTAAGGGTGTATATCTGCTACCTAAATAATATAGATTCAAGTTGTAAGTAGAATTTTGTTTCACAGAAAATAATTCTAGAGCCTTCAACTGAACTAGAACTATATTACTGACTAAATCAAATGTTATATCCATTCAAAGTTTTTCAGTGTAGATTAGGAAAAATGTTCACATAATTGAATGATTATTCAAATAAACAGACTGAACAACTCAGGTTTTTGTTTTCGGTTTTTTTTTTGTTTTTTTTTTTGCTCTACTGTGAGGATTGCAAGATCATAGTTCCCTGGCCAGGGACTAAACCTCCACCCTGGCAGTGAGAAAGCTGAGTCCTAACTGCTTGAACCACCAGGGAATCTCCAATAATTCAGATATTTGAAAAGTTCATAGAAGCTTTTTCAATTAAAAAAAAAGGAAACAAAAATCATAGAGATAACTGTAGGTAAGGTTACCAAATAGTTTTCACAGATTAGGTGTTTATAACTGCATTATCAACAAACATTAACTATGTAAAGTGATGATGAATATCCAGAAGATATTCCTGTAATAAAATACAAAGGTAGGGAAAACCTGTTGTTCAATCATTAAGTCATGTCTGACTCTTCGCGACCCTTTGGACTGCAGCACTCGAAGTTTCCCTGTCCTTCACCATCTCCCAGAGCTTGCTCAAATTCATGTGCACTGAGTCAGTGATACCATCCAACCATCTCATCCTCTGTCATCCCCTTTTCCTCCTGACTTCAATATTTTCCAACATCAGGGTCTTTTCCAATGACTCGGCTCTTTGCATTAAGGAGCTTCAGCTTCAGCATCAGTCCTTCCAATGAATATTCAGGGTTGATTGCCTTAGGATTGATTGGTTTGATCTCCTTGTGGTCCAAGGGACTTTTAAGAGTCTTCTCCAACACCACAGTTCAAAGGCATCAATTCCTGGGTGCTCAGAAAAACAACAGTGTCAGGATATAGACAATTTAGTCACAGATATAATGTGCCTAAAGAAAATACAATTTTATAGCCAATCCTTTTCTCTTCTTTCTTCTCAAAAAGAAAACTTTGAAACCTTTGTCTTTTAGAGACAGCTGGGAGTTAAGTAAAATATTAATATCATAATATTTTAACTCAAGAATCAGTTATAGCTACAGGTTATCTCTAATTCATTGTCCAGGCCTTTACCAATACAATCCTTATGTCTTAATGTTATGTTCTATATTATAGTACAAATCATCATTGTGTATAAACAGAATAAAACATTTTATTAAAGTAAAATAAAACATTCTATTAAAATAAAAGATTGTATTAAACTGTTACCAAAAGTAAAGGAATAATATTTGCACATTGAAATTTTTATTTAATTTTTAAATAATTATGTTTGTGAATTTTTTGTTTTTCTAATAGCACATTATTCATCGCATGCATTCTTCAGTTAAATAAAACAATGAACTAATTAAAACTCCTTTATATTTTTATGTTTATCCATTCACCCCTTGCAAAATGTCATTACTCATGTTAAAATACACTGCTGAGCTTTATTTTTCAGAAAATAATACCTATCATTAATAAAATAAAAGATTAGTTAAAATTTAAGAGCCATATAATCTAAAACAGTTGGAGAAATGGAAGGGTAGGAGTGTGAAAGAAATAGAAAGCAAAAGAAAGTGCAAAAATATAGATTTTTTACATGCTCACAAATTTTGCAGTAGCAAATCTTCAGCATAGCTGAATAGTACTGACAGAATATCCCATAAAGCCTGAATCAGGAATCACAGACATTAGTAGATGGATTGGGGATTTAGAGAGCAAATGAGATGTTTTCAGTGAAAGTACCAATTTATCAGCTTCTGACAAGCTTGAATCTACAGGAAATACCAGGAAGGTGTGCAGATAGCAAAATGACAATGAAACAAGGGTAGAAAACTGAAGATTTATCCTTCTGATTTTTGAATCAAGTTAATGGATAAAAGGGGAAAATTCCTGTACAATTTTAAACATTGGGTAAATTATACAGAATATAGTTGCATTTCACTAATGTATTTAAGTTTATAAAACAAATTTTTATTGAATTTCATATATAACTTCATGTATTAATAATTTTTCTTTAACACAATGAATTTCATCTCTAAAGTCACTCAATATATTACTGAATTTAATGTCAAATAGTCCTATAAAATATTACTAAATCTATCTCAAAAGCCTATATAATTGGAAAATACATAGCAAACTTATATGGAGGAAAATAGGGAAACATTTGAATAAAATACATAACTGACAATAATTATTAATCTAATTCATTTTAATATATTTTAACATGAACAAACAGGTTCCCAAGTCATGCTACAAATTAATGCCAAATATATGAGCTATGAAAATATTGCTTCATTATTGACTTATTCATGTTAAATATTAATTGATTTGGACATGTTCCTGTAACTCAGCAGCGAAGAATCTGCCTGCAATGCAGGAGCTGCAGGAGAAGTGGGTTCGATCTCTGGGTCAAAAAGATCCCTGCAGGAGAGATTGGAAACCCACTCCAGTACTCTTGCCAGGAAAATCCCATGGACAGAGAAGCCTGGTGGGATACAGCCAATGAGGTCGCAAAAGTTGGACACAACTGAAGTGACTTAGCATTCATGCTTAATTCACAGATCAAATTTTGTCCGTGCTATTACACTAAAACTTTTAAAAAAACTTGAACATACTTTCTTATTAGATACCACATGATAAGAATCCAGAACTATACAATTCTGAAAGTTGAGACATCATAAAATCTTTATTTTTTGATATTCTAATTTTACTTTGACCATGCCAACAACTACCACTAATGCTGCTGCTGTAACTACTATTACTAGGTACTACTACCTAGTTATTATTACCAAAACAGGAACAGAGTCAAAGGTACAGAGAACAAACAGGTGTTTGCCAGAGTGGAGCACTGTAGGGGAACTAGGGAAATAGGTGGAAGAAAGTAAGAGGTATAATGTAATAGCTTTGTATACTGACAATAAATAACTAAACTTAATTGTGGTGATCATTTTGTAAGGTATAAAAATATTGGATCAATCTTTTGCATCAGGAACTAACTTAGGGTTGTAGATGAATGATACGTCAGAACGCAGATAAGCAAACTCAGAGAAAAGTATATCAGATTTTGAGAAAGGGAAATAGAACAAGAAAATAAATCAAATTAAGTGAATAATTAAGTCAATTTGATTGAAAAATAAAAGAATAGGAATAAAATTCTATTCAAAGTAACATACATAAAGTTTGTGGTTCAAAGAACCACCCATTACTATTATTACCACTACAAATGATACTAATGTAATACTCAAAGATGAAATGTGTCACATTTATAGCATATATCAAATATTTTTAGGGCTGAGATTTATTTTTATTTCTTTATTCCTTAATGATAGAGTTCAAGTGTAGTTTTTTTTTTTTTTTTNCATCAGAAAGCAGATAAGCAAACTCAGAGAAAAGTATATCAGATTTTGAGAAAGGGAAATAGAACAAGAAAATATATGAAATTAAGTGAATAATTAAGTCAATTTGATTGAAAACTAAAAGAATAGGAATAAAACTCTATTCAAATAACATACATACATTTAAGTGTGTGGTTCAAAGAAACACTTTTTTTTTAATGATTACAGATTGTTATTATTCCATTACCTATTAAAATACTTTATCTTAAGAAGAATACTCAACATAGTCCTCAAAGCATATCCACACATCATATTCCAGGAACACAATCCCACAATTAAAAATTAATGTCAAAAATACTTCAAAGATGGAAGTTTTAGCTAAACGTCAACATTTTTCTTGAAGTTTGAGCCGAAGTTTTGTTTTCTGTAAACATGTTGGTGTTAAATGACTGCTAGTTACCAATCACAGTGGAGTGCAGTGGAAAAGAAAAAAAAAAAAAAAACTACACTTGAACTCTATCATTAAGGAATAAAGACTGTCTCTTATACACATCTAGATGTGTATAAGAGACAGGGATAGNCAGGTCAGATGGTCTGGTATTACCATCTCTTAAAGAATTTTCCACAGTTTGTTGTGATCCACACTGTCAAAGGCTTTGGCATTGTCAATAAAGCAGAAATAGATGTTTTTCTGGAACTCTCTTGCTTTTTCTATGATCCAACAGATGCTGGCAATTTGATCTCTGGTTCTTCAGCCTTTTCTAAATCCAGCTTGAACATCTGGAAGTTCACGGTTCGTGTACTCTTGAAGCCTGGCTTGGAGAATTTTGAGCATTACTTTGCTAGTGTGTGAGATGAGTGCAATTGTGCTCTAGTTTGAACATTCTTTGGCATTGTCTTTCTCTGGAATGGAATGAAAACTGAAATGTGGTCCACTGGAGAAGGACCACATCAGTATTCTTGCCTTGAGAGCCCCATGAACAGTATGAAAAAGCAAAAAGGTAGGAATACTGAAAGATGAACTCCCCAAGTAAGTACCCAATATGCTACTGGAGATCAGTGAAGAAATAACCCCAGAAAAAATAGCGGCAGATCTAAAGCAAAGACAATACCTGTTGTGGATGTGACTGGTCATGAAAGTAAAATCTGATGCTGCAAAGAGCTATATTGCATAGGAACCTGGAATGTTAAGTCCATGAATCAAAGCAAATTGGAAATGGTCAAACAGGAGATGGCAAGAGTAAAAGTTGACATTTTAGGATCAGTTATCTAAAATTGAATGGTTGAATTTAACTCAGATGACTATTGTATCTACTACTGTGGGCAAGAATTCCTTAGAAGAAACAGAGTAGCCATCATAGCCAACAAAAGAGTCCAAAATGCAGTACTTGGATGCAATCTCAAAAACAACAGAATGATCTCTGTTCATNGATGACTATTGTATCTACTACTGTGGGCAAGAATTCCTTAGAAGAAACAGAGTAGCCATCATAGCCAACAAAAGAGTCCAAAATGCAGTACTTGGATGCAATCTCAAAAACAACAGAATGATCTCTGTTCATTTCCAAGGCAAACCATACAATATCACAGTAAACCAAGTCTATGTCCTGACCAGTAATGCTGAAGAAGCTGAATTTGAACGGTTCTATGAAGACATTCAAGACCTTCTAGAACTAACACCCCCAAAAGATGTCCTTTTCATTATAGGGGACAGGAATGCAAAAGTAAGATGTCAAGAAATACCTGGAGTAACAGGGGAATTTCGCCTTAGAATACTGAATGAAGCAGGGCAAAGACTAATAGAGTTTTTCCAAGAGAACACACAAGTCATAGCAAACACCCTCTTCCAATAAAAGAAGACTCTACACATGGACATCACCAGATGGTCAATGCAGAAATCAGATTGATTATATTCTTTGCATCCAAAGATGGAGAAGCTCTATATAGTCAGCAAAAACAAGACCTGGAGCTGACTGTTGCTCAGATCATGAACTCTTTACTGCCAAATTCAGACTTAAATTGAAGAAAGTAAGGAAAACCACCAAACCATTCAGTTAGGGGTGTTAGTCCCTATTATATCCCAATTTAACTAACTAGTATTGTCCTTCCAGAAGCTGGATAAAATCATAAAATGTTTATAGACTACTGAAGCCTTGACTAAGTCATACACTTATTACAGCTACAGGGTTAAATATGTCATATTTGCTAGAGATGATTATTAAAACTTCATATATAAGATATGTGGACACTGGTTTGACAAATGTATTCTCTATTTTAGTGTGAAATGAGTATAAAAAACTGCAGTCATGTGAGATACTCCATCATATTCATTTACAGTTTTGTCTCACCGCTATGTTAATATTTCCATTCTCCATGATTATACATTTTAGAGAGATCGAGACATTCCATAGGGCCACCTAGACATCCCACAGAACCTCAAATGGGTCCATCACATCAATGACATCATGCTGATTGGACATTATAAGCAAGAAATAGCTTATATGTGACAAGCCTTTAAATACATATTCTCCAGATGGTGAAACATGTAATTTATGAACATTCACAGATCATGGAAAAGTTCATGGACCTAAACCTTTTCAATTTAGGACTACTGATCTTCCCTATTTCCTAGGTGACACAGAATTCAGTGTTGTGCAGGGCCAGGTTTAAGACGAAGCGTCATAGTAGACTGAAACAGTGCAAGCAGCCCTGATCCTCGGCCATGTGTTTTGGCAGATCCTATGGCGCTGGAGGTTTCAATGGTTGGAAAAGATATAGTATGGAGCTTAGAGTTAGTCCTAGAGGTTGAGTCTAAATTCAAGGCTTCTGGGATACTGGAACAAGATCATTCATCATAGAAGAGTATTACACAGTTTGTAAAGAAGCTCTTGTCAGATATTGAGCTCTTCTGGAATATATAAAATTCCTCACCATAGGAGATCAAAAAGGGTTGTTTCTGAAATTACCTGTTTTGGGGTGGATTCTGTTAATCTGCCAAATTGTAAAGTAAGATGAACCCAGAAGTAGTCCATTATATCACACAAATGGCACATTAATCCCAAGAAGAACCAAAGTGAACAAATTAGCTTCATGAGTATATAGCCCAGACAACTCTGTAACCCACCATAAGTGTAGCAATATCCCTCCCTCAGCTTAGAGTTATAGCTGTTTGGATAAGAGGGTAGGGTATACAACCAGCTGAAGGAGGAAGGAATTATCTGACTTTTGATTATGTTTTGTTCACACTATACCTTCATACAAGCTGAAAAATGACCAATGATTTCATTATAGGTACATTCAGACATTTTCTTAAAAGAGAATGGAGAGGGGACATCTGAATGAGAAGAGTTATAAGAAGTTCATTTGATCATTCACATTGTTTGAAAAGAAAGTGGCACAAAGTGAGAATATATAAATTATTAGGTATTGACTAGTGTCCTGGGTTTTGGGTTAGGAGTTTGTAAAAAAAAAAAAAAAAAAAAGGTATTGAAGACCAGAGAAAAGCCAACCATGGTAGAAAAATCACAGAGATGGATTGATGACAATTACAATGAAATGGTATGATTATTTCATCACACATTAATACCCATGAAGAAGCATTCACCAATGAAGAAGCATTGAATATGCCATATACAAATGATTTAATCATTTAACAGCAGTCACTTAATCATTGCCTACTCTGGAATGGGACTGATGGGCACACACAAAAAAGTCACCATAATGACAATGATGGAAGCTATGCATAAGTCTAGAAGGATAGATTCTCACTTTTCAAGGCCAATTTTGATACTGCTGCCTATGAATATCTAACTTCATAGCAGAGATGGTGATGGAATGGGCTTTGGATATATTCCTTGTATCACATAACTCATCATCCAGATACAGCCTGCTTCACAGAATGCTGGAATTTTTTGTAAAGGCACACCTGGAGCTCCCTCTCAGAGGCAGTTCTTCTAGGTGAAGTATATGCATTAAATTAGAAACTTCTATATGGATTTGTGACCCTAAAAGAAAGAATATGTGAGTATGGGAATCAACAGGTAAAACATTAGTGGAGTTCTTACTATCACACCAAATGGTCCACTGGGCTCTGGGGGTATCTGTCCATTAAAATCAGTGCTCTGTGGATTTGCTAGTTCTAGTCCACAAATCAGGTACTCACTTGCATCAGGTCAGTTCAGTTGCTCAGCCATGTCTGATTCTTTGCGACCCCATGGACTGCAGCATGCCAGGCCTCCCTGTCTATCACCAACTCCCAGAGTTTACCCAAACTCATGTCCATTGAGTCGGTGATGCCATCCAACCATTTCATCCTCTGTCATCCCCTTCTCTTCCTGCCTTCAATCTTTCCCAGCATTAGGGTCTTTTCAAATGAATCAGTTCTTCACATCAGGTGGCCAAAGTATTGGCGTTTCGGCTTCAGCATCAGTCCTTCCAATGAATATTCAGGACTGATTTTCTTTAGGGTGGACAGGTTGGATTTCCTTGCAATCCAAGAGACTCAGGAGTCTTCACCAACACCACAGTTCAAAAGCATAAATTCTTCAGCGTTCAGCTTTCTTTATAATCCAACTCTAACATCCATACACGACTACCAGAAAAACCATATCTTTGACTAGATGGACCTTTGTTGGCAAAGTAATGTCTCTGCTGTTTAATATGTTGTCTAGGTTTGTCATAGCTTTCCTTCCGAGGAGTAAGCTTCTTTTAATTTCATGGCTGCATTCACCATCTGCAGTGATTTTGGAGCCCCCCAAACTAAAGTCTCACACTTTTTCCATTGTTTCCCCATCTATTTGCCATGAAGTGATGGTACCAGACATCATTCAGTTTTCTGAATGTTGATTCACTTGCCTGGAGATCAGCAAATGTCCCATTGAGTTTCATGGCATATTTGCCTCAGGTTCACTCTGGAATCACTATGTATATAGAATAGCAGATGAGAGGAACAGTCACTATCCTGAAACGGTAGCTGACTACAATCATCAGAAGATGCAAGAGATCTTTTAAACACTGGGGCAGGAATATGTGTGGAAACAAGTTGAAACACTCAAGCATACCCCTTTGTCCTATAAAAACTGAATGAACTTGCTTATCAGTTCTAGATTAAGAAGAAAGCAAGGTTTGAGTTATACCATCAATTAAGTCATCAAGATTTGCAGAGTTTGTAATTAAAGGTGAGGGAAACTTAAAATTAAGAATGGAGGAAGCACTCTTCAATGAATTCAGTAAATTTGCAGGATACAAAATTAACATACATAAATATGCTGCATTTCTACACAGTAACAACAAATTATTAGAAGGAGAAATTAAGAAAATAATCTCACTCACAATTCCATTAAAAAATAAGATAGCTTGGAATAAATCTAATTGAAGAGTTAAAGACCTTGTCCTCAGAAAACAAACATGGATAAAAGATAGTGAAGATGACACAAATGAATGGAAAATATACCACGTTCATGGATTGGAAGAATTAATATTCTTACAACGACCATACTACTCAGACAATCTACAGATTGAAAGTTGCTCAGTCATGTCTGACTCTGCAACCCCAAGGACTATGCAGTCTTGGAATTCTCCAGCCCAGGATACTCGAGCGGGTAGCCGTTCCCTTCTCCAGGGGATCTTCCCAACCCAGGGATCAAACCCAGGTCTCCCACATTGCAGGTGGATTCTTTACCAGCTGAGCCACCAGGGAAGCCCAAGAATACTGGAGTGAGTAGCTCATGCCTCCTCCAGGGGATCTTCCCAACCCAGGAATCAAACCAGGGTCTCCTGCACTGTGGCGTATTCTTTACCAGCTTAGCTGCCAGGAAAGCCCACAGATTCAGTAAGATCCCTATCAAAATACCAATGGCATTGTAAATAAAACTACAATAAATAATTCTAAAATTTGTATGAAAATATAAATGACCTTGAATAAGCAAAACAATCTTGAGAAAGAACAGAGCTAGAGATATCATGCTTCCTGACCTCAGGCTATATTACAAAGCTACAGTAAGGAAAACAGAAAGGTACTGGCACAAAAACAGACACACAGAACAATGAAACAGAATACAGGGCCCAGAAATAAAGCCATGCTTATACATACAATGAATCTAAAACAAAGGGGGCAAGAATATAAAATGGGGGAGAAGATAGCCTCTTCAATAAATGGTTCTAGGAAAACAACTTGTTGCTGTTCAGTCACTAAATCTTGTCTGACTCTATGCAACCCCATGGACTACAGAATATCAGGCTCCCACATCCTTCACTATCTCTCACAGTTTGCTCAAATTTATGCCCATTAAGTTCACGATAATATCTAACCATTCCATCCTCTGCCACCCTCCTTTCCTTTTCCCTTCAGTTTTTCCCAGCATCAGGGTCTTTTTCAGTGAGTGAGCTCTTCATATTAGGTGGCCAAAGTATTTGAGCTTCAGCTTTAGCATCAATCCTTCCAATGAATACTCGGGGTTGATTTCCTTTAGGATTGAGTGGTTTGATCTCCTTGCAGTCCAGGGGACTCTCAAGAGCCGTCTCTAGCACCACAGTTCAAAAGCATCAATTCTTCATCACTCAGTCTACTTTGTGGTCCAATTCTCAAATTTTTACATGACTATTTATTAAAACACTAGGTATAAAAATGGATAGGTAACATGCAAAGCTAGTGGACCTGACGGAATTCCAGCTGAGTCATTTCAGTTCTAAAAGATGAGGCTGTTAAAGTGCTGCACTCAATATGCCAGAAACTTGGAAAACTCAGCAGTGGTCACAGGGCTGGAAAAGTTCAGTTTTCGTGCCAATCCCAAAGAAAGGCCATGCCAAAGAAGGCAAAAACTACTGCACAATTCTATTCATTTCACATGCTTGCAAGGTAACATTAAAAATCCTTCAAGCTAGGCTTTAGAAGTACATGAACTGAGAATTTTCAGATGTACAAGCTGGGTTCAGAAAATGCAGAAGAACCAGAGATCAAATTGCCAACAGAATGAAAAAGCAAGGGCTTTTTTCCCTGGGCTCCAAAAGTCATTCTGGACAGTGACTGAAGCCATGAAATTAAGATGCTTGCTCCTTGGAAGAAAAGCTATGACAAACCTAGACAGCATATTTAAAAGCAGAGACATCACTTTGCCAACAAAGGTCCTTACAGTCATAGCTACTATTTTTCCAGTAATCATGTATGGATATGAGAGTTGGATCATAAAGAAGGCTGAGGGATGAAGAATTGATGGTGTTGAACTGTGATAGTGGACAAGATCCTGAAATTCCCTTGGATAGCAAGGAGATCAAACCAGTCAATCTAAAGGAAATCAATTTTAAACATTCATTGGAAAGACTGATGCTGAAGCCAAAGCTCCAATACTTTTGCCACCTTATGTGAAGAGTTAACTCCTTGGAAAAGACCTTGATTCTGGGAAAGATTGAGGGCAGTAGGAGAAAGAGGCAACAAAGTATAAGATGGTTGGATGTCATCATTGAATTGATGAAGATGAGTTTGAGTAAACTCTGGGAGTTAGTGAAGGATATGGCATGAAATTAAGCATGGACTGGCATAGGGTCAGTCGTCCATAAAGTCAAAGAGTTGTATACAACTGAGTGACTGAAGAACAACAGCAATATGCAAAAGAATCAAGCTGGATTTTTCTTTCACGTTATGCACAAAAACAAATCCAAAACAGATTAAAGACTTAACATCTGAAACCATAAAAGTTCTAGAAGAAAACAGTCATTATGCTCTTTCATGTTAGTCTTAGTTGTTGTTGTTGTTTTTTGCTAAGTCTTCTTAGGAAAGAGAACCAAAGGAAAAGTATATAGATGGAACTACTTCAAACTAAAATGAAGAAAATCATCAACAAAATGAAAAGGCTACCTACTAAAGGGGAGAAGATGTCTGCAGACAATATGTCCAAAAAGAGTTAATATCCAAACTATCCAAAGAAGTCATAGTCAGTCAGTTCAATCCCTCAGTCATGTCTGACTCTTTGCGACCCCATGAATTGCAGCCAGGCCTCCCTGTCCATCACCGACTCCCGGAGTTTACTCAAACTCATGTCCATCAAGTCAGTGATGCCATCCAGCCATCTCATCCTCTGTAGTCCCCTTCTCCTCCTGCCTCCAATCCCTCCCAGCATCACAGTCTTTTCCAATGACTCAACTCTTCCCATGAAGTGGCCAAAGTACTGGAGTTTCAGCTAGAGCATCAGTTCCTCCAGTGAACACCCAGGGCTGATCTCCTTTAGAATGGACTGGTTGGATCTCCTTGAAGTTCAAGGGACTCTCAAGAGTCTTCTCCAACACCACAGTTCAAAAGCATCAATTCTTCAGTGCTCAGCTTTCTTTACAGTCCAACTCTCACATCCATACATGACTACTGGAAAAACCATAGCTTTGACTAGACGGACCTTTGTTGGCAAAGTAATGTCTCTGCTTTTGAATATGCTATCTAGGTTGGTCATAACTTTCCTTCCAAGAAGTAAGCATCTTTTAATTTCATGGCTGCAGTCACCATCTGCAGTGATTTTGGAGCCCAAAAGAATAAAGTCTAACACTGTTTCCATTGTTTCCCCATCTATTTCCCATGAAGTGATGGGACCAGATGCCATGATCTTCGTTTTCTGAATGTTGAGCTTTAAGCCAACTTTTTCACTCTCCTNGGATCTTCCCAACCCAGGGATCAAACCCAGGTCTCCCACATTGCAGGTGGATTCTTTACCAGCTGAGCCACCAGGGAAGCCCAAGAATACTGGAGTGAGTAGCTCATGCCTCCTCCAGGGGATCTTCCCAACCCAGGAATCAAACCAGGGTCTCCTGCACTGTGGCGTATTCTTTACCAGCTTAGCTGCCAGGAAAGCCCACAGATTCAGTAAGATCCCTATCAAAATACCAATGGCATTGTAAATAAAACTACAATAAATAATTCTAAAATTTGTATGAAAATATAAATGACCTTGAATAAGCAAAACAATCTTGAGAAAGAACAGAGCTAGAGATATCATGCTTCCTGACCTCAGGCTATATTACAAAGCTACAGTAAGGAAAACAGAAAGGTACTGGCACAAAAACAGACACACAGAACAATGAAACAGAATACAGGGCCCAGAAATAAAGCCATGCTTATACATACAATGAATCTAAAACAAAGGGGGCAAGAATATAAAATGGGGGAGAAGATAGCCTCTTCAATAAATGGTTCTAGGAAAACAACTTGTTGCTGTTCAGTCACTAAATCTTGTCTGACTCTATGCAACCCCATGGACTACAGAATATCAGGCTCCCACATCCTTCACTATCTCTCACAGTTTGCTCAAATTTATGCCCATTAAGTTCACGATAATATCTAACCATTCCATCCTCTGCCACCCTCCTTTCCTTTTCCCTTCAGTTTTTCCCAGCATCAGGGTCTTTTTCAGTGAGTGAGCTCTTCATATTAGGTGGCCAAAGTATTTGAGCTTCAGCTTTAGCATCAATCCTTCCAATGAATACTCGGGGTTGATTTCCTTTAGGATTGAGTGGTTTGATCTCCTTGCAGTCCAGGGGACTCTCAAGAGCCGTCTCTAGCACCACAGTTCAAAAGCATCAATTCTTCATCACTCAGTCTACTTTGTGGTCCAATTCTCAAATTTTTACATGACTATTTATTAAAACACTAGGTATAAAAATGGATAGGTAACATGCAAAGCTAGTGGACCTGACGGAATTCCAGCTGAGTCATTTCAGTTCTAAAAGATGAGGCTGTTAAAGTGCTGCACTCAATATGCCAGAAACTTGGAAAACTCAGCAGTGGTCACAGGGCTGGAAAAGTTCAGTTTTCGTGCCAATCCCAAAGAAAGGCCATGCCAAAGAAGGCAAAAACTACTGCACAATTCTATTCATTTCACATGCTTGCAAGGTAACATTAAAAATCCTTCAAGCTAGGCTTTAGAAGTACATGAACTGAGAATTTTCAGATGTACAAGCTGGGTTCAGAAAATGCAGAAGAACCAGAGATCAAATTGCCAACAGAATGAAAAAGCAAGGGCTTTTTTCCCTGGGCTCCAAAAGTCATTCTGGACAGTGACTGAAGCCATGAAATTAAGATGCTTGCTCCTTGGAAGAAAAGCTATGACAAACCTAGACAGCATATTTAAAAGCAGAGACATCACTTTGCCAACAAAGGTCCTTACAGTCATAGCTACTATTTTTCCAGTAATCATGTATGGATATGAGAGTTGGATCATAAAGAAGGCTGAGGGATGAAGAATTGATGGTGTTGAACTGTGATAGTGGACAAGATCCTGAAATTCCCTTGGATAGCAAGGAGATCAAACCAGTCAATCTAAAGGAAATCAATTTTAAACATTCATTGGAAAGACTGATGCTGAAGCCAAAGCTCCAATACTTTTGCCACCTTATGTGAAGAGTTAACTCCTTGGAAAAGACCTTGATTCTGGGAAAGATTGAGGGCAGTAGGAGAAAGAGGCAACAAAGTATAAGATGGTTGGATGTCATCATTGAATTGATGAAGATGAGTTTGAGTAAACTCTGGGAGTTAGTGAAGGATATGGCATGAAATTAAGCATGGACTGGCATAGGGTCAGTCGTCCATAAAGTCAAAGAGTTGTATACAACTGAGTGACTGAAGAACAACAGCAATATGCAAAAGAATCAAGCTGGATTTTTCTTTCACGTTATGCACAAAAACAAATCCAAAACAGATTAAAGACTTAACATCTGAAACCATAAAAGTTCTAGAAGAAAACAGTCATTATGCTCTTTCATGTTAGTCTTAGTTGTTGTTGTTGTTTTTTGCTAAGTCTTCTTAGGAAAGAGAACCAAAGGAAAAGTATATAGATGGAACTACTTCAAACTAAAATGAAGAAAATCATCAACAAAATGAAAAGGCTACCTACTAAAGGGGAGAAGATGTCTGCAGACAATATGTCCAAAAAGAGTTAATATCCAAACTATCCAAAGAAGTCATAGTCAGTCAGTTCAATCCCTCAGTCATGTCTGACTCTTTGCGACCCCATGAATTGCAGCCAGGCCTCCCTGTCCATCACCGACTCCCGGAGTTTACTCAAACTCATGTCCATCAAGTCAGTGATGCCATCCAGCCATCTCATCCTCTGTAGTCCCCTTCTCCTCCTGCCTCCAATCCCTCCCAGCATCACAGTCTTTTCCAATGACTCAACTCTTCCCATGAAGTGGCCAAAGTACTGGAGTTTCAGCTAGAGCATCAGTTCCTCCAGTGAACACCCAGGGCTGATCTCCTTTAGAATGGACTGGTTGGATCTCCTTGAAGTTCAAGGGACTCTCAAGAGTCTTCTCCAACACCACAGTTCAAAAGCATCAATTCTTCAGTGCTCAGCTTTCTTTACAGTCCAACTCTCACATCCATACATGACTACTGGAAAAACCATAGCTTTGACTAGACGGACCTTTGTTGGCAAAGTAATGTCTCTGCTTTTGAATATGCTATCTAGGTTGGTCATAACTTTCCTTCCAAGAAGTAAGCATCTTTTAATTTCATGGCTGCAGTCACCATCTGCAGTGATTTTGGAGCCCAAAAGAATAAAGTCTAACACTGTTTCCATTGTTTCCCCATCTATTTCCCATGAAGTGATGGGACCAGATGCCATGATCTTCGTTTTCTGAATGTTGAGCTTTAAGCCAACTTTTTCACTCTCCTTTTTCACTTTCATCAAGAGGCTCTTTAATTCTTCACTTTCTGCCATAAGGGTGGTGTTATCTGCATATCTGAAGTTATTGATATTTATCCTGGCAATCTTCATTCCAGCTTGTGCTTCATCCAGCCTAGCGTTTCTCATGATGTACTCTGCATAGAAGTTGAACAAGCAGAGTAAAAGTATACAGCCTTGATGTACTCCTTTTCCTATTTGGAACCAGTCTGTTCCATGTCCAGTTCTAACTGCTACTTCCTGATCTACATATTTATTTCTCAGGAGGCAGTTGAGATGGTCTGTTATTCCCATCTCTTTCAGAATTTTCTACAGATTATTATGATCCACACTGTCAAAGGCTTTGGCATAGTCAATAAAGCAGAAATGGATGTTTTTCTGGAACTCTCTTGCTTTTTCAATTATCCAGTGGATGTTGGCAATTTGATCTCTGGTTCCTATGCCCTTTGGTCATGGTTCACATATTGTTGAAGCCTGGCTTGGAGAATTCTCTGCATGACTTTACTAGAATGTGAAATGAGTGCAATTGTGTGGTAGTCTGAGCATTCTTTGGCATTGTTTTTCCTAGGGATTGGAATGAAAACTGACCTTTTCCAGTCCTGTGGCCACTAATGAGTTTTCCATATTTGCTGGCATATTGAGTGAAGCACTTTCACAACATCATCTTTTAGGATTTGAAACAACTCAACTGGAATTCCATCACCTCCACTAGCTTTGTTCGTAGAGATGCTTCCTAAGGCCCACCTGACTTCACATTCCAGGATGTCTGGCTCTAGGTGAGTGATTACACCATCGTGATTATCTGGGTTGTGAAGACCTTTTTTGTATAGTTCTGTGTATTTTTGTCACCTCTTCTTAATATCTTCTGCTTCTGTTAGGTCCATTCCGTATCTGTCCCGTATTGTGTTCATCTTTGCATGAAACGTTCCCTTGGTATCTATAATTTTCTTGAAGAGATTCTAGTCTTTCCCATTCTATTGTTTTCCTCTATTTCTTTGCACTTATCACTGAGGAAGGCTTTCTTACCTCTTCTCGCTGGTCTTTGGAACTCTGCATTCAAATGGGTATATTTTTCATTTTCTCCTTTGCTTTTCACTTCTCTTCTTTTCGCAACTATTTGTAAGCTCTCCTCAGACAGCCATTTTTCTTTTTTGCATTTCTTTTTCTTGGGATGGTCTTGATTCCTGCCCCCTGTACAGTATCATGAACCTCCATCCATAATTCATCAAGCACTCAGTCTGTCACATATAGTCCCTTAAATCTATTTCTCACTTTCACTGTATACTCCTAAGGGAGATGATTTAGGTCCTATGTGAATGGTCTAGTGGTTTTCCCTACTTTATTCAATTTCACTCTGAATTTGGCAATAAAGAGTTCATGATCTGAGCTACAGTCAGCTCCTGGTCTTGTTTTTGTTGACTGTATAGAGCTTTTCCATCTTTGGCTCCAAAGAATATAATAGGAAAGAGCCAATAAGGGGCACAAACTTTAAGTTATTAATTAAAAAGAGTCACAGGTGTGAAATGTACATTTTGGGAAATATATTCAATAATTGCATAATATCTTTGTATGCTGCTGGATGACAGACTTTTTATGGTGATAATTTTGCAATGTATAGAAATAGCAAATTATCATATTGTATAATAAGAACTAACATTATCTTGTAGGAAAAATATAAGATTAGATTTTTATTTACCAGAGGTAGGAGTTGAGGGGAAAAGGAGTTGGGTGAAAACAGTCAAAAGGTATAAACTTCCAGTTATATAAATAAGTACTAGAGATACAATGTACAATATAATTAATACTGTTGCATGTTATCTATGAAACTTGTTAAGAGAGTAAATCCAAAATGTTTTCTTCTATTTAATTTTATATCTATTATATATGAAATGATGGATGTTCACTAAATGTTATGATAATCACTTCATAATGTATGTAAATCAAATCATCATGCTGCAAACCTACACTCTGCAGTGCTGTATGTCAATTATACCTCAACAAAACTGGAAGGAAAAAAATGGAGGAGAGAGGATGATTACTGCTTTCAATCCCGAAATCAAGTACCATGATAGGATTTACAGTTCTTCCCACTCATTTCTCTCTTATGAATTTTCTTCAGGGAAAGAAGTGCACAGGAACCAAGGAGGAGCTGCTCTCTATACCTATGTGTAGAAATAGATCCCTGTGGCACAAAATACGGACTGTGGCAGGGATAATATACAATACTCAGATTTCCTGCTCCTGCAGTGTAATTGACTGCTGGTCCCAGGTTCTGCTCTCTGAATCTAGCAGTGTATTTGCATTAGACCAGGCAATGGCATTCCACTCCAGTGCTCCTGCCTGGAAAAATCCCATGGGCAGAGGAGCCTGGAAGGCTGCAGTCCATGGGGTCGCTGAGGGTCGGACACGGCTTCACTTTCACTCATTGGAGAAGGAAACAGCAACCCACTCCAGTGTTCTTGCCTGGAGAATCCCAGGGACAGTGGAGCCTGGTGTGCTGCAGTCTATGGGGTCACACACAGACGGACACGACTGAAGTGACTTAGCAGTAGCAGTAGCAGGTTCTTCTAGGCTGTTTCTAGTCAGTGACTAAATGCAACAAGGATACAGATATAGGCTCATTTCTACAAGATATAAGACTCTTCTGATTGGTGGCTTTGACTGAAAATTTATAATTATCATAGTGCACTCTGAGACTCTTTCTATCCAACCACCAGATTTCCTTTCTCCCACAAAGGGGTCAAACTTGAATTGCAGTCTAAAATCTCTGCCCATCTTTACTAACCCTCATGGGTATTCCTCCATGTCAAGCATCTGCTTCTCCAAAACCCAAACTACACAAATGAAAGTCTTACTCTAAAGATACCACATTTATTGTCATAATGTCCTTATTACTCTCTATAAAAAGCTAGTCATGGAGAAGAGTACTTTAAAATTAGTTTAGTATAAATAAAATAAATATTAACAAATAGAGAATACTGTGACCTTTTTTCACCCTGCTCTCTTATTTACCTTAAAGTAGATTGATATTTTCTTAATAATAGGATAAATGTATAATATTAAAAAAAAAAAGTAAATACAGCTTTGTTGCTTGATTGCACTTCTAAAGTTTTTTTCATTATATTGATTCTGATTTGTTATTTACTTGATCTGAATGCCATCAACAGTCATCATTTAACCTTAAAGTATTAAATTAAATATTATGTGCATGTATTTACCTCAATGTCATAAGTGTATGATATTTTAAATAAATATAACTTGTTTGACATGATACAAATATTATTAGAGGAAAAATTATTGTCACAAAATGATAAGAAAAAATAATGTATTTTGTGTGGATGCATATATATTAGATTCTACTATCAAAACACAGTATCCTAAAGTCTGTTCTTTTAGTGCTTTATGTCCTTGATTCAATTACTCTTTGGACTGCATGATATTTTTGTTTTGAATTGGCTGACAGTTGGCAGAATAAGAAAAGAGTTGTCAAATAAAAAAGTAAAATGTTTAGCAATGCAGTTGGATCCAGTAATATTTATAATCATAGGCTTAAATGTTTCTAGGTGTTTCTGTGTCTCCTTTCTCTTTAATTCCCTGAAAAGTTTTTCATTTCTTCCTCACTGAATACTGTCTTTCATCTCATGCTGCCAAAGTTCTGAGATGTATATTTTAATATTTCTGCCAATTAAGATTTTTGAATTGAGTTTGAAAAATTATAGAAATGTGCTCTGGTTATTTTATCTTATACCAGAACATTCTTCTGAACCAAGAACTTGCAGCTAATGGGACTACAGTAAAATATCAAGGATTTTTCTAGGACTACAGTGAGAGTAAAGGTAAGAATAGGACCTGGTAAAAGTGACTATTTTAGGAATAAAGCAAGAAGCTATTTAGTTAAAAAATATTGTCCACTATATTCTGAAATTTATGTATTTCAGTGAAAGTGAAAGTCGCTCATTCCTGTCTGACTCTTTGTGACTCCCTGGACGATACAGTCCATGGAATTCTCCAGGCCAGAATACTGGAGTGAATACAGAATACAGACTTTCCCTTCTCCATTGGATCTTCCCAACTCAGGGATCGAACCCAGGTCTCCCACGTTGCAGGCGGATTCTTTACTAACTGAGCTACAAGGGGAGTCCAACTATTTCAGAGTTTATGTTAAAATAGACAGATGCTAGAAAAGGACTTTTTGTATTAATATAATTAGTGAGATTGAGAAAATGTTGTCAAAATTAATTCAGATATCACAGGAAGTTCAGGGATGGTTTGATTTAAAAGGTTTGTACTCATTTGTTGTTTAGTTGTTAAGTAATGTCCAACTCTTTTATGACCCCATGAACTGTAGCCTGCCAGGTTCCTCTGTCCATGGGATTTTCTAGACAAAAATACTGTAGTTGGTTGCCATTTCTTTCTCCAGGGTTGTATTCACTAGCAATTTGTGAAACACTTTTAGATGAGTCTTTTATTTAAAAGATGATCAGAAAAATAATACTACCATGAATTAGGTTCATTACTCATTCTAAGTCAGAAATCATTCTAGATAGAAAAATATTTATTAAATATAGTTCAAAATCTTCCATTGATAAAGAGCTAAGCATAGAAAGTCATAGTATTAATTACAATCTTAATAATGTAATATTCCACCAGACTGATACATCTTTTCTTTCAATTCTGTACCTTGTCTATGTCATATCACTCATATTACTGATGTAATCTGTTCATTTATTGCTGCTTGACAGTAAGTTTCTTGAAGGTAAGGGCTGTTTTAAATTTATATCTGTATCCTTTGCATTCCATAAAATGCCTAGAAGTGTAGCCTCTGTAAAAAAAATATATTTTTATTAAAAAAGAACTAACCAAAAGTAGAGATTTATTATGACACACTCAGGATTTGTGGGAAATAAGAGAGGAAAAATAATCTACTTAAGGTTTTTAGGTCCTAAATAAGAGAACATTACACAGAAGTGTAAAGAAGAAACATACTTATAGGAAGCATCTTTTACAAAGAATAAGTTCAGACCTACTCAATACTGAGTTATTGAACTACTGTCTTCAACTAAGGTCAGGTGTGACTCAGGTTCTAAAGCACATCTATGGGTTTAGGTGACAGATAAGCGGATGCAACTTCAAAGCTGACAGGTCAAACAGGAGCAGAGACTATTTCTTGCTGTTATATAGCAAATATGAATTCATGGCACTGTAACAGAACTATATTGTACACTGTGATATTAAAACAGTTAAACTATATTTTCTGAAATGTTTTAGACATAGTATTTCTATTATAAATTTGTTATAAAGTTAGGAAATCCTAGAGTAGCAGGAAGCAAAAGTATACATAGGGTAGTTCAGCTTTTCAAATGCCTGCTTTTTAAAATATAAGTAAAATCAAATAACAGGTAAGACAAAAATAACTGAAGTCTGTCTGTGGTTTTAATTTTTCCTATACTTGGTACTAATAGAGACAACTAGAGGATCAACATGTGTTTAATAACTTAGGTTAAAATTTAACTATCCAAAACAACAAATGAAATCCAGAATAATGTACATGGTGATTTTTTTCACATAAACTATAAAAACAAAATATAAAAAAGAAATAATGAGAGTGATATACTGAGCCATAAAGCTATAATTATATACTTCACTTTTATGAAACCCAGCATAATTCCATGATAAATGATGATTAGAAAAATATTCTAGGGATATAGTGTTTATTCTCAGGAGTTATGAAAGTTTTAAGACATCAGATATTAGCCATAAATTACTTCTTTCTGGCACTAAATGGTAGCCTGCTGCTCAGGAAAAATTAATTTAGTGCTTTATGTCTTTAGAATACACAAGCTAATGTCAAATCATAAAATGATTATCACATAATTAGCTTTATTAATAATAGTAATATATTCATATTATACTCTAAAATCAGCAAGATTCTTTCAGTAAGTCACTCAGTAAAAATAATTTAAATATTTTGGAAGTTAATTAATTTTGTCTATGAAGCACCATTTAACATACTAACATTGCAATTTACTAAGCAGCAGAAGTTGACCTAAATGAGACATACGCAGCTCTGCAACTCAAAATTATTGCAGTTTTCTGATCTCTAAAATTTCTGTTCTATAGTGGACCTCAACTGAGAAATACTCTTAAAAATATTTAAAGAGGATACATTTCTCTTTAAATAGTAGTTAGTACTAGTAGATAATGCAAGATAGTAGGATTGTTATCCCCACTATCACACTATTGAAACTAAGACTATCAGCTGTTCACTTCTGGGTGCTGAGTGCAAGCTCCATTGAATGGCTTCTAATGACAAAAAGGGGAATTTAGGACTATGCCCAGGACAAAATTAATATAAGAGAAAAGTTCTGAGCGCCAGCACGTATTTCTTCATGGAAGCCTTTCATGCAATTGGTCTTATTCATTTACATGTTACATTTTAGAGTTTTACACGGCACTGCTGCTGCTGCTGCTGTCGCTTCAGTCGTGTCCGACTCAGTGAGACCCCATAGACGGCAGCCCACAGGCTCCTCCGTCTCGGATTCTTCAGGCAAGAATACTGGAGTGGGTTGACATTTCCTTCTCCAAGGCATGCATGCATGCATGCTAAGTCGCTTCAGTAGTGTCCGACTCTGTGCAACCTTACGGAGAGCAGCCCACCAGGCTCCTCTGCCCACCGGATTCTCTAGGCAACAATTCTGGAGTGGGTTGCCATTTCATAGTACTATACACAGTACTATAACACTTGAAATAAAAAATCATGCTTACTTAGTCTTTTTCCTTATTTGTTACCACTACAAAATAATAGCTTTCAGTTTGTTCTTCTAATATGACTATGTTGTGGAGGAAAAAAAATCCAAAGAAAAGAAAATAGATTGAGGTGTAGAAACTTCATTCTTTACAGAAATCTATATTTCACTTGAGTTTTCCTAAGGAAATGTTGACGTTCTCAGTATTATTTTCTACAAAATAAAATCAAATAAAAATATATACATATGCCCTGCTTTGTAATACAATAATAACTTTTATTCCCTCAGGCAACATCTTTAAGTTATTTACTTGGTGAAGATATATGAAAGCACAGGCATATGCTTGAAATTGGTAAAATCTATGAAGCCAATTTTATTTTATGACATCTTGTGTCTTTATGGTATTGAGACAGATCTCTCAATATTTTTGAATGTTGAAATTAATGATCATAGGTTCCTGAATGCCACAACATAAAAAATGGACATTTTGACTAATTGCTTTTAAGTATTTGCTATGAAGATACAGTGAATGGTGACAGTGTAAAGTATCATGCTCAATATAATATACAAATTTGTAACACTGGAAAATATTTAAATTTGAGTAAACATTTTGGCAAATTTACAAATGCAGTTAAAATGACAAGGAGACTACAGTTTAGAAAATAAGTAGAAAGTGACATTTCAAAGTAATATAAATAAATGTGTAAAGTCTTGATTCTTAGAAATTTGGAATGTGTTTAAAGGATTTTTTTGAAACCTTCTTACAATCAACATTTCCACATCTCATGGCTCAGCAGTAAAGAATCCACCTCCCAATGCAGACGACATGGGTTTGATCCCTGGGTCAGGAAGATCCCTTGGAGGAGGAAATGGCAACCCCCTCCAGTATTCTTCCCTGGGAAATTCTATAGATAGAGGAGCTTGGCGAGCTATAGTCCATGGGGTCACAAAGAGTTGGACATAGCTGAAGTCACTAAGCACATACACACATTCTGCCTCTCTCACACAGATACTGTACTCAATCGTTTTTCCTAAGTTTTAAAATTCTAATAATAAAAGCTTTGACTATATCCCAAACCAAAAATACCTTTCTGTGTTACTGAAGATGGCCTTCATTACTATTCAATGACCAACTGGGTATAAAAATTAGCAGCTGGTGTGTAGGAAATCTGTTTCCTTTCCTGATATTACCTCTAGATAAACAGTCTGGTTAAATAATCTTTCAACCATGCTAACTGGATCTCTTGATAGCATTTATTAACATGTCATCTTCTATGGAAGGCTTAAAGCAATTATATACCTTATATGCATTATTATATACCTTATATATATGTTAAAGCAATATATACCTTACATGTCTAGATTACTTATGGCAAAAATACCTTGAAATTATGGATTTATAGAGTATATTGCTCTGGAAAATTTTAGATATGTAATTATCAGCGTAAACAGAGTTGGTATTTCTTGATTGCATTCATTACAAATTGATTGCTTCTTAGCTACAAAAGGTACCTTTTTAGACTGCTTTGTGAACATGAATCTGGGTCCTTTTAAATATTTGTTTTTCTTATGCCAGCTGGCATAAAATTTTGTCACTAGAGCACACTGCTGGAGAAAAAGAGTTTGGCTTCCTATTTCTGGTGCACTGATTTTGCAAGTTCCCGTCGAGTTCAAAGCTTCCCTAGTGCCTAATTCTACCAACACATGGCAGGGCCAGGCAGCAATATCTGGCAGTCAGCAGCTTCCTTTGACACCTTCCATCTCTTGACAGGTTTTGGAAGAGTGATTTTTTCCCAGTGTCCAGTTCGTGCAGTGCATGGCAGGCAGCAGCATTCAGCAGACGACCTGTTCCTACGCATCTCTTAGCCATGGGCTCTTTCAAAATACGTGACTGGTACAATGGACAGTGGCCAGTAGAATCTCACAGGGAATAGCTTTCCCTGGTACTAAGTACCCAGGTGGGTTTCTAGTAAGTTTCAGAGGGTATATTTTCAACAAGTTCTGCTGGCATGGCGTCATAGAACTTCTGTCATCCTGTGAGTCACAGCTGTGCTTTCTACAACAGAATTGGGGTCTCCTCTCTGGGAGATACAAGCTCTTCCTTGGGTAGTCTATCAAAGGGTTAGTGATTGCTCCTTAAATTTGTTATTTCTACACCTGAATTTTACTTTACTTTTTACTTGCTAATACCTCCTTCTTTATTCTAATAACCTGTTATAGTTAATGATTCTTTATATTAAGCTTTCCCTGTTCAAATAAAGAAATGAGAAATCATTGTAAAATTGCACTGCTAACTACCTTCAAAGAAGACAAAGGGACATATATTCACCATCACAATATATTACAAAAGTTTTATTGCAAGATTACTGGTATGTTCCAAGTAAAATATATTGCATGGTTTAAACAAACAAAAATATTAATTTTCAGTTTTGGAATATTGCTATATCTTCATTTAGCTCCAGAGAAGCCTTAAAGTTTAGTTCCTGGAAAACGTTCTACCATCAATTCTCCATTCGTCATTCAGGAAGTCATACAAAAACTATAAAAATATTTTACTATAGTCTTGATTTTTGCAGAATTCTTTGAGCAGTGAAAGTGAAGATAGGCAACCTAACAATTGTGTAAAGATGGACTTAAAGATTAAACATTGTGATTGATCTCAGTATTTAATAAAAGGTAAGAAATAAGACATGGTTAAAAACTAAGGACTATGTATTTTGAAATCTTATTTTTCACCCACAAGTAGGATTACTCAAAACTTATTAATTACGTTGCTGTGATAATTCAATGATAAAATTAATGTGAAATGCTCTAATAATTTACTTTTTTATTATTCAGTGTCCATAACCAGACAACTCTCTCACTTCTCCTTATTCTAGGACTCGGGTTGATAGAACAATCACCAGATCAAATATTGGTCTTCTCCTTATCAGAGTAAGAAAGAAAACCTTACATGCACCCTCAAATACTGCTATTTTTAAGTGGAACATGTTGATTCCACTAACAATTCATTGAATATAGATAGTTATATATCCCCCTCACTGAAAGGGAGCAAGAAAGAGCAATCTCATCAGAGCCCTGAAAGAGAGGAACAGAACTCTTTATAAAATCATAGCAGTAAATATTGTAGTCTATCCTCTGGTCACAACTTATTTGGTTCAGTTTTGTACCCAAACAAGGTAAACTGTTTCAAAAAGGTTCTTAAGTACAGGATCTCTGCATGTTGTGCAGTAACCTCTAAACCAGGTTGATCTAGTCCAGACTTGCATAAAATAAACAACAGCAACAACAAATTATCTGCTCTCTAAACACCCAATATACCACAATAAACAGTTTCATTTGGAAAAAAGAAGAAGACTGGAAGATACAGTAGTTGGTTTATAGCAAAACTGGTAGCTTGCTGAGCAAGGAGTCTCCACATGATATTCTCTATGATCTTTGTCTCTGACTTCTAAATTTTTTCTTTTCTTTAACCTTCTCCATTTTTACTTGGCTAAAATTGAACTGGGCATTGGATAATATACTCATTTGGGAGGCTATGCAGTTTTTTCATATCCTTCTGCCAAGAGTTATACACACAGTTCATTTCAAAAACAATTTAAATTTGTTTTATTTGTATGGACTTCCATGGTGGCTCAGAGGTTAAAGTGTCTGCCTGGAATGCAGGAGACCCAGGTTTGATCCCTGGGTTGGGAAGATCCCCTGGAGAAGGAAATAGCAACCCATTCCAGTACTCTTGCCTGGAGAATCCCATGGAGGGAGGAGCTTGGTAGGTTACAGTCCATGGGGTCACAAAGAGAGCTGGACACGACTGAGCAACTTCACTTTCACTTTTATTTCTATGGGTTTTTTTTGTTGTTGTTGTTGCTCCTATGGACATCCTTTAAAATTAATTTCTGATATTGTTAGCACGTCACTCTTTAGTGGGCAAATGCAGTTAGCTTTTCTCTGAGCCAGTGTACCCAACTGTAATTTCAGTTAGCACAGCAACTTTTAAAAGTATAGATTATTTTCACTATATAAATATATATATAAGATAACATAGTGTGGTACAGTGCTTACATGTTTCTCTATAACACACTTTGCTGTCAATTTTTGATCATCTCAACAAAAGCTTTTCAAGCAGCTTAAGATTGTGAGCAGTCCCAGTCATGAGACACTATATTTACTCTTATTTTCCTCAGTACCTCATTCTTTTAAATTCCAAATCCTTACCAAGAATATTACTTCCTCCTAATAATTGGTCAGTTCTATGATATAAAAACTATCACCAATATAACACTAAGTGATTGGACGCCTGGGATATTTTCTGATAAAACATATGCAATTTCCAATTATTGGCAGATGGTGACCCATACCTAATTGAGTAGAAATAAATATAACAATATTAAGATTAAAATAATTATCACTTGCATTCTTTATATAAAATTTGTAACTTTCTAATTTGGTTCTAAGGTTCTAATGAAATTTTTCATCAGGGAAAATATACCCTGGAAGATTATCTGTTACTGACAAAGAAATTATATGAAGAAATTAATGCTCTATGCTCAATTAACAAATGCCAATACTGCTAAGGCTTTGAGTGAGTTATCATTATAGAGGATGAAACTTAATTTGAGCTGACCATTGTTATATGTCCCAAAATATAAATACAAATATATTGTTGTTGTTTATTGTTCAGTTGCTAAGTAATATCCAACTCTTTTGTGACCTCATGGACTGTAGCCGGCCAGCTCATCTGTCCATGGGATTTCCCAGGCAAGAATACTGGAATGGGTTGCTATTTCTTTCTCCAGGGGATATTCCTGGCCAAGAGATCAAATCCATGTCTCCTGCATTGCAGGCAGGATCTTTACTGCTGAGTCACCAACAAAGCCCAGCCCTACAATTGATATAAGCATAAATAAGTATGATTTATGTGTGTGAGCATATATATACATATACACATGCACACACATTTACTAGAATTAAAATGCATATTTCAAATAAATTACTCTTTAAATCTATGCTAAAATCCCAAATTTCTATCTTATCTTACATCAGATCAGTTCAATAGCTCAGTTGCATCTGACTCTTTTTGACCTCAAGGCCCTTAGGATGCCAGGCTTCCCTGTCCATCACCAATTCCTGGAGCATAAACTCAAGTCCATTGAGTTGGTGATGCCATCCAATCATCTCATCCTCTGTCATCCCCTTCTCCTCTTGCCTTCAGTCTTTCAAAGCATCAAGGTCTTTTCCAATGAGTCAGTTCTTTGCATCAGGTGGCCAAAGTATTGTTGATGCAGCTTCAGCATCAGTCCTTCCAATGAATATTCAGGACTGATCTCCTTTAGGTTGGACTAGTTGGATCTCCTTGCAGTCCAAGGAACTCTCAAGAGTCTCCTTCAAAACCACAGTTCAAAAGTGTCAATTCTTGTGTGCTCACCTTTCTTTATAGTCCAACTCTTACATCCATACATGACTACTGGAAAAACCATAGTTTTGATTAGACAGACCTTTTTGGGAAAAGTAATGTCTCTGCTTTTTAATATGCTGTCTAGGTTGGTCACAACTTTTCTTCCAAGGAGCAGGTGTCTTTTAATTTCACAGCTTCAGTCACCATTTTGAGTGATTTTTCAGCCCCCCAAAGTAAAGTCAGCCAATGTTTCCATTATTTCCCCATTTATTTGACATGAAGTGATGAGACTGGATGCCATGATCTTCGTTTTCTGAATGTTGAGCTTTAAGCCAACTTTTTCACTCTCCTCTTTCACTTTCATCAAGAGGCTTTTTAGTTCCTCTTCACTTTCTGCCATAAGGGTTGTGTAATCTGCATATCTGAGGTTATTGATATTTCTCCTGGCAATCTTAATTCACCCAGCTCTGTGTTTCTCATGATGTACTCTGCATATAAGTTAAATATGCAGGGTGACAATATACAGCCTTGACGTACTCCTTTTCCTATTTGGAACCAGCCTGTTGTTCCATATCCAGTTCTAACTGTTGCTTCCTTACCTACATACAGATTTCTCACGAGGCAGGTTAGTTGGTCTGCTATTCTCATCTCTTTAAGAGTTTTCTACAGTTTGTTGTGATCTGTACAGTCAAAGGCTTTGGCGTAGTCAATATAGCAGAAGTAGATGTTTTACTGGAACTCTCTTGCTTTATCGACAAATAATAGTTATTTAAAAGGAGCAGTGAATGTTGAACAAGTTTTCTTTGTTCTCTTCAAGAAAATGTTTCAAGACAAGTTGGGTTGTTATGTTCATTATTATTTCACTACTATTCCTCACTGATGATAGAGTGAAACTGGAGGAAAAACCATTGGTTCTTATTAGAATAATAGTACTTTACTAGTGGTTTATATACCTGGGAACAGTTGGACTAAAATCAATGTGATNTACTCCTTTTCCTATTTGGAACCAGTCTGTTGTTCCGTGTCCAGTTCTAACTGTTGCTTCCTGACCTGCATACAGATTTCTCAAGAGGCTGATCAGGTGGTCTGGTATTCCCATTTCTTTCAGAATTTTCCACAGTTTATTGGATCCACACAGTCAAAGGCTTTGGCATAGTCAGTAAAGCAGAAGCAGATGTTTTTCTGGAACTCTCTTGCTTTTTGGATGATCCAGCAGATGTTGGCAATTTGATCTCTGGTTCCTCTGCCTTTTCTAAATCCAGCTTGAATATCTGGAAGTTCACGGTTCATGTATTGTTGAAGCCTGGTTTGGAGAATTTTAAGCATTACTTTACTAGCGTGTGAGATGAGTGCAATTGTGCGGTAGTTTCAGCATTGTTTGGCATTGCCTTTCTTAGAGATTGGAATGAAAACTGACCTTTTCTAGTCTTGTGGCCCCTGCTGAGTTTTCCAAATTTGCTGGTATATGGAGGGCAGCAATATAAGAGCATGATCTTTTAGTAATTGAAACAGCTCAACTGGAATTGCATCACTGCCTCTAGCTGTGTTCATAGTGATGGCTCCTAAGGCCCACTTGACTTCCCACTCCAGGGTGTCTGGCTATAGGTGAGTAATAATCCCATCGTGATTATCTGGGTCATGACGTCCGTCTAGTCAAGGCTATGGTTTTTCCAGTGGTCATGTATGGATATGAGAGTTGGACTGTGAAGACAGCTAAGTGCTAAAGAATTGATGCTTTTGAACTGTAGTGTTGGAGAAGACTCTTGCGAGTCCCTTGGACAGCAAGGAGATCCAACTAGTCCATTCTAAAGAAGATCAGCCCTGGATGTTCTTTGGAAGGAATGATGCTAAGCTGAAACTCCAGTACTTTGGCCACCTCATGAGAAGAGTTGACTCATTGGAAAAGACTCTGATGCTGGGAGGCATTGGGGGCAGGAGGAGAAGGGGACGACAGAGGATGAGATGACTGGATGGCATCACTGAATCAATGAATGTGAGTTTGAGTGAACTCTGGGAGATGGAGATGGACAGGGAGGCCTGTAGTGCTGCAATTCATGGGGTTGCAAAGAGTTGGACAGGACTGAATGACTGAACTGAACTGAAGATCTTTTTCATATAGTTCTTCTGTGTATTCCTGGCACCTCTACTTAATATCTTCTGTTTTGGTTAGTTCCATATGATTTCTGTCCTATATTGTACCCATCTTTGCATGAAATGTTCCTCTGATATTTCTTATTTTCTTGAAGATGTTTCTCATCTTTCCCATTTTTTTTTTTTTCCTGTATATCTTTGAATTGATCCCTGAGGAAGGCTTTCTTATCTCTCCTTGCTATTATTTGGAACTCTGCATTCAGACGGGTATATTTTTCCTTTTCTCCTTTGCTTTCTGCTTCTCTTCTTTTCACAGCTATTTGTAAGGACTCCTCATACAGCCGTTTTGCTTTTTTGCATTTATTCTTTTTTGGGGATGGGTGTTGATCCTTGTCTCCTGTACAATGTCATGAACATCTTTCCATAGTTCTTCAGGCACTCTATCAGATCTAATCCCTTGAATCTACTTTTCACTTCCACTGCATAATTGTAAAGGATTTAATTTAGGTCATACTTGAATGGTCTCCTGGTTTTCCCTACTTTTTTCAATTTCAGTCTGAATTTGGCAATAAGGAGTTCATATGAGGCAGAGTCAGTTCCCAATCTTGTTTTCACTGACTCTATAGAGCAAAGAGTCAGACACGACTGAGTGACTCACTCTACTGAACTGAACTGAACTGATAGAGCATCTTCAGAATGGACTGGTTGGATCTCCTTGCAGTCCAAGGGACTCTCAAGAGTCTTCTCCAACACCACAGTTCAAAAGCATCAATTCTTTGGCGCTCAGCCTTCTTCACAGTCCAACTCTCACATCCATACATGACCACAGGAAAAACCATAGCCTTGACTAGATGGACCTTAGTCGACAGAGTAATGTCTCTGCTTTTGCATATGCTATCTAGGTTGGTCATAACTTTTCTTCCAAGGAGTAAGCGTCTTTTAATTTCATGGCTGCAATCACCATCTGCAGTGATTTTAGAGGCCAGAAAAATAAAGTCTGACACTGTTTCCACTGTTTCCCCATCTATTTCCCATGAAGCGATGGGACCAGATGCCATGACCATTCTGAAGGAGATCAACCCTGGGATTTCTTTGGAAGGAATGATGCTAAAACTGAAACTCCAGTACTTTGGCCACCTCATGCGAAGAGTTGACTCATTGGAAAAGACTCTGATGCTGTGAGGGATTGGGGGCAGGAGGAGAAGGGGACGACCGAGGATGAGATGGCTGGATGGCATCACGGACTCGATCGACGTGAGTCTGAGTGAACTCCGAGAGATCGTGATGAACAGGGAGCCCTGGTGTGCTGCGATTCATGGGGTCGCAGAGTTGGACACAACTGAGTATCTTCATCTTTGGCTGCAAAAATATAATGAATCTGGTTTTTGTATTGACCATCTGGTGATGTCCATTAAACTCTTCTCTTGTATTATTGGAAGAGAGTGTTTGCCAAGAGCAGTGCATTCTCTTTGCAAAACTCTATTAGCCTTTGCTGTGCTTCATTCTGTACTCAAAGGCTAAATCTGCCTGTTACCCCAGATTTTTCTTGACTTCCTACTTTGCATTACATTTACCTGTAATGAAAAGGACATCTTTTTCGGTTGTTAGTTTTAGAAAGTCTGGTAGGTCTTCACAGAACCGTTCAACTTCAGCTTCTTCAGCATTTCTCGTTGGGGCATAGACTTGGATTACCATCATTTTGAATGGTTTGCCTTGGAAACACAGAGATCATTTTGTCATTTTTTGAATTTGTATCGAAGTACTGCATTTCAGACTCTCTTTTTGACTATGATCGCTACTCTATTTCTTCTAAGGGATTCTTGCCCACAGCAGTAGGTATAATGATCATCATAGTTAAATTCACTCATTCCAGTCGATTTTAGATCGCTGATTTTTAAAATGTCAACGGTCATTCTTGCCATTTCCCGTTTGAGCACTTCCAATTTGCCTTGATTCATGGACCTAACCTTACTGGTTCTTATGCAATATTGTTCTTTACAGCATTGGACCTTGCTTCCATCAACAGTCACATCCACAACTGGGTGTTGTTTTTGCTTTGGCTTCATCTCTTCCTTCTTTTTGGAGTTATTTCTCCACTGATCTCCAGTAGCATATTGGGCACCTATTTACCTGGGGATTTCCTCTTTCCATGTCCTATCTTTTTGCCTTTTCATACTATTCATGGGGTTCTCAACACAAGAATACTGAAGTGGTTTGCCATGCTCTTCTCCAGTGGACCACATTTTGTCAGAAATCACTACCATGACCCATCTGTCTTGGGTAACCCTACACGGCATGGCTCATAGTTTCATTGAGTTAGACAAGACTGTGGTCCATGTGGTTAGATTGGTTAGTTTTCTGTCATTGTGGTTTTCAGTCTGTCTTCCCTCTGATGGAGAAGGATAACAGGGTGATGGAAGCTTCCTGATGGGATTGACTGACTGAGGGGGAAACTGAGTCTTGTTTTGATTGGTGGGGCCATGCTCAGTAAATCTTAAAAACACTTTTCTGTTAATGGGCAGAGCTGTGTTCCCTCCCTGATATTTTTCAGTTTTAGTTCAGTTGCTCAGTTGTGTCTGACTCTTTGTGACCCCATGAATTGAAGAACACCAGGCCTCCCTGTCCATTACCAACTCCCAGAGTCCACTCAAACCCATGTCCATTTACCTGGGGCCAAACTATCATGAAAGTAATGAAGATAATGGTGACCTCCTTCAAAAGATACCATGCATTTACTGTTATATTCACTGCCCCCAACCTTGCAGCAGGCCACCACCAACCCACGCCTCTGCTGGAGGCTCCTTGATACTCAAGGGCAAGTCTGGGTCAGACTCTTGTGGGATCACTGCTCCTTTCTCCTGTGTCCTGTCGTGTATGGGGTTCTGTCTGTGCCCTCCAAGTGTCTATTTTCCAGTCCTGTGTAAGTGCTGATAGCTCTATCGTGGGGTTAATGGAGACCTCCTCCAAGAGGGCTTATGCCATAACCTAGTCTGCTGCACCCAGAGCCCCTGTCCCTGTAGCAGTCCACTGCTGACCTGTACCTCCACAGGAGATGCTCAAGCACAGTTCTGTCTCAGTCTCTGTGGGGTCTCTGAGTCCTGGTGCACACAAGGTTTGTTTGCGCCCTCTGAGCGTCTCTGGTAGGAATGGGGTTTGATTCTAAATGCAAATTCTCCCCTCCTACAGTCTTGCTGGGGTTTCTCCTTTGCCCTTGGATGTGGGGTATCTCCTCAAATTCATTCCAGCGCTGCACAGCTGCTGCTCCAGCACCTACCATCTTGTTGGGGCTGTTCCTTTGCCCTTGGATGTGGGATATTTCCTCTCAGCCACTCCAGTAATGTGCAGCCGCTGCTCCAGCACCTACTGTCTGGTACTTCTCTGACTTTGGACACAAAGCTGTGGCTGCCGGGCTCTGGAGTGGCCAAGAGGAGATACCCTACGTCCAAGAAGAGAGATCGCTTAGCCATAAAATAATACTGCCTGGGGACCAAGAATAGAATCCTAAAAGGATATGAAGTTGTTTTAAGTTCTTTTTTCTTGGACCATTGCTAGTCATTACAGCAAAGGAAAATAAACTGAAGAATTGTACCTCAGCATTCTATATCATTTTAGTAATAAAAAATTACAGAAATCAAACAGACCGTAGTTTTCTTTGTCAAATAACTTTGCCTTCAGCTTACTTTCAGGGACTGGGAATTGGGAAGCAGTAAATGGAATATTTGGTGGATATCGTGATATCCATGCATTTAAATCGTATTTCCATTATTCAGTGAGGAAACTGAAGCTGGAAGTATTAAAGAACATATGAATGTAACACAGTTATTGAGTGATGGAGAAAAAAAAATCCACCTCAAATAGTTTGACCCAAGAACTCACATGCTAAGACACTACACTATGGTACTTCTCTTCACATTCCACAGATTGTACCATTAGAGTCATGTTAAATTATATTTGTAGGCACTATCTTGGTTTTATGCAGGATAATCCTGATTTCTAGTTGGAGTATCCCTTCTGTAGATTGTGCTGCCTTTATGGACTAATGAATTGTGAAAATGAAAAAAAGCAAAATCTGAAGTATTACATAATAAAAATAAAAGCCATTACCTTAGTTATAAATAAACACTTTTCAGAGCTAATTAATGTCTGAAACCAAAGTGAGAAGTTCATGTTAGAAATACTACTAGCAATGAGATAAACATCACAGTATTAATTTAATGCACTGGACAAATGCAATAGCTGAAATAAAGAAAAATTTAGGGCACTATAACTATAGTGTCTGGATGTGAAAAATAAAAAGTACAGTAGCTATATAGAGACTTCATGTCTTTTGAAAAATAAATCCAGTGATGTACAACAACAAGTGAAAGAAACTGTATACTAAACTAATTCTATATCCAGAGATAAGGGTTAGGGAAGAACATTTTAGCAATAATACAGATAGACTCCATGGCGAGGAGTAAAGGACTGCAGAAATTAGTTTCTGAGGTTACAAATTAAAGGTAGTGGTTATGCAGTTTTACATTCAATGTTTATAACTTATCATTATTCTTATTGGTATAAGTGATGTAAAAATTAATGTTATTTTCCCAAAGAATAGCTTATTATAATTATATGGGTCAGTTCAGATTGTTGAAGATCATATTCGTTTGTATATTAGGAAAAAAGTTTAATAGCCTTGAATTAATCAAACTTTTATTTATATTTCTTTCATACACAAAGGCTGGAGTAGGCAATCCAGAATTGAGCACTTCTGTGGAATTCTTTATAAAAGTCTTCACCATTCTTATATGGGGTTTCTATCCCTTAGTCATCTGATATTTCCCTGTGACTTCTGGAACTCCATTCATGACAACATAGACTACATAAGAAGGAAAAGAAGAAGGACAAGCCCTTCCTTATGAAGTTCCACTGAAGTACCACTGGCAATCTCACCGAACACCTGTACTTATAATTCACTGTCCAGAACTTGAAAAATGTGGCAAAAATGTACTAAAGTTTAAATTTGAAAATAAATTTCTTTTTTTTCCTCCTAAGGAATATTGTACCCAGATTTTAAAATAAAAAAAGCATAATTTTGAAGGAAAAAAGAGTAACATGTATGTTGTAATCTCTGCCAGATACTCCAAAATGAAAACGCTCGCTTATAAACTGAACAGTTCCAAGAGAACTGAACTCAAAGTCTTCGGATTTTCAATTATGTAGACAGGTGAATTAAGCCCATAAACATTAAATCATTTCCCAAAGTCATACTAATACTTTATGGAACTACAAGAATGTGAATCTTCATCCCCTGGCCACTAGTGCATCACTGATCTGCACCAACTTCAAATTTAACTGTTTGTAACAAAGAACAAAAAAGAAATTTACACCTTAAATAAACAAACAAACAAAAATGGCCTCAAAGCTTTTCTTTTTTACCTTTTTAATTAAAATTTTAATGCAGTGTAACACAAAGATGTAAGTGCCCAAATCATGTGTTCAATAAATTATCACAACATAAATCTATATCCATCAATTAAAAATTTATAGAACTCCAATACCCTGATCTGCCACCTTCTATTCAATAGTTACTTCCACCAATCAAATTTAAACACAAGCCTAATTTTTAACACCATAATTTTGCCTGACTTTGTATTTTATGTTTATAGAATCATACATTTGAAATATGTTTAATTTATCCTTTTAAACAGCAGTAATTTATTAATCCTCATATAGTATCATTTAGTACAGATTATTTAATATCCTACTGATAGACACTTGAGTCATTTTGGTGTTCTGAATATTGCCTCTATAAATATCCTGTTATGTGGATTTTGAAGCATGCAAACAGGCAATCCATTCTGCTATGTAAAGGCTAACAGAAAAATTGCTGAGTTATACTGTGTTCAGGCATTCAATTTTGTAAAACTCACCAGTGTTTGCACCAATTTCACTTTTACTATTAGCTACTGAGAGTTCTACTTTGCTTCATATTCTTATCTGGACACAGTATAGCTGTTATAAATAAACAGTTCTCCTATATAATTAAAATGCATGGTAGAGAGAGGGCCAGGTCTTTATATTCCTACATTGGCATATTCCTTCCCCTCATGGGTTTCTCTGGTGGCTCAGACAGTAAAAAACGCCTGCAATGCAGGAAGCCCAACTCCAGTTCCTGGGTTGGTAAGATCCCCTGGAGAAAGGAATGGCAACCCTCTTCAGTATTCATGCCTGGAGAATTCCGTGGACAGAGGAGTCTGGTTGGGCTACTGTCCATGTGTTCACAAAGAGGCGTACATGACTGAGTGACTAACACTCACTTCCCTATCTGGGGGGAAGTTCTTTCCATTTCAGCAAAGTTTCTTAGAAGAAAGTTGGCAGTAGAGTAGACAGAAGACCCCAGCATCTGGCATGGTAAGTCATTTAGTATTGAAGGGGCATATGCCTGATGCACGTGAACACTACTTTAGTCCAGCTCCCAATTATGTATCATGCTGCTGCTGCTAAGTCACTTCAGTCGTGTCCGACTCTGTGCTGACCCCATAGACGGCAGCTCACGAGGCTCCCCCCTCCCTGGGATTCTACAGGCAAGAACAACGGAGTGGGTTGCCATTTCCTCCTCCAATACATGAAAGTGAAAAGTGAAAGTGAAGTCGCTCAGTTGAGTCCGACTCTTAGCGAGCAACCTCATGGACTGCAGCCTACCAGGTTCCTCCTCCCATGGGATTTTCCAGGCAAGAGTACTGGAGTGGGTTGCCATTGCCTTCTCCAATTATGTGTCATAAATAGAGTTAATTAAATGGATAAAATACTGAAGCTCTTTAAATGCCTCTTCCTTGTTTACAATCATATTGACTTATGGAGGGATACTAAAGTCATTCTAATAAGAATTATGGACATTATCATAGATAGTCCTTTAGATATTTGACAGAATGCTTGTTTCTAATGTATCTTGATTTGGTCTTTTAAATTTTAATTCAAAATCAAGTCACAGTCTCAATAATTAGGAATAACTTTGTCTTAAAAAAGTGATTCAGGCCATTGCTAATGTAAAATCAATTAGGCGTTAACACTCTTTAAATCTTAGAAAAGGAGTTAGTTAATACTGTTGTTGCCCTGAGCTGTGATTAGAAACATGTTTTATATGTGACTTTATTTGATCAAGATGTCTTATCTAATGTTTATATACACAACAGTTGTTCAGAGATATGGTATGCAGTGGTAGGAAAGGTATCATTTATCATGATAAATTATATCCGAACATATTCATTGTTAATATATCTATCATTCCAAATTTGTATCTCTGTAATTTTCTGAGCATGTGCTGTGCTGTGCTTAGTCATGCCCGACTCTTTGTGACCTCATGGACTGTAGCCTGCCAGGCTCCTCTGCCCATGGGGATCCTCCAGGCAAGAATCCTGCACTGGGTTGCCATGCCCTCCTCCAGGGGATCTTCCCAACTCAGGGATCGAACCCAGGTCTCCCACATTGCANCCCGACTCTTTGTGACCTCATGGACTGTAGCCTGCCAGGCTCCTCTGCCCATGGGGATCCTCCAGGCAAGAATCCTGCACTGGGTTGCCATGCCCTCCTCCAGGGGATCTTCCCAACTCAGGGATCGAACCCAGGTCTCCCACATTGCAGGTGGATTCTTTACCATCTGTACCACCTTTGCAGGCAGATTCTTTACCATCTGAGCTACTAGGAAAGACTAACTTTCTAAACATAGAGATTTAATATATATCATATAAGTAAATTTATTTTTAAATTATAACAATCTTTTGTGTGTGTGCATGTGTGTGTCACTCACTCAGTCATGTCTGACTCTTTGCAACCCCCATAGACTATAACATGCCAAAAACATCAACAGTAAAAAACAACATATCCTGGTGGTAAATTCTTCAAATAGTAATATTGCTATTATCAGAATCATAAAAATGGGAGAAACTTTACATATGCAAAAACAAAGATATGTAAGAACAAGTAATATCTTAATATATCATAGAAAGCAANCAGTAAAAAACAACATATCCTGGTGGTAAATTCTTCAAATAGTAATATTGCTATTATCAGAATCATAAAAATGGGAGAAACTTTACATATGCAAAAACAAAGATATGTAAGAACAAGTAATATCTTAATATATCATAGAAAGCAAGCAGATCAAGAAAAAGTTAAGGCAGTAGTCTTTGTTGCTTTTTTTTTTTAATGGAAAATTCAATGATGTATACAAGTAGAATCTCACTTGATAATACAGATGTATATTGTAAAGCTTTACAGAAACAGTCCCTTTCCCTCAACATTGCCAGTACTCTATTCACCATTAATGGATCATGTCATATACCAACTCTAAAGTAATCATACCTGAATTGTTCAACTGGATATTTTATACTCTTTCTTTTCTATGTCTCCAGTTATTTGTCATGTATGTTTTCACATTCATTTGGGGACATTTCTTATTACAGAAAAAAATAATGTATGAGTTTACAATATTTAGTTTTGGTTTACCCAGGGATTCTTGAACATTATTTTTTGCATTTAATTGGTGTATAACATTTCTTTCAATGAATAGTGATTTCTCTGAGCATTGTGATACATTTTACAATTCAGCTATAATACAGATATGCATCAGTTATTTTGATCACATCCTCTAAAATATGTATTCAAAATAAGAAAATACAAGTTTTCAGTATTTGCATAGTCTCCAGAAGTGTTTAGGTATGCTCCATATTTAAGAATATATGTGTGTGTGCACATACATGTGTATGTATGTGTGTGATTTTTTTCCAAAATTTCATGATGAAGCATAAAAAAAAATTCAATAGTGGCCACATCTATGCATTATGGTTCAGCCATAAAATATTAATTTATGTTATCATGTAACCTGGCACACCACTTTCATATGTGCATATGTGCAAGTGTGTATGTGAGGTTTTATTCTTCTTTGACAAATGAAGAGACAAGTTTTACAGGACTTTAAGTGATTTATGCAAAATCACAGAAATAGTAAATGAAGAAAAAACACTTGCACTCAGGTAGTTTTATATTTACATTGTTGTTTCTATTGTTTTTCCTTAATTCCATTCTATTATCATAAATAGTTTCTGTTTTTCCTCATTGTGATAACTTATTTAATATTTTATGCTTATAATCTTAAATTGATAAATTCCATCTTATTTATTGGTAATATCAACTTGATAATATCAATTTTAACATTAATAATAATAAATGTTAACAAGTGAATGTTTTCAATATATTTGAGAGGTGATGTAGCCTAGGACATGGGTCATTATTAATATTTACTTCCTTTTTTTCATCACTGGACAATATAATAACCGTGAGTCCTCACTGGTGAATTATCATATAACTTTTGTATGTGTCAAACAAAATTTTACTATCTTTTAACTGAGAAATATCTTGAAAGACTGCATTTAAATCTATATTGTGTAAGTTTATTCAGAATGAAGATTTCCAGGTAAAGTACAAGGGTTGGTATATAGTTATTAATTAACCGCATGCTTTAGATTTCTAGTTTAATATATTTTGGAACTCTTATTACATAGAAAATTTTTCTTCACAGTGCTCTTTACCAAAATTATGTAATGATTAATTAGCAGAATGAGTATATACATAGTTATCAGAGAGCTGGCACCCCAGAGCTGAATCAACCCACGGAAAGAAGAGGTTTATATGAGTCTTATATAACGTGGGAAGTTTCTGACGTGTACCTGAGCCTCTTCTTCAACCAGTAGTGATATACATAACTTCAATTAGAAGATCTGTGACTCAGTGTCCCTATAATAAATCACTCAGGAGATGAGGGCAACTTGTAATAGAGGAGCAGCCATTATGATTGTAGTCTAGCTCTGCACATGGTGCATAGCTCTCTATGAGACCATGGGAGCCTGGTGGTCTTGTGTGCTCTGCTTCCTCTCTGTTTGTGAGACCTCCTCTACATCCTCAGAGAAACAATCCTGTATTTTATAACTACACTGATGATGCTATTGCTGCTGCTGCTAAGTCGCAACAGTCGTGTCCAACTCTGCGACCCCATAGACAGCAGCCTACCAGGCTCCCCCATCCCAGGGATTCTCCAGGAAAGAATACTGGAGTGGGTTGCCATTTCCTTCTCCAATGCATGAAAGTGAAAAGTCAAAGAAAAGTCGCTCAGTCGTGTCCGACTCTTAGCGACACCATGGACTGCAGCCCACCAGGGTCCTCTGTCTATGGGATTTTCCAGGTAAGAGTACTGGAGTGGGATGTCATTATGGCACTAATAATATATGTGCCCCTGTTACTGAAAGAGGTACTCCCCAGGTCAGTAGGTGCCCAATATGCTAATGGAGGTCAGTGCAGAAATAATTCCAGAAAGAATGAAGGGACGAAGCCAAAGCAAAAACAATACCCAGCTGTGGATGCGACTGGTGATGGAAGCAAGGTCCAATGCTGTAAAGAACAATATTGAATAGGAACCTGGAATGTCAGGTCCATGAATCAAGGCAAATTGGAAGTGGTCAAACAAGAGNAGACAAATGAGGGCCTGACAGTACTGAGCAGGGAATTCTGCCATTCAGTGAGCAAGAGGATGTGGATCAGGAAAGGAGGAAGCAGCATGTTCACAAAGAATCACGGTGATGCAGGTTTTTATGGGCTTTTGCGAAAAAGAGTTTCAAGAAAGGTTAAGCAGGTCAAGAGTGGTATCAAATGTTACTAGAACATCAAGGAGATTGAGGGCTGACACATGCCAATTTCCCATTAGGAAATCACTAGTGACTTTGAGAGGATTATCAGCAGAGACTGAATTGCAATATTTTCCCTAAGTTCCAGGGACATCCTTCTTTAGTCATCCCCCACGCTTATGGGTATATACATGTGAATCCACATAATAAATCCAGTACATACACAGGACAAATGTAATATCAATGCACAAGTTAGATAATTGTCGATGCTTATTCTTTCTTCTTCTCAGGCAAGAGGGACACACAGGCCTCTTGATTAAGTCTACAGACTGAATCATGGTATATGAAACTCTAACCACTGAACAGTTAATTCTTTCAGTTTCATTTGAATTCAGCGGACCTATACATCTGAAAGAGAGACAAACTTCTGGGAAGAAGCTACCCTTAAGTAAGACCCTCAGTTCGAACTATCATTAAGCAGCATCTTTTCTGCAAGCTGTCTGGCCCCCAAACATGTTTATGAGCTTTTGAAAAAGAACTACAAAGACACAAAGGCTGAGGACATGCGGGGAGGATGTGTATTTGCCTTGTAAACGCCATCCTGGAGGTCTTGTTCACATCCCAGGCCATGATGCTACAGGATGGGAGAATCTTAAGCAATGATTGTTGCAAACACAAACAATTGCTGGGGTTTCGGCACAAGGCTTTGTGTGCAAACACTGCTGAAAGTGTTCGGGTAGCCCTAGGCTGCCAATGGCAACCTCTAACTGGGGGAGATCTGTGCCAGGAAACAGGGTGGAAGGGCCTTTTATTCATCTGGTAATTTTACAGGAATGAGCATTTCATGCATTTTTAGAAAAGCAGAATGGGGTGAAGAGAGAAAGGCAGGCAGGGCATAGGGCAGTGACAGCTCTGTGTGTGTGGCTGGGCCTCACGGGCACCACCGCAGTCTCTTTGGGGGCAGCTTGTCCGGCACTGGTCCTGGCTGGCACCAGGCATGAGAAGAAATGAGAGGGCGATCTGGCATTTTCATATTTGTTTATTTTAATCTCCCAGGCCTGCTGAAAACAACTGGAATCTTCTGAGTTGCTGAAAGCACATAGGCTTCTTTGATGGAACTCTTGGCCTCTGCCACCCTAAAGCCAAAGGGGCTCATTGATTAAGTCGTCGGGTGACCGCGTCCTCTGTGAATTCAGGTCAGACCAGAGGCAATGGTTAATAGCTGGCAGGTAACTGTCCCTAATGCAATCTTTACTATAGCCTTTAAAGCTTAACATGAACGAGTCCTCCACTGAAATCCAGACTGCAAATTGGGAAGTGTTTGGAGTCTAGGCATCTGCCTGTGTTCCTTAGCAAAGCAAATGCTGGGAAAGCAAAGATAAAAGGTAGAAAGGAATGATTCAACACAGCTGGAGGGAATCCAAGTAGATAGTCAAGGAAAAGGGTCAAAGGGAAACCCAAGGCCTATTTTGTTTTAAGGTTTAGGAGGGGGTCAAGCTAGGGGGATGGTGGACTGTGAGGGCTGGTTCACATGGAACCCCAGCTATTCACTGTTACCCTGGTGACGGCCCCATGAAACAAGCTGATGGGCAAGCTAGCCTTCATCTGACTGCCTTTTTGCATCTGCTTTTCTTTCAGTGCACAGGGGCCCTATGGGATAGGCTCATAACTTTAATATTTAGTGTGGATTTGACTGAATTGGACTTTAGCATTCTTGCCTCGAGAACCCCATGAACAGTATGAAAAGGCAAAAAGATAGGGCACTGAAAGATGATCTCCCCAGGTCAGTAGGTGCCCAGTATGCTACTGGAGATCAGTGGAGAAATAACTCCAGAAAAAATGAAGAGGTGGAGCCAAAGTGAAAACAATGCCCAGTCGTGGATGTGACTGGTGATGGAAGTAAGGTCCAATGCTGTAAAGAGCAATATTGCATAGGAACCTGGAATGTTAGGTCCACGAATCAAGGTAAATTGGNTTTTTTTTTTTTTTTTTAAGTCTGTGAAGGAATGAGCCTGATTCAGAGACAACAAAGATTTAAAGTGGAATAAAAAAACAGGCACTTACATTGTTCAGATAATAGAAATGTCATACGTTGGATTCAGAAGAGAGGAAACTTTAGCATATTAGGAAACCAACACAACTATTTTCTCTTCTCCATCACATTTGAATTGATGAGAAATGCTTATCATCAGACATCAGACTGACAATCATGCACAAATTGCTCTTGACTGCTCAGCAGGGCAAAGTGATGAAATTTTACAATGCAGAATGGAAAGATCTTCATTAGGACACAGACTAAGGTTGCTGAGGCAACCCTCCCCTATTGATTTCACTTCTAAAGGTGAAAATTCTATTTATCCGAACAGTCCCCGGACAAACAACCTAATTACCTTCTGGGTAGTCCAGTCTTAAGAGTAGTTATTTGTATCTCAAATCCTGAATTAACAGATTTCTGGCTTTCAGAGCTGCCTTATTTAAAGTATATCTTTTGTCTGCATTTGAAGCAATGAAGCACATTGCCTGGCATACAGTGCTTTAGTGAAAATATTGTTAAATGATTATATTTTACTGTCAAAATTGTGAATTCACATTTTAATTGTGCTTATCTAACTCTGTCCTTTGCCTCATTTTGAGGACATAGTGTTTGTTTGTTGTTTAGTTGCTAAGTCACTTCCCACTCTTTTGCGACCCCATGGGTCATACCTGCCAGGCTCCTCTGTCCATGGGATTTTCCAGGCGAGAGTACTGGAGTGGGTTGCCATGCCCTCCTCCAGGGGATCTTCCTGACCCAGGGATCAAATCCACATCTCCTGCACCTTCTGCATTGGCAGGCAGATTCTTTACCACTGAGCCATCTGGGAAGCCCTGGTGTTTGTTTGAAAAGAAGAAAGAGAGTGCTAAGTCGTGTCTGACTCTTGTGACCCCCTGAACTGTAGCCCGCTAGGTTCCTCTGTCCATGGGATTCTCCAGGCAAGAATACTGGAGAGAGTTGCCATTTCCTCCTCCAGTGTTTGTTTAGGTTCTTGCAAATACAAAGAATAGAAATTGCCTCACGTTATCTTCTTGAATGAAGTACATGGAGAAGTATGGAAAACTGAGTGCCCTCTCAAAAGCACACATCCAGGGTCTCAGTGACACTGGGCGCCATTCAGCACCTGCAGCACACATCAACTCTGATAGTTTGATAGCAGCTTGAGGGCAAGAACAGACATTTTCTTTCTAGGCCAAGTTTCTGCTTCAATCTCTGCATCTACTTTTCCCATCAGTTGCTTTTTTTTTGCTATTTTGATATCAACTTATTTCTTCCCTCTGCTTTCTTGTATTCTATTTATTCATGTCTTCTGCTTGCTCCTGGCTCTGGGGCTTCACAGTTCCCACTCACTGCCTTCGTGGTCTGTCTCTGCATGCCTGGATCACTCTGTACGCTACTAACTTGGGAGATCTCTCATTTAACCTCCACCCAAAGAGACTCTATCCAAGGCTGCTCATGCTTGTCCATATAGTAGGTCCTTGATGTGGTAAACTCTGGTGNAACTGTGGTGTTCGAGAAGACTCTTGAGAATCCCTTGGACTGCAAGGAGATCCAACCAGTCCATCCTAAATGACATCAGTCATGAGTGTTCATTGGAAGGACTGATGTTGAAGCTGAAACTCCAATACTTTGGCCACCTGATGCGAAGAACTGACTCATTGGAAAAGACACTGATGCTGGAAAAGATTGAGGGTGAGAGGAGAAGGGGACAGCAGAGGATGAGACGGTTGGATGGCATCACTGACTAAATGGAGATGAGTTTGAGTTAACTCTGGGATTTGGTGATGGACAGGGTGGCTTGGACCCTGCAGACTGCAGACCCCATGGACTGAATCATGTCAGGCTTCCCTGTCTATCACCAACTCCTGGAGCTTGCTCAAATTCACAACCATTGAGTCGATGATGCCATCCTACNGAGTTAACTCTGGGATTTGGTGATGGACAGGGTGGCTTGGACCCTGCAGACTGCAGACCCCATGGACTGAATCATGTCAGGCTTCCCTGTCTATCACCAACTCCTGGAGCTTGCTCAAATTCACAACCATTGAGTCGATGATGCCATCCTACCATCTCATCCTTGGTCATCCCCTTCTCCTCCTGCCTTCAATCTTTCCCAGCATCAGGGTCTTTTCCAATGAGTTAGTCCTTCACTTCAGGTGGCCATAATATTGGAGCTTCAACTTCAGCATCAGTCCTTCCAATGAATATTCATGACTGATTTCCTTTAGGATGGAGACTGGTTTGATCTCCTTGCAGTCCAAGGGGCTCTCAAGAGTCTTCTCCAACACCACAGTTCAAAAGCATCATTCTTCACTGCTCAGCTTTCTTTATGGTCCAGCTCTCACATCCATACTTAACTACTGGAGAAAACATAGCTTTGATAGACAGACCTTTGTTGGCAAAGTAATGTGTCTGCTTTTTAATATATTAAGTTGGTCGTAGCTTTTCTTTCAAGGAGCAAGTGTCTTTTAACTTCATAGCTGCAGTCACTATTCTGTAGTAATTTTGGAGCCCAAGAAAATAAAGTCTGTCACTGATTACTATTGTTTTGTAGTAAATTTAGATATCAGTAAGTGCGAGTCCTTCAACTTTGTTATTTTCAAAATTATTAAAGTTTGTTTTGTTTATTCTGGGTCCCTTGAATTTTTGTATAAAATTTTTGATCAGTTTACCAGCAAAGACTAGCTTGGATTTTGAGGATGGCCTGCTGTGCCTGGAATATAGCCTCTACCTTAAAAACAGGGCTGGGTGGAGCAAGGAAGGCAGGAAGGATAAAGCCTACAACCTTTCACCTGACATATAGTCCCTGTAACACATATCTTGGAGAATCACAGTTGGGCAAGGGGAAGCCCCCACTTTTTGGACATAACCACCTGGAGTGGATCCTTCATCATTCTGTGCTGAGAGATCAAAAGGCGGGAGGCAGCATGTTGTGACTCAAGCCCCACAGACTTACTGCTTTATATAGATTTAATAGATTTTCTCAGGTGTTTATTTTTGTGTACACATTTAGGACAAATTCCAGACATCTTAAATCTGTGTGTAAGGGTTTTCAAAAATATTTTTTTACCAGTTATGGTTGCTTTTTGGACAGCAGGTAAGTGTAGTTCTTCACTTCTTCATTATAGAAGTGGATCTTCACCACTGTGTTTTAAACCATCATAGCCAAATATGGTATTTTAAACTGAAGCTATATAAAATTTTCCAAATAGCAAATGACTACTGACCTATACGTCCAAAGGGAAACTATTGTGTTGTGCAAATGTTCATTTGATATTAATGGAATTTATATGATGGAAATTTTAATGAAAACTTTTGATATTATTCCCCTTATGATTACTTATCAGAAATGATTTAACTAGTTAATTATTTAAAAATACCATAAATCAATCTGAAAGCCATAAAATGGAAGTTTAAAAAGTTTCTGAATATAAATGTATGAAATGAAATGCTGTAGAATGCATAATAAGAAATGGCTAGGAAATAAGATAGAACAGGAAATATATAAAGGTCAAGACGGTAGTAAAGCTTCACTTTGTGATTTTAATATTTCACAAGATATAACTATAGTCCTTTAAAATGTAGAATAAGATCAATTGCAAGAAAAACCAAATAAAAATAATTCAGAGGGATTACTAACCAACCAGTTCAATAGTGACACCCTGGATACAAATTATTTAAAATTAAAGTGAATACACAGGGGATATGATAAACTCTTGCTAAATTAACAAAAAAATCACCTCATTATTCTGCATTTCAATATTCTTCCATTTAAGTAAATATTTTTCTTTTTAAACAATAAATAGAGCAGAAGGAAACTTTTGGAGGTTATGGATATGTTTATAGAATAGATTATGGTGACAGTTTCAAGACCGTATATTTATCTCCAAACTCATCAAATTGTACACATTATATATGGAGAGATTTTGTATGCCAATCATACCTTAATAAGATGGTTTAAAAGTTATTTTCATATTTATTTCATCAAGGCTGATTGCTTCCTGGAATATGAATTATCTTAGATGAATTGGTATCAATAGATGCTACATAAAAATGTATAGTAACCACTCGTTATGTATTTGATAAGTTTAAGTTTGTTTAATATAATGAGCCATTCTCAAACAACTACTCAACTTCCACTGGTAGACATAATATTGGAAATAAGAATTAAATGCCATTCTATGGAGGAAGCATTACTCCTAAGTGAAAAAGGAAATCAGAGCAAAAAAAAAAAAAAAAGAACAAAACCTAGGCTTTGTCTTTATCCTTTCATCATTACCCAGCTTGGTTTTTGTTAAAACACCATACCTTTAATTAAGAGTATTGTGTGGAATCACCGAACGTGGAATCAAAATTTTAATCTACCATTAGATTAAAATCTAGTTACATGACTTTAATTTATAAAAGCCTCTGTTTATTCCTTGCTACAAAGTTAACACCTACTAGCAGCATTGCTTTTGCTAATTAAATAGGTTAGTCAATTTCTTATATGCTATTACAAAGTAATTTCTTAATTCAGTTCAGTTGCTCAGTCTTGTCCGACTCTTTTAAACCCCATGAATCACAGCAGGCCAGGCCTCCCTGTCCATCACCAACTCCCGGAGATCACTCAGACTCACGTCCATCGAGTCAGTGATGCCATCCAGCCATCTCATCCTCTCTCATCCCCTTATCCTCCTGCCCCCAATCCCTCCCAGCATCAGAGTCTTTTCCAATGACTCAACTCTTCACATGAGGTGGCCAAAGTACTGGAGTTTCAGCTTCAGCATCACTCCCTCCCAAGAAATCCCAGAGCTGATCTCCTTCAGAATGGACTGGTTGGATCTCTTTAAAGTCCAAGGGACTCACAAGAGTCTTCTCTAACACTGCAGTTCAAAAGCATCAATTCTTCAGTGCTCAGCTTTCTTCACAGTCCAACTCTCACATCCATACCACTTTGTAATAGTAATCTGGATTTTTAATGGTACCTATTCTTGCATATTTTCTTTACTCAGCTGATAAAACAGTTGAATTAGGAAATGACCGACAAGGGGCTTCCCATGTAGCTCAGAGGTAAAGAACCTGCCTGCCAATGCAAGAGACTCAGGAGATGTGGGTTTGATGTCTGGGTTGGAAGATCCCCTGGAGTAGGAAATGGTACACCCCCCCCCCAGTATTCTTGCCTGGAAAATTCCATGGACATAAGATCCTAGCAGGCTATAGCTCGTGGGATCTCAAAGAGTTGGACACAAAACTGAGCACCACCACAAGGGCTAATTTATTTGAAACACACCTAGTGACTCTATAAAAAGGAGATTTTCCTTTTTCAGTATCTTATATTTTCAAGAGCTTCCATATATATGTTATGTGTTTATCTTTGATGTTTGCGTATATTTGGCCCCAAATAACAAAGCCTCAGAAGATTAAACTTATATTGTTACAGGGTGAAAAATATTGTAACATTTCTTATTGTGGCCATGATTAGTAAATTTTAAAAATATGTATTACATATCCAAAAGTGATACCCAATAAACATCCCCACCTTCATACCAGGAAAAAATATAAGAAAGCAAAGAGAAAGATACAAATTTTTTATTTATGATTCAGCCTCATGTGGAGGTTACAATTATACTTGTCAAACTGATCTTCTAGATAAAACTTTAAATAAAATACATTCCATCATTGTATAACTAAATGAAAGTAGCTTCCCCACTCTTCAGGATTAGAGCCCTGTCCTGTGGGAAACTCGTGCTCAAGGGAAAGATGGACATAAAAATGTTAATTAAGGATTAGGTTAAAATCATTTCCAAGTTTCCCTTGGTGAAATTAGTTAAAGGAGGTTAAAGTGAGAAGAGTTATAAGAGAATTTTGACTACCTGGGAAGAACCATCATGAAGAGAGACTAAATAATGCTCCCACAATCATTCCTCAGCTGCTTTTCCTTAACCTATTTGACTTGATCATTAAGACCATGACCACACCAAGATGAGGTTATTTGTCTTGTCTAACAGTACTGATAGTGCCTGATACTGCCTCTCCCAAAACAACCTCTCCTTCTTTGAGAATGGTTAGCATTTTGCTGTCTGGGACTCTGAAATAAATATGAATAATGCACTAATTAAACTTCATGTCTAATCTACTCTGCTCTAAGGCTTTAAAATGTATTCTCTATTCCATTTCTCATCTCAAATTAGGTTTATTCAGATTACAACATAGCCTATTAGGAATTATACAATGAGTTTAAATGACTCCATTAAGAAATTTAATAATAAGATATATAAGGCCATTCAATAATAAAATGTCAACACCATAGACATGCCACAAACTTGAATATAAGCCCCTTAGCAATATGAACTTTACATGGAGGTATTAGAATTCAAAGATTAAATCCTCTCACTAGTTAAATTTCAAAGGAATTCAAGTCTGAAATAAAAATATTCTGCCTTAGTATGTTAACAATCGAAAGGAATCAAAATGTTCCAATTTGTTATAACACTTTGTCTTAGGCAAAGTGGTTCTTCAACTTCAGGTGGTGGTTGAGTTCTGTCAGCTGCTTGGATATGAGGTGTCTTTTGTTGGAACTATCACAGTTCTTTTAGAGACCCAAAAGTTGAATGAGATTAAGGCCAAGTTTTGAGGTACCTCATATTGTTATTTAAAAGGGCAGAAATACTAGCGAGCTCACAACAATCAAGTTTAAAAGCAAGCTTTTTCCACTCTGAGAGGAATTAACTTTGGGCAAAATTATGTTTTCAGAATCAGTCTCTGTGTGATGTCCAACACTGTATCAAAGATTCAGAGGTATCTGAGGGAGCAACTGTCTCTGAAGATTTTTGTTTTCAAGTGCATCTGTATATTAAATTAGCTAATGACTTTTCTTCATAATTAACAATATGTTCAGAATTAAAAATTAACGAGTTGAACTCACTGAGCAACAAGTGTTATTAAACTATACACAGACTTTTGTTTAGCTTTATGTGTTTCCTATACCTAGGCTAAAAATATACTTAAATCTCTTAGTTCCAAGAACCCTGACTCCTAGAGAAGGCTTTCAGGTGATATCCATGTATCCTGTAATGAAGTAAACAGCTATTAAACAGTAAACAGCTAGTAAACAGCATTTCAGTTCAGTTCAGTCACTGAGTTGTGTCTGACTCTTTGCGACCCCATGGACTACAGCATGCCAGGCTTCCCTTTCCATCACCAATTCCTGGAGCTTTCTCAAACTCGTGTCCATTAAGCTGGTAATGCTATCCAACCACCTCATCCTCAGCCATCCCCTTCTTCTCCTGCCTTCAATCTTTCCCAGAATCAAGGTCTTTTCCAGTGAGTCAGTCCTTCACATCAAGTGGCCAGTGTATTGGAACTTCAGCTTCAGCATCAGTCCTTCCAATGAATATTCATGACTGATTTCCTTTAGGATTGACTTTAGTATTGATCTCCTTGTAGTCCAAGGGACTCTCAAGAGTCTTCTCCAACACAGTTCAAAAGCATCAATTCTTTGGCACTTTCTTTATGGTTTAACTTCAACATCCATGCATGACTACCAAAAAACCCAAAGCTTTGATTGGAAGACCTTTGTTGGCAAAGTAATGACAGTAATGACAGCATTTAGGAGAACATAACTAAAGCTATTATTTAAAATATGAATCTTAGGTCCATTCGACCTGCTTAGAACCAGTATTTCTGTCTTGGCTCCTTCAGGAACATCTTTTCATCAGATTTTTATATTTTTGTAGGCAAACTTGCAAATCCACGTGCATAAATGTTAGCAGTTTGAAATTAGATAATCATTTTGCCCTACGCTTAATGTCATGATCAAGCTACAGGTATTTAAGGAGAGTCTTTCTAAAGATTTCTTTTTCTTTTTATGCCTATTAAATTTAAAGGAATGGATCTAAATTTATCTACCTAAATCTCAAGTGTGCTCTTGAACACAAGCAAAACTCATTAGCTCAGTAGGTCTAGGAAGATTGCACTATTTCAAAAATAAATCCATGCTTACTAGAAAAACATATCTGTGTAGAGACAAATAGCAGCCTTGCATTCTGAAGTTGCATGCCTCTGAAACAGGTCTTCCAGATTGGTTCTTTGCTGGAGTTTCTGTTGGTAGTATATGCTGCTTGGACACTGCAGCAGTCTACTGAAATTATTCAGAAATTTGCCAAGACTGGACATACAACCTTCACTTCTAGTAAGGCTTAAAATTTACTACCTGTATTCAAGGTGCTTCAGTGGATAGCCTTACTAGAAGTAGGAGTCAAAATACTGGTGGCTCTTTCTTTAGATAAGAACAGTTTAAACTCAGATGACAACACCAGACCATCTGACCTGCCTCTTGAGAAACCTATATGCAGGTCAGGAAGCAACAGTTACAACTCGACATGGAACAACAGACTGCTTCCAAATAGGAAAAGGAGTACGTCAAGGCTGTATATTGTCACCCTGCTAATTTAACTTATATGCAGGGTATATCATGAGAAAGGCTGAGCTGAAAGAAGCACAAGCTGGAATCAAGATTGCCGGGAGAAATATCAATAACCTCAGATATGCAGATGACACCACCCTTATGGCAGAAAGTGAAGAGGAACTAAAAAGCCTTTTGATGAAAGTGAAAGAGGAGAGTGAAAAAGTTGGCTTAAAGCTCAACAGTCAGAAANCTGGGTATTAGTTTATCTCTTGATTTTTAAAACAGTGTGTCTTAAAATCAGTTTTCTAGAAAATTTACTTAGGATCAAACTTCTAGAAATATGATTGTTTTAAGACAGGTATATCTCTTGTTTAAACGTAATAACAGAAAATAAAGATGTACAGATCGGATCTTCCTTGAAAAAGTAATTCCAAATAATGTTTCACAGGGAATTATAATGAAGCAGTGTAGCAACACTTTCTGCTTTAAAAAGAAAAAAGAAAGAGGAAAAAAAGACACAACTAAATGACTCTGAAAATGAGGGTACTTTCATATTTACCATGTGGAAAGTGAAAAGAGTTTATGACAGCATTTATGAAATATTCAAGCCTGTCTACAAATTAAAAGTGGAATAATAATGATGATCCCATTGGAAACAAAATGCTATTATATTGGTCTTCCGTGAGGTACAAACAACCACATACATTGCTTCTGATCCTAACATCAAACTACAAGATGTTTGGTCTATTAGGGTCAGGCAGTAGAATTTCTCATCTAAAGATGAAGAATACAATGTTCAGAGACATTATGTGACTTGTCTTAGGTCTCAGACAAAGCAGTAATAAGAGATAACTAGATGGGCCATTCTTGTTAGCCTACACCAACATCTTCCCGTAAGCGAGACCAGAGAAACTTTCTCTCTAAGAATAATACTTCTGCTTTGTCCCCCAAGCCATCTTGCTTCACTAATTCTCATATCAATCAATATCTAAGCCTCCACTTTCATGGTAATGAACTAAGTGAGCATAAAATCCAGGTGTGCATGGAGAACTCTGCAGTCCCGACTCTTAAATATTTTCTCACAATTGACCGTTAGAGACAGTAACCACTGTAGACATTCTCATTTTCTAGACAATCATCTCTGTAGTTAAAACAAATATCTATTTCTCTCAGCAGCACCTAAACTATAGGGCAGAGACATGTATAATAGCAACTCTTCCTACACATCAGAGACGATGTGATACTCTTCTGAATCATGGCTCCCCAGCGAATAAATATTTGGCACTTGATAAAGATTTTCTAATGATGCAAAGAAAAGACACAGTCCTGTTTCTGTTCTTAGAGTCATACAGGGCTATTGAGAGGGAGATCTCCCTTTCCCAAAGTAATATAAAAGTAGGCAGTGGAGGGAGGATTTATATTTGCTGTGAATCTTATCAGTCTTCTCTCTTTCCCTCTCCAAAATAAATAAATTTAAGCCCATTAGGCTTGAATAAACTCTTAAATTTGCAAGACATAATCACCACATTTCCGTTCACATCAGAACGATTAAATATGGTTGTTTTTAAGTTCTTACAAGACACAGTTCAAGACAGCCATTTTTCTGAATATATAGTTTTCAATATAAATCTTTTTCTCTCCAGTCACAGATACTTGTTTATCACTCTGAGACATTCTCACTGATTTTTTTTTCTTTAAATTTTTGTTTGTTTGTTTTTATTTTATTGTGTTATTTTTGTAGCCTGTGTCATTCTTTGAAAGTTCAAAATCCACATTTGGCAAAGAGGTTCCCAAATCACCTCCGTGCAAAAGGGATGTGTATACCAGACAGCATAATATCCACAGCAGGATGGGAATACTTAGGGAAAGCAGAAGATGTGTAAGGGAGGAATAGGAGGTACAGAGCAAACATTTATAGGAACCACTTATGAAACCTTGATGGAGTGTCTTTAGAGCAATACCACCTTGGGACTGACATTCCTGAGCCCATTTCCTAAGAAGTGTCACTGTGAGCATCCAGAAAAGCTGGTTTGGGTGGATCTCATGGGGGTAGCAGGGAGGTGCAAAGTTTCCCAAGTGGCACTAGTAAAGAACCCGCCTGCCAATGCATGAGTCTCAGGAGAGGCGAGTTGGATCCCTGGGTGGGCAGAATTCTCTGGAGAAGGGAATGGCAACCTGCTCCAGTATTCTTGCCTGGAGCATCCTATGGACAGAGGAGCCTGGAGGACTACAGTACATAGGGTTGCAAGGTATCAGATAGGACTCAGCGACTGAGCATGCGGGGCAGTGGGCAGGTACAGAGCTCTGCTAGCCCTCACTTACACTGTGTTGGGGGGCACACGGTGGTCAGGTGTGCCTGCTGCCCCACCCCCTCAACACAGCTTACTGGGTGAGGACATTCTTTTGATGAGGAAACATGGCTGTCAGATAAGTAGACTCAGCTTTGCAGATGAACTGGCACAAAAGACAAGAGAGAAATACAAATGAAAAACTTGATAGATTTGGCCACACACAAATATAAAAAGCCTGCATGTTAAAATACTGAAAAGGGGCATTGCAACGGAAAAGCAGAGTAAGAAGTATAACCTGACAATACTCTAGACACGAGACAACCAATAAGCCTATGACACATATTGAACTTCACTTGTAATCAAACAGAAAAGGAAAAAAAAAAAGACTCCCACTGGAAAAGATCAAAAGAAAAAAAAGTGTTAGCAATAAGTAGGAAGCAGGCACTTTCCTATGCTGTTATTGAAAATGGAGGAAATACGTGATAAATATATTTGAAGGAAATGTATAATGAATGGCGATCTTATCTATTTATCTTAAAATTAAAATGTCTATATTTTGATACATTAATATCATTTACTGGAATTTGTCACAGAGACCTTTTAAAATATGTTAAAAATTCCTACACAAAGGAATTTCATTATAATACTTTTCTCTAATATTAAAAATGGAAATGGAGGCAACTTAAGTGTTGAGTTTATATACATAGAAAATGTAATGGCAAATTATGAAATGACACATAAATGTAGTCAAAATCATAATTTTAAAGAATATGTAAGGATATGGCAGAATAATTGTGATTGTTATTAAGAAAAACTCTGTGGCTCAGATGGTAAAGAAACTGCCTGCAATGCAGGAGACCTGGGATCGATCCCTGAGTTGAAAAGATCCCCTGGAGAAGGAAACGGCTACCCACTCCACTATACTGGCCTGGAGATTTCCATGGACTATATATTCCATGCGGACACAAACAGCCAGACAAGACTGAGTGACTTTCACTTTCACTAACTAAAAATAATTCCCAAGACAATATGTAATTTATAAGCTCAGTTATGAAATTATTAAGATATGAAAATCATAAATAATTGGATGTTGAAATTATGATCTAGTTTTTCCTTAATTAAAAAAAATCAGATTCACATAGGTCAGTATTGCTAACGTAGAGAAAGATATATAATTAAGTACAATATTCTCCTAAACCAAATCTTCCTAACTTTCAGAGTTAGTTCTGGGAGATACATTTATAATACTAGATATTAGGCTAAGCTGGTTTTAGAAAAGGCAGAGGAACCAGAGATCAAATTGCCAACATCTGCTGGATCATGGAAAAAGCAAGAGAGTTCCAGAAAAGCATCTTTCTCTGCTTTATTGACTATGTCAAAGCCTTTGACTGTGTGGATCACAAGAAACTGTGGAAAATTCTGAAAGAGATGGGAATGTCAGACCACTTGACCTGCCTCTTGAGAAACCTACATGCAGGTCAGGAAGCAAAGTTAGAACTGGACATGGAACAACAGACTGGTTCCAAATAGGAAAAGGAGTATGTCAAGGCTGTATATATTCACCCTGCTTATTTAACTTATATGCAGAGTACATCATGAGAAAAGCTAGGCTGTAAGAAGCACAAGCTGGAATCAAGATTGCCGGGAGAAATATCAATAACCTCAGATATGCAGATGACACCACCCTTATGGCAGAAAGTGAAGAGGAGCTAAAAAGCCTCTTGATGAAAGTGAAAGAGGAGAGTGAAAAAGTTGGCTTAAAGCTCAACATTCAGAAAACTAAG
>SJYV01016880.1:968207-979721 GCA_006410875.1 Neotragus pygmaeus | reverse complement strand
TTGGCTTAAAGCTCAACATTCAGAAAACTAAGGTTATGGCATCTGATCCCATCACTTCATGGGAAATAGATGGGGAAACAGTGGAAACAGTGTCAGACTTTATCTTTTTGTGCTCCAAAATCACTGCAGATGGTGACTGCAGCCATGAAATTAAAAGATGTTAACTCCTTGGAAGAAAACTTCTGACCAACCTAGATAGTATATTCAAAAGCAGAGACATTACTTTGCCAACAAAGGTCCATTTAGTCAAGGCTATGGTTTTTCCAGTGGTCATGTATGGATGAGAGAGTTGGACTGTGAAGAAGGCTGAGTGCCAAATTGATGCTTTTGAGTTGTGGTGTTGGAGAAGACTCTTGAGAGTCCCTTGGGCTGCAAGGAGATCCAATCAGTCCATTCTAAAGGAGATCAGCCCCGGGTGTTCTTTGGAAGGAATGATGCTAAAGCTGAAACTTCAGTACTTTGGCCAACTCATGCAAAGAGTTGACTCACTGGAAAAGACTTTGATGTTGGGAGGGATTGGGGGCAGGAGGAAAAGGGGACGACCGAGGATGCGATGGCTGGATGGCATCACCAACTGGATGGACGTGAGTTTGAGTGAACTCTGGGAGATGGTAATGGACAGGGAGGCCTGGTGTGCTGAGATTCATGGGGTCGCAAAAGTTGGACTTGACTGAACGACTGGACTGAACTGACTGAGGTTAACATTCCCATTAGTCTCTCTGATTGATAAAGATTTTGCTAATTTATACTACTCCCCAACCCCTCAACACACCAACTCATTTCTTTCCTACCAATGTCATATCATGCAGTTTTTCAGTTGTATAAAATATTAACGTAAATATAACATTTAAGCCACATTTCTTATCTCAAATATATACATTATCTCCTGACTTCTCAATTTGTTGGATGGCTATGAACATCATATTCTTTCATTTCCTCCTCTTCCCCTCTTCTGCCATTCTACTTCTGACATTTATAGTATGCTTACACCTGTAAGACAACAGCTGTTCTGAAACACATTAATTTTTGTAATTTGTGTGGAGATTGATCTTATATTTGAAAACAGTTGGAGGGTATTGATTATGCCATATTTTCCACTTCAAAGCAATGTGGTATGATTCTTCTTGAACTAAAAACATCATGATCACTTGTCAAAATGGGATATTTCTAGGCTCAAGTCATTTTTCTTACAGCAAGGTAGCCATGAGAATGAGTCTTGTAAACATTCAACACAGGGAGCATAGTAATTAGGGGCCCACAACAGCCGTCTTCTGAAACCAGCTCTGGCTTAGTAAGTGTGCTGAGGTCAGGTTTCCAAGGGTTGGTCCTAACCAATAACAGCTTGGAAGGGTCCTTATGCAGGTGCAGTTCTGAGTCAAGTGGGATAGGCTGCAGTTGGTACAGGAAGTCCCTGAAAGCCAGCATTTTAGGAAGCTGTCTCTCTTCCTTTCCTCTCTTCTTCAGGCAAACTCAAGCTTGCATAGCCTCCCTCCCAAGGCTCTTCCAATCTTCCAGCTTCTCCTTCTTTCTCAGCACACTCACCCACCCAACTAACATCATTACAGGTTGAATNGGATCCCCGGGGCCAGGGCAGGAAGCGTCCGGTTGTCTAGCAGGCCTTCGTCACCTTCCTCTCGGGGGGCCCTTTTCTTCACTGCCGTCGGCAACGGAAAGACAGGAACTCTGGACTTGGGAGTGGACCGCGCGGCTGTCGCGTCGCGCCCTCACTGAGGGATTTTCTCTGCCACTCAGGGGCTTGGGGGGATCTGAGGCTGGGGCTCCGCTCGCCCCGCCCGTGCACACCCACTGTGTTTCAGTTCCAGTTTAGAGCCCACAGTCGGCAGGGGCCTCGGGCTGCCCCGCACGGTTTTCCTAGAGGTGGGCGCCCCCTGAAATGAACGGACGAGAGCGCGGGTGCCTGCGGCGCCCCACCCGCCCAGGGTGCGGGCTCTCTGAGGACAGGAGCAGCCTTCTGCACTGAGGGGAATGTGCAGTGCCCCAGGCTATGCCGAGCCCCTGCCAGCCCTGTGAAAAGTCAGAAGCCAGCACGCAGGTCATGTGACATAAACGCCTGTTTTCACTTGAGCTGCGCCTTGTGGAGGCCCCGTGTCTGAGAGGATGGCTGGGTCCCACCTCTCCTGCCCCCCTACCCCCCAGGAGATGCCTGTGGCACTGGGCGCCAGGTCAGGTACAGGTTGAGGGGGAGAGGAGGGCCGGGCGTCCCGCCAGGGTGGCGTCTGTCTACTGGTCGCCCNGTCTGAGAGGATGGCTGGGTCCCACCTCTCCTGCCCCCCTGCCCCCCAGGAGATGCCTGTGGCACTGGGCGCCAGGTCAGGTACAGGTTGAGGGGGAGAGGAGGGCCGGGCGTCCCGCCAGGGTGGCGTCTGTCTACTGGTCGCCCTCAGAGCTGGTCGGGGCGGCCGCCTCCAGTCCACGGAGCACGCTGGCCGCGTAAGACACGAGCTCCTGCAAGGAGAAGGCGGCTGGCTGTCCTGGACGGTGTCTGGGCGCCGCCCCCACCCCGTGGGGTGCCCCGCAGCCCTGGCGGGGCGTTGGGGTGAGGCAGGGAGGGCCCACCAGTGCTCACCAGGCTGGAGGTGAAGCGTCCGTGTATCTCCACAACCAGGGGCTGGATGCCGCTGGACGCCAGCTCAGACAGGATCTCCTCTGCGGCAGAAGGGGGTCCTGAGGCCGGCGCAACAGGGCCGGGCCCCCACCCTTGGGGGCTCAGTGCGAACCCCTGGGACTCAGGAGCACGGTGCCTGGCCCAGCGCGTTCCTGCCCCCACCCCCACCACAGTCAGTGACAACCGCGAGCTGGGGTCCTCACTGTAGGCGGCCAGGTAGGCCAGCAGCAGACACACGCTCTCCACCACCTCCGGGTCGTCACGGTGCAGCTGGCACGTCTCCTGGATGAGGGCCAGGCCGCTGCCACCCTCCCTGGGCAGCACTGTCTGCAGGGCAGCCAGCTCTGGACGGGGCAGAGGGGGTCGTTCCCTGAAGGTAGGCCTCAGGGTCCTCCAGGAGATGGGGGACGGCCATACTGAGCTTGTGGGGTTGTCGAGAGCCCAGAGCGCTGTGGGCTGCAAGCCTCAGCTGGCTGAGGACACCACGGTGGGCTCTGGGACCGCAGCAGTCAAGCCTTGACCGCTGCACGCCTTAGGGGTGTTCTCCGGCAGAGAGCACCTGTCTCCACCCCTGCAGTCTCCCAGGCCAGGCGAGGGGGCGCTCTCACGCGAGGAGGCCCGTCAGGGTATGTCAGACCCGGCTCCTGATGCCATGTGATCAGGTCCCCTGGAGTCCCGGGGGAGGCGGACACCCCAAGGCATTGATAAATCCTGTAACCCTAACCCAGACCCTGACTCAGGTCTGGCTCACTGGGTTCTGACAGCCCAGCTTCTGTGTGCTGAGCCATGAGCCTTTTGCTCTCGGCTGCAGGCCCTGTCCCCACCCGGTTTGATGGGATCCCAGATGGAGTGGGGGCAGGCTTGCAGCCTGAGTTGTCTCCATCAGAAAGAAGAGACCCTGCCCCACTCCAGAGCTTCTCCAGGAGCGAGGGTCACCCTGTCTAGCCTGTGCATCCAAGCAGACCAGACCTCACAGGCTGAACCACCCTGACGCGGCGGGGAGCCTTGGCCGGACTGCAGGCCCCAAGCATCTCTAGAGGGCTGTGGTCCCGAGTCGGGGGCAGAGCCTGGCCGGGGGGCTGAGTGACAGCTGGGGTTCCCGTGGCGGCGGGGTTCAGACCCCGTCTGCCGTGCTGACTTCAGAGCCACGCCTGCAGGAGCGCCGCGTGTGTTCGGGCAGGGGAGCTGGTCACGGCCCAGGGTCNCTCTTCTACTCACACTGTCCTCGTCCTTGTCCAGGCACTCTTCACTTTGTTCAGCATTTCTGGACATAGTGTCTTGCATTTTCCTCTCTTCCACAAGCTTATGATTCCCCTGACTAGACTGTAAGGATATCCACAGCAGGGACTTTGTCTTCTAACTCACTGGTGTCTACCAATGTATGTGACATAATTCTAGGAGCATAATCAATGTTTTAAGTTGGCAACAAATGAATTATTTCCTTGAGTGTTTCTGAGACCTCTGTTTACCACATGGTGCTTACAAAAGGTGTTGCTTGAAAAGATTGGGTATCCTCAAGTAGTAGTCTTCATCTTAAACTTAGAGTAGATTTTTTCATTAAAAGGGATATGAGCAATCATTTTGGAAGATTTTTCTAATGTGTCAGTCTTTGTTCTCAAAATATTATATTCAGTAATTCAATTTCTATAACCACTTTGTAAAAGTAGGTGCTTTTATTTCTGTTTTGCAAAGTCAAGTTGTTCAAAATGACAGCATACATTACTTCAAAATCATCATTTCTTGCATGTTGTGCTGCCTCCAATGGACATGGATCCACATGTGGGAGGGTACTCCATGTCTGCAGTTAGAGAGAGCGGCCAAGCTCTCATCTCTAGTCCCATGTTTCCACCTCTCAAAGGGACATTTCCACATGGATATCCTGCTATCCCATGAAGTGTCCACTGCTTCTCACTGACCTCTCCTTCCCCCATTCACCTTGCCTTTTTTAGAGGCCTTCTGAGACTCCCCAGCATTATTTATCTCGTGATCTGATCATCATCATCAACACCACTTTGACTGTCATCACAGATTTATTGAATGCTCACTACATGCCAAGGACCTTGCTAAGCACTTAACAGAGAGTTCATTCTTTCAACAAAACTGTGAGATAGGTGGTATTATCCTCTCTTGTGCTGTACTCATTTGAAAAGACCCTGATGCTGGGAAAGATTGAGGGCAGAAGGAGAAGGGGACGAGAGAGGATGAGATGGTTGGATGGCGTCACCGACTCAATGGACATGGGTTTGGGTGGACTCTGGGAGTTGGTGATGGACAGGGAGGCCTAGCATGCTGCAGTTCATGGGGTCGCAAAGAGTCAGACATGACTGAGCGACTGAACTGAACTGAACTGTGCTATACTTAGTCACTCAGTCATGTCTGACTCTTTATGACCCCATGGACTGCTGCCCACCAGGCTTTCCTGCCCATGGGGATTCTTCAGGCAAGAATACTGGAGTGGGTTGCCATGCCTTCCTCCAGGGAATCTTCCCAACCCAGAGACTGAACCCAGGTCTCCTGCATTGCAAGTGGATTCTTTACCACATGAGCCACCTGGGAAGCCCATTATACTCTCTCATGGATGAGGATGAGTCTCTCCATTGGAATTAAGCACGGATTGGTCTCAGGTTGCTCTGGCTCCAAAACTCTGTTCCCCTTTCCCATACAGGTCCAGCCGGTTCCGTTTCCTCATAGCACAGATGGGAAGATTAAAGGATGTGGTCCTCAGAAGGGCCATGTGAGCTGGACGGTATGCTTTTACAGGTCTCAGAAATAAGTTGATAAGGGCCAGTTGGGGGCTTTAGGATGGCTCCTCTTAGGTGGAATTTATTTTCTCCTTTTTAGTTGTACCTGGGTTCTTTGTGCACGTGCACACACACACACAGCACCTTTCAGTTCAGATAGATTGATTCTTTCGGTCCAGAAATGCTACAGAACAAATTCCTGGCTTAACGCCGAGGTCCCCCAGATGCCCCCAGGTCATGCACATCTACTCCAGTCCCTCCACAGAGCTCCAGGACCACGTCCCCCATCCGGAACTTGGTCCCCATTCTTCCTCCATTCCCAGGGTGCTGTGTCTGTTCTTTGACCCCTTTGGAATTCAGAACGTTCAAGTGTTTTTGAGTCATTGTGAGATGCAGACTTCCACAACTAAACTTTCCATCCACTTCCCCGGAATGAGTCCTGTGAGCCGTAGGTAGAGCACAGTGGGTAACCGCTTGGGGCTGGATCAAACTGCCCAGGTTGAACTCCAGCTCTGCTACTTAGTAAGACTTAGTAAGACTTGGATGAGTTGCTCCTTGGAAATGTTAGAAACAAACCCAGCTGTTTACTGAGCTCTTGCTCTGTGGCAGCCACTGGTTTAACTGCTGGAAATTTACTACTGCACTAATTCTCATCACCACCATTTGAGATAAGTGATACCCTCCTTCTACAAAGGAGGAAATTGAGGCTCAGGTGGGTAAAGTTAATTGTTCAACGTCACACAGTTATTAAGTATCAGACATGGGACTTGAATCCAAGTCTGACTGATTCTGAAGTTGTTCTTCAATCAATCATGCAATAAGGTTCTCTGAGAGGGGAATAGTCAACTCTATTTTACAGAAGTGCCATAATGAAGAAAAGTACACGAGCTTAATGAACAGTGGCTAAGGTCTCTTTTGCTAGTAATGTTCTAAGATTAGAACATCCTAACGTTCTAAGTCCTATGGTGTGACTGTTCCATTCACAGAGTCAAAGAAGTCAAAAGACAGCAGCATATACCAAAAATTGGAGACCCATATTCCAAAGGGTCTCCACAACGAAGTATTTGCTGAGATGTGGCTTTAAGTCAACAAGGATAGAGCAAAAGACATTATGAAACCAAATTAGAATGGAAAACCCTAGATAATAAAAATGGGTTTAGTAGTTTTAGCACAGACAGGCACCTCGGATCATCTACACAATACTCCTGTCTAATAGATAAAGAAACAAGATCTGATGAAGTGAAGACACTAAGATCATCCTCTTAGAAAATATCAGAGCTGGGCTTGGAGGCCAGTACTCCAGGGGAAGTGTGGATTTGGGGATTCAAGCTCTCCTCCTAATGACTCTGATCAGCTATCCAACTGGTCTGATAATTTCAATCATCCTTCAAACAAGGAAAGTTTATACAGCTACTGCTGCTTGCTCACCACTGTGATAAGTGCTTTGAGTACAAAGGAAACTTCAAGCTCAGTCACTGACTCCACAAAAGCTACAGTGTCCTTGGTAAGCAGAAATCCACCCTTAAGATTATTAGGCAACAAGCAGTTCAGTGCCGGGGTGTCGTGACCATGGAAGCAGTTCAAACAGAAGGGAGGAAAGGGAAAAAGGAGATTCAGAAAGACTGATGAGAGGAAGAAGAGGGGAGGGAGAAGGAAAGATAGAAGCATCAAAGACAGAAGAGAGGCAGTTAGATTACAGCTGACATGCCTGCTTTATTTTCTTCCCTTAGCACTTAACACATCTGCTATTCTATAGACTGAATTTATTTATCTTTATTATGTGCCTCCCTGCACTAGATTGTAAGTGCCATAAAAAGAGGGAATTTTATGTCTTTTTATCTAACCATCCCCCACCCCCCACCCCGGCGCTGTTCTCTACTGGGCATCCAGAACAGTGTCAGGCACAGTGGAGACTCCATGGTTATTTGTTAGACAAATGAAAGAAATGAGTAAGCACTGACCACTTACCATATGCACTGTGATAAGCCCCTTTAATTTTCCAACTACACTGTGAAGAAGATATTATCTTCAGTTAACACATGGAGAAATGAAAGCTCAGAAGATTTTAAAGCACTTGCCTAAAGTTACAGAGCTACTGAGCATTGGAGTCTGTTATGGAAAAAGGTGTTAGGATACAGACACAAGGAGATTGATGTTGTTTATGATGACATAGTTAATGCCATCTTATAGAATCAAAGCGTTGCTTTTTCTTCTGAAAAATTTCAAACATATGGAAAAGTATAAATAATTTTAAGAGAATTCCCTGGCAGTCAGGGGTTAGGATTCCACACTTGCTATGCAGGGAGCTTGGGTTCAATCCCTGGTTGGGGAACTAAGATTTCACATGCTGCATGGGAAGGCCTCCCCAAAAAAAGAGAGAGAATTTTAAAATGAACACCCAGTGTACTCAACACCAAGCTTTATAAAATTTTAACATTTCACATATTTGAATTTTTTTAACTTTATTTTACTTTACAATACTCTATTGGCTTTGCCATACATTGACATGAATCCACCACAGGTGTACACGAGCTCCCAATCCTGAATCCCAATGAAGCCCCAGTGTTCCCTTCCCAACTTGCTCTGACACAGCACGCCCTGACATAGCATGCCCTTATGTAATCACTGTCTCAAATCTGCCATTTATTGTTCAAACACATTTCTACATATATTTATATATCCACAAAAGCAAATGATATTGTTTTTTTATTTTCAAACTTGATAGAAATGGTACCATATTTTACAGAGCATTCTGCAACCTGCACTTGATACCTTGGGTTTTTTAAGATCTATCCACACCAAGGCACATTGCTCTCGTTTAACGGCTGTGGCCATTGTGTGACCATAGCACCATTTATTTGTCCATTCTCTCCTTGATGGGATTTAGGTTATTTACATTTTTGACTATTGGAAACTGGCTCTAACGAATCTCTTTTTTAAATTTTTGTACCTGTTGCCTTGTGTTTAGGACCAGAGGTAGAATCTCTGGGTCCAAGAGCATCTACCTTCTTGAGTCTTATGAGGTAGTGCCAAACTGCTCACTAATATTTTTCACATCCTTACTGGTAATGTAGTTAACACAGTATTTGCCATCTGAAGGGTGTGAAATGTTACTGTCTTTATGTTGCAGTACCCTAATTTTTAGAGAGGTGCAATCTCTTTTCATATGATTATTGCCATTTGAATTTACTTTTCTGTGAACTATCTATTCATATTCTTTGCCCATTTTTCTATTAGGGTATTTTTTTTGGAGATTGTATTTAAATTATTTGTCACATATTATTTTCCAAACATGAACAGGGTACATGTAAATAATACTTTAAAATTTTTCCCTTGAAGGCCTTAAAATAATTTTTGTTAGAATTATTTTATGGATACCTTTCTGTTGCTATTATGAAAGCAATACATAGATATGGACATTTAGACTGATACATAGAGATAGCTATTTTCTATTTAATGGTAAGAGTGCTAAGGATTTTTAAAAAACTGAAGTCAGTAACCTGCCTGAATTCTTATTTGTTCTATTAGCTTGTAGATTATTTTTTGTCAGCCATCATGACATCTATAAAGACAATTTTGTGTTTTCCTTTCATATTCTTATATTTCCTTTTCTTGTTGCATTTGCCAGCACCTCCAGTACATAGCTATCAGAAACAGTGTTAAAAGGCATTTGTTTCTTATTCATGACTGAAGTTGGAAAACTTCTAAAGTTCCACCACTTAGTACATTGTTTTCTGCAGGTTTTTAAAATACTCTTTAACATATTCAATGAATTCCCTTTTGTTCCTAGTTTGCCAAGGGTTTTTAAAAGTTATACTTGAGGTTTGACTTGTATCTAATACATTTTTTCCTCTGTATCTATAGATGTTCATATGATTTTTCTCTTTTAACAGGGAAGACCTTTAATTTGTAATGTATGTTAATGAGTAATTTTCTGACTTTGAATCATACTTGAATTCTTGGCATTGTACTCATCAACCATGATTTTTTAAAAATTTGCCCTGGATTTGATCTGCTAGTTTTTATTCATATATATAAATAGATAGATAACCTCAGATATGCAGATGACACTACCCTTATGGCAGAAAGTGAAGAGGAACTAAAGAGCCTCTTGATGAAAATGAAAGTGGAGAGTGAAAAAGTTGGCTTAAAGCTCAACACTCAGAAAATGAAGATCATGGCATCCGGTCCCATCACTTCATGGGAAATAGATGGGAAAACAGTGGAGACAGTGTCAGACTTTATTTTGGGGGGCTCCAAAATCACTGCAGATGGTGACTGCAGCCATGAAATTAAAAGACGCTTACTCCTTGGAAGAAAAGTTATGACCAACCTAGATAGCATATTCAAAAGCAGAGACATTACTTTGCCAACAAAGGTCCATCTAGTGAAGGCTATGGTTTTTCCAGTGATCATGTATGTATATGAGAGTTGGACTGTGAAGAAAGCTGAGGACTGAAGAATTGATTCTTTTGAATTGTGGTATTGGAGAAGACTCTTGAGAGTCCCTTGGACTCCAAGGAGATACAACCAGTCCATTCTAAAGGAGGTCAGTCCTGGGTGTTCATTGGAAATACTGATGCTGAAGCTGAAACTCCAGTACCTTGGCCACCTCATGAGGAGTTGACTCATTAGAAAAGACTCTTGATTCTGGGAGGGATTGAGGGAAGGAGGAGAAGGGGATGACCGGCGATGAGATGGCTGGACGGCATCACCGACTTGATGCACATGAGTTTGGGTCGACTCCAGGAGTTGGTGATGGACAGGAGGCCTGGTCCCATATAGCGTATGACCCCAATTCATGGGGTCGCAGAGAGTCTGACACAACTGAGCAACTGAACTGAACTGAATCACTGAAACAACCTGCTTAGCCATGCAGAAGCCTCTATAAACTAATTTAAAAATGCCCTTTCCACATATTAACCAATGTTTATATACTCTGCCTCATCGCAGGGCACTGACATGTTATTCTGATCTAAAAGTCTAGTCCCTATTTTTCTCGCTTTTCTTGATGAATATCTTGGCGACACCCAAAATAGTTCCTCTATTCTCTGACAGAGTTGAGAATCAAAGGAATAAAAGATGGTGATTCGAATGTTACTCTTGTTGCTAATAGTTTAATTGGCAGTGTTGCTTTGTAGGTCAAAATGGGTCTTCAAACTGAACCCCAGATCAGGAAGAAAGTCCACCCAGACACACATAGGCAATGTTATGGTGGCAGGGAAGGGATCCCCACATGGTGGAGGAGAGGCAGTCTTCTGGAGGACAAGGGGAAGCTATCCAGTAGAGACAAAGGTATAGCTGAACTGAGGATGTCCAGAACTGAATATGTCCAGCTGACTTTTTACAAAAGGCAAATGAACTTACCTTTTCTTGAGTAAAATAAGTAAAATAAGGTGGAATGTGAAAGAGAAGCAGCTGTGTGGGACTATTTTGTTACATATATTTGAGGAGAGTGATAAACAGTATCACTTAAAAGGTCAAAAACTGGTGCATGTACAATATATAGCATCTTCGAGCTTTAGATATCATTTAATGCAAAAAAAGATTAAATATTTATTAATATACTAAATGGATAAATATATAACAATACTAATAATCACTAAAACTATGAACAATATTTTTAAAGAAAATTTATGTAAACAAGTTATGGGCTAATTTACTTGAGTCAATTATACCTGTAAGTTAAAGCAAGTATTCGATAAAATTCAAGCTTATACTTTATATCTACATGTGGATCCTAAATTACTCATACTGATTGGTTTAACTTACAGGAGATGCAGGGAGGATATTTTTTTGATAAATAGTGATTGTATCCATAAATAAGCATACTTTTTATTATGATGAGTGGTTAATTCCATTTGGGAAGAAATGGTTAGCTGCTTATCAGTCTTTCAAAACCTAAAATTTTTTCTATTGATATTTATTAAAGTTCAAAATTCTCCAAGCCAGGCTTCAGAAATATGTGAACCGTGAACTTTAGATGTTTAAGCTGGTTTTAGAAATGGCAGAGGAACCAGAGATCAAATTGCCAACATCCACTGGATCATCAAAAAACAAGAAAGTTCCAGAAAAACATCTATTTCTGCTTTATTGACTATGCCAAAGCCTTTGACTGTGTGGCTCACAATAAACTGGAAAATTCTC
>SJYV01016880.1:881387-968159 GCA_006410875.1 Neotragus pygmaeus | reverse complement strand
CCTCAGATATGCAGATGACACCACCCTTATGGCAGAAAGTGAAGAAGAACTAAAGGGCCTCTTGATGAAAGTGAAAGAGGAGAGTGAAAAAGTTGGCTTAAAGCTCAACATTCAGAAAACAAATATCATGGCAACTGGTTCCATCACCTCATGGCAAGTAGATGGGGAAATAGTGGACACAGTGTCAGACTTTACTTTTTGGGGGCTCCAAAATCACTGCAGATGGTGATTGCAGCCATGAAATTAAAAGACCCTTACTCCTTGGAAGGAACGTTATGACCAACCTAGATAGCATATTAAAAAGCAGAGATATTACTTTGCCAACAAAGGTCCATCTAGTCAAGGTTATGGTTTTTCTAGTGGTCATGTATGGATGTGAGAGTTGTAGTAAAATCTCTCTTTTTTTTGGTTTTGTTTTGGGTTTTTTTTGGTACTACTGCTGCCACATTCAAAATAATATCAATGAGCTCTGGGAAACATTACATTAAGTGATTCACTTGTGTATACAGATGCCCTGAAATATAGTCATCCGAGGGACAATCCTTGAGTCCTTAGGAGTATTAGGAGTTTGCCTGACAGCAAACCGTATCCTATTTTTCAGTTACGGGAGGTGCACTGAAGCTTGTTACTTGTTATTTCTAAGTCATGCAGCTCATGAAACAGTGATAGCCTAAGTCAATCAAAGATTGAGCATTAATGTAATACTAGTTTCAGTACATGGGTAGTTAATGCTGTATTTATAGAAAGAAATATGCTTATCTCAGTTATTTCAATTCTGTTTACATAAAAGGATTATTTTATGAAGATGTTATGAGGATAGTAAGAATGTTTATGCAGTAAACAAAATGTTTACTATGAAGAGATTAGATATGTTGAGAGTTAAAATATAGCTTCTATGAAAAATGTGTAGAAAGTTTCTTACTTTATATGACTTTATGAGTAATGGGAAAGCTCCTGGTCCCTAAACTACTTTTCTCAGGAGAATTTTCCTGTATGTGAAATTTCACGGCTAAAAATTATTGATTTACTTTTAACTTACTATTCTCTATTAAAATGGGAGTGTTTCTTTATAAGATGCTACCTGAATAATACAGAAGAGAAACAAAAGAAAACCAAACCTTAAACTCTAATTCACACAAAGGTGCTCATTCAAAGAAAACGCACATTCTAGGAAGTAGGGAATCTACTCTATTAGGGCACTGGAAAGAAATAAAGGGGAAAGAAATTTCACTACATCCCTAATGTCTTGCATTAGCCTCATACTATATTCATCCTCCACTTGAACTGATGCACTAGTGACATGTATTATAGTGGTTATTCTTCTTGACATATGGCTTTACTTCTATAAAGCTCATTGTTCTCCTCCTTTCTCCTTTCCCTCCTCTGTTGTTTTTTGTTCTGCTTGTTTTTGTTGTTGTTGTTTGTTTGTTTGGGCTGGGGCTTGTGGCACGTGGGATCTTAGTTCCCCAGCCAGGGACTGAACCCATTTCCCATGCATTGGGAGCACAGAGTCTTAACCACTGGACAGTCAAGAAGGACCTCCTTCTCCTTCTTCTCTTTATTTGGGTAAGATGATGAACCTGGACCGGTCTCAAAGTACCATACACACACGTAGAAGTCTTTACTATAACCGTTTCAGTCTGAGATCTTCTTATCCTTTTTTTTTTTTTTTTTTAGTTTCAGTCTATAGAAATAGAGTCTGATTTCTCTCTCCTTTATTACTCTCTAAATTGTAATATTAGGAAGAATGTCTCATGTATAAGACACCTTTCATTTAAAGACTCCCATGTTGAACTACAACTTTCTCCGCATTAAGTGAACATATCACAACCTCAGTAATCAGAATGTATAGTGTATCACTGTAACTGCTGCTTTATTAACTCATTTGGGCAGCATTTATTTACTGAACAATGTATCAATAAGTGTCTCGAAAGGAAATAAACATTCTAGGTATTTTGTTCAGTCACAATTTTACAGAGGTAACTTAGATAATACAGGAGCTGAAAAGACAAAGAGGAGATGGGGAAGTGCCATAAAGAAGGGCAACTGGGAGGATAGTTAACATGCAGGATAGGATAGATAGAGAAATGAAATAGTATTACTAGAACTCAGAAGCCAGACCATCTGTAGCAATATAGGAACTCCCAGGAAGGAGTTGCACAAGCAACCAGGCGAACAAAGAACACGCACCCACTGCAGAAAAATCAACTTGGGAGAGCTAAAGAAAGAGGAATACCCTGTCTTCTCCTCTCCTACCTTTCATTGTCAAACAGCCCCTTAACAGCTAAATACTGCCTCACTGAGCAAAACAAAATGAAACAAACAAAAAATCACTAGAAAATAGATTTTCAGGAGAACAGTAAGGAATTGAAATTCAAGTAATAAAAATTGGTTCGAATTTCAACTATGTACCAGGCACTCTTTTAAATGTTAATAATAGGAATTCAGCAATAAACAAAATCAACTAATTCCTTGTCCTTGGGAGGATTATATGTAGTACTTAACACATACCAGTTACTCAAAATTACTGTAAATATACTGATATACTTTAAAAACACTAATACATTAAACCTTATAAAACTCTATGGGGTGGATATTACTGACTCTCCCACTGAGATGAGAAATGGAAAGACAGGGAGGTTGAAGTTCTTCAGGCGCAAACCATAGAGCCAGGATTCTAACCAAGCATTCTGGGCTTAGGGTACCTTCTCCTTAATTCTAACTGATCTTTTCATACTTATAGTTTCTATCCTTTCTTCATACCAGAAATAACATTGAAGAAAATTTTAAAAATCTTACAGGGCTTACATATTAAAATTTAGAAAATTTCAAACACTTAGCATGAATTTGTTCTTTACCCCCAATATAAAAATCATTTCAAACATAAGTGGATGGCCATGCATCCATGCATTATTAATGCTACACAAAAGCATACTGAATTTTATGAGCAATAAAATAGAGAACTTCTAGGGGATGTTTCTACATCTCAGTTTTTAAAATTTTCAGATGGTGAGAACATAGAATCAGAACCAGAAAACAGTATTGTAAATTAAATGTTACATGGATACAGGGGGCACCACAAGAGCAATAAGAATATTTGAATATAGAATATGAACTTAGCCTACTTTACAATGTCTCTATGGCTACACAAAATCAAAGAAAGCTAATAGAGGGATTTTCTAAATTACTTAGTGCAGCATTCCCATTGCTTGTTGCAAAGCTCCAAAAGAATTCACCAGAAGAGTCTGTGCTATGACTTCCTTTGTAAATGTGTTGATGTGAAAGCATTCTGATGGAGAATACATTGTACCTCTTTCCCCCTTAAGTATTCAGAGGATCAGAGATAACACTTGTGAAAGCATCATTTGTTGTGCAGTATTTCACATAGAACAATAAAACAAACAAAACATGTTTCTTCCTAAAAGACTGAGACATTGTGATAGTAGCTTCTTTCCTCTTTTCATTTCTCTTACAAGAACACTTGCTGTGTCTTGTCCCAAGTGAGTGGCAAATCTCCTGGTTTAAAATTATACCGATGCAGGTAATAATGACTGACTACATGATCTTTGATTCTTTTTAACTTAAAAACAACTCCTAGAGTTTAAAACAATTGAAATGTGAACTGATGCCTGTGGAATCCCTGCTGCTCTTTGTGAATGATGTATGAAATGAAAATCTCTACCTAGTGCAGGGAATAGTGACATCATGTAATTATAGCCATGCTGGCCAGCAGTCCATTTAGTCAGAATGCCACTAGAAAAAGCACACCTGTTCTAAAAGTAATTCAGTCTGTATGAAGAATATTATATGATGAGAGCCTTAGGTATGCAGTCTAAACTTTTATTTTTCTAGTCTCATTGCTCAGCTACAAGGTTTATGTTAAAGTCATTCACATCCCAAATTCTTTCTTATCCTAATTTCAAATAGGTATAATAATTAATTTCTTAAAATATTGAAATTCTAGTTATCTACCTACAGGTTGTTACATAAAAGAAATTTTCTACAACCTATTCAACTGTTTGCGGAACTCTCCTTTCATTAAAAGAGCAAACTAAAGAGTAAAAAGAGAACAGAAGACTGACCATAATACCTGTGCTGAAACAAATGTGAGGCTTCATTTATTTTTCTAAAGATAAACAAGGTGGGTCTACTATCCACAACCAAGAATTATTTACTGCAAATATTCTGCAAACACATTTAGTATTTGAGCATATCTAAATATTCATTAAAATAAAATATGCACTAGCAAAATATTTCTTATAATTCTGTGGTAGAATTGAAGTCTTTATGTTGGTGCATTATATATCCATGGTATAAATTAATGATACTGGTAAGACAAAAACAAAAATATGTACAGACTTTAAATATGCAAATATATCTTTATAAGTAGCCATCCTTAGAGTCTATGAATTTATTAAAATAATGTGATCACTGAACTTAATTTTGATATTGCCTTCAGACTTGTGAGACTCATAGGACTTAATACGTTTTTTAGCACAAGAAAATCATGTAACTTTTAAATAATATATTTAGGTAAGGGTCACTAAACACTGGAGAGATTACAAAAGTCTACATCAGGGAGTGTGTTTTTTATTAGCTTTAAAACTTCACAGCAAATTAACTTATGGCGTTTCACCTTTAATTATCCACTGAAGTACTGTGACTTTTATATCCAGAACTGGTACTCAGATTTCAACTCACCAAGACACACTGGACTTTGCAATGCCGGGGCAGAGTCCATAAGCCACATTTCGGCTCTGTATGCTGCCATTTGGTTAGGCTCATGTAGAGTGGGTACAAGAGGGAAGAGAAAAAGCTAGAGGGAGAATAGACTCTGTTTTCTACCTGTTGACTTTCTCTATGTGCTATGTATTTTGGTTCACAACTGTGACACACAGAGGACAATTTGTTCCAGTAAGAATGTGATTCCTTTTCTAAAAAAGTCAACAAAACCATCCTTATCATATACTCTCAGAGATGCCAAGATTCATGAAAGACTGAATGAGATTCAGTTAAGAGTTGATGTGTTAATATGTAAAATGTCTGGTCCCATCCATGGGTCCCTCTGCTGGCTTTGAGAAGACAGTACCAGCTGAGTGGTACCTTCTTATTAGGTGTCTGAGTTCTAGCCTTATGTGGCTTCTGCTCTAATCTTTTAAGTTTTAATTATCCCCATCTTCTCTTTGTTCCACCAGACAACCTCCATGTCATTCATATTTCTTTTTAATGCCTTATCTTCAATGATAATTGTGAACTATTCTCCCATCCTTGTACATTTTTGCAATTCTTTCCATTAGGTAGAGTTTACTTCCCCTCCTGTTGGATCTGAGTTGGCACTACAACATGCCTTGACCAGTAGCATGGGACAGGAATGAAGCCTGGCGACTTTATACTTGCTCATTTGAAGTTTTGAACTACCATGTAAGAAGTACGACTATGCTGCTTTGCGAGAAGCAGACCCTGATATTTCAGCTACCCTGAGATGTCAGAGACATTCTGAGCTGTTAAGATTGATTAGCTCTAGCTCTGCTCCCAGATGTATGAAGTTGTATGAATTATCTAGGTTGGACTATTTGGAATAGAAGAACAGACCAGATGATCCCTGGCAACCAGCAGAATCATGAGAAAAAAGAAATCATGATTGTTTTAAGTTATTAGGTAAAGGAGTAGTTGGTTGCATAGTAGCATATAATTGATAAAGCCTTTTTAGTACTTTAAGAACTAACCTTTATGATAAACATTATCTGTTAAAACACTGTTATGTGGTTTCTGTCTCCTAGTTGGACCATAACAGATTCAAACATAAATAATGAAACCAATAAAATAACTTGTTCAGAATGAGATTATACGGTTTGCCAGTGTTTTATCATGCTAAACTGGGATTTTAAAAATAATCTTAATTCTAAGCCATCAAGAAAATAATTATAACAGGAATCTGATTTTCAGAAAAATTTAAAGAATTCATTAAACAGGATAACGAAGGGATAGGCTATAGATACTTTTGAAGAAACAGCAAATTTTACAAAAGGAAATGTTTGTTATACAACTACACAGTTACTATTTGTCATCTTAAACCTACTGTACAGGTCCCTGATGATATATTAAATAGAATCACATTCAGGTCACTTTAAATACTGTCTTCAGATGAAGACATTAAAGCTAATACTATGCTACTGTAGAAAGTAACTATTATTAGGTGTTAAGAGCATTCTTGGTTGTAGGGTAAAATACTATGTTAGTGTGAGGTACCATGAATGAATAATAGTTACGGCAGTGAATGTAATTCGTGCAAATTAATGGATGGGTTTAAAATCCTGAGTTTTAAGTCTGGCTTATGCAAAGTGATCAATGAGAAAAGATATTAGGAAGTTTGTAATAGTAAAAGGCCATATAACAGGAACATTTTACTTTTCAAAGCATTTCAACAGAGAAGCTTATGATATTAAAGGATATTGCCTTCCATAGGCAGATTTGAGCAGGATTTAGCATAATTTTCTTAGGATCAGGTACTCCTATGACCATCAAGACACAGAGAGAAAACATATTGCCAGGAAACACATAATATCAATTTATGCCTGTCACAGCATTCTATCAAGGCAGGATTTTAGTACATCAAGATGGATAGAAGACCACAAAATCTGCAAGTATAAGGAGTGTTTGAGCATGCAAAAATGTGGAAGGAATGAATCTCTAAATTTTACCCTCATGAACCTTTAATAATAAATACAAGTCCTATAACAGCAATGGTATACGGTGTTGCTTTCTTTTCCCTTTTAGTGAATTTTCAATAATACCCTCAGGTGAAAAAGCTGAAACAACATCGTCCTGCTATGATTTTAACTTATACATCTCATATAAGAGCAATTTATACTCTTGTTTGAATATATGTAATATTTGAAATAAAGTTTCATGTATATTTGTCTCCACAACATCCTAAAACTGAGAACACTATGATTTTCCTCCAGTAAGTATACAAAAAGTGTGTGTGCGTGTGTGTATGTGTGAGGTGTAGTTAGAAATAAATAGCTGATAAACAGGAGGAAGTAACTCCCACTTCTGCAAAATTGAAAGACATGTGTATGTGGGTAGGCCACTGGATAAGCCACAGAGACAATAAAGCTAGTCAAATCATAGCTCTCTGTATGCCTGTTTGAGAAAAAGTTCCACACATGGAAAAAAAAAAAAGTGTGCAGCAAGCAATCTGTATTTTCATGAAAGTTACTGGGTTAATAACATTTATATGGTGCCTACTCTCTGCCAGGCATTGTTCTAAATTCTTTATATACATCAAGTGAATCAGTCCTCACAACATTATTATTTACTATAATTTTATAGATGAAGAAACAATTAAATAGTAATATCACTACTCAAAGCATATAGCTAATAAATGGTGCAGACAGGATTTATGTATATATAACCAAATTTTGTATATACTTACTGTGACTATGGTTAAAATTATGCTATTTTTGCTAAAACACGGGTGATTGAGAAAGTTTTGCCATCAAAATAATAAATCAAATTATATAAAAGATGTTCTGCAAAGCTTAACTTGTATAACAAGTCAATAAAAACCTATCTGCTCAAGTTCATTGTAAAAGGAAAATGGTGACTACCAAAGGAAGAACTGGCATTTTCCATATGTATTAAAAAGTACACATTTATATAAATAACATAGGAAGAAGACATTTACAGTGAACACATATTGTCTCTGACATTGTAGGGCAAGCACTCTATAACTCAGTAATTTTCCATATTGTCGGCCTAGGCTACCTAAGGTAAAAACTAGACAATAAACGGTTCCAGATTATTATCCTTCTGATGTGCATGCATCATTCTTAGGTACTGCCAGTTCAAAGCAACCCAATGAGGCTTTAATTCAAAAGCGGGCAACATGAAGTTGTAGCTGCATATTCTAGCAAGCATGTGGGAGAGGTGTAATTATATCAGGATGGAAGAGGTGGTGTATTTACTATTTTGCTATGGTTTGAAACTTCAGCTATTCTTAAGTGTTTGGTGTTTGCATAAATGTTTTGGCATATACAGGATTGGTTAACATTTTAAAATCTTCTTCTCGTCAGATAGACTCCCAAGGATTACTTACTATGGGGGTACTAAAGGACATGGGATATTTAAATGTTTTCATAAATGTCATCAATTTACACAACTCTGATTGGCTTTGAATGTCTTCCATACTGCCTTACCTTCAAAAGCATTGATTATCATTAAAAGATGTCAATCTGATGGGTGAAAACTGCTACCTTACACTTAATGCTTTTTAAATTTGTTTATATTTTATTTGCATTCATATTTTATAATCCATGTGTATTTTTAGTCTTCTGTTGATGTCTTTTAAGCATTTGGATTGTATTTTAACTTTTTTATCATTTAGATCTGCAAGCTATAAATATATCAAATATATTAACTCTGGATTCATATTGGTTAGTTATGTTTTTGTTTTAGAAAAAAAATATATGTGTTGATGATAACAATAATTTTGATTACTGTTTTACTTTTCATGTAGAAGATTTCTTGACAGTGGAGAAACAACTTTGGCTATTCATATTTTATTTTTTAAAGTGCTTATTATTAGGCATTTCTCCAAAGAAGACATACGGATGGCTAACACACACATGAAAAGATGCTCAACATCACTCATCATCAGAGAAATGCAAATCAAGACCACAATGAGGTACCATTTCACACCAGTCAGAATGGCTGCGATCCAACAGTCTACAAGCAATAAATGCTGGAGAGGATGTGGAGAAAAGGGAACCCTCTTACACTGTTGGTGGGAATGCAAACTAGTACAACCACTATGGAAAACAGTGTGGAGATTCCTTAAAAAATTGCAAATAGAACTGCCTTATGACCTAGCAATCCCACTGCTGGGCATACACACCGAGGAAACCAGAATTGAAAGAGACACATGTACCCCAATGTTCATCGCAGCACTGTTTATAATAGCCAGGACATGGAAACAACCTAGATGTCCAACAACAGATGAATGGATAAGCAAGCTGTGGTATATATACACAATGGAGTATTACTCTGCCATTAAAAAGAATAAATTTGAATCAGTTCTAATGAGATGGATGAAACTGGAGCCTATTATACAGAGTGAAGTAAGCCAGAAAGAAAAACACCAATACAGTATACTGACATATATATATGGAATTTAGAAAGATACTAATGATGACCCTATATGTGAGACAACAAAAGAGACACAGACATATAGAATGGACTTTTGGCCTCTGAGGGAGAGGGAGAGGGTGGGATGATTTGGGAGAATGGCATTGAAGCATGTATACTNCTCATTGGAAAAGACTCTGATGCTGGGAGGGATTGGGGGCAGGAGGAGAAGGGGACGACAGAGAATGAGATGGCTGGATGGCATCACTGACTCGGTGGACATGAGTTTGAGTGAACTCCAGGAGTTGGTGATGGACAGGGAGGCCTGGTGTGCTGCAATTCATGGGGTCCCAAAGAGTAGGACACCACTGAGCGACTGAACTGAACTAAATATTCTATTGTATATATATATTGCCCCTTTATCCATTCCTCTTTCAATGGACATTTAGGTTGCTTCCATGTCTTGGCTAGTGTAAACAATGCTGCAGTGAACACAGGTGCATGTATCCTTTTGGACCATGTATTTCTCCAGATATATGCCCAAGAGTGAGATTGCTAGATTATCTGTCAACTCTCTAATTTTGTAAGGAACCTCCATACTGTTCTCCACAATAGTTGTACTAATTTATATTCTCACCAACAGTGAAGGATGGTTCCATTCTCTCCACTCTCTCTCTAGCATTTATTGTTTGTGGATTTTTGATAACAGCCATATTGACTAACGTGAAGTGATATCTCACTGTACTTTTCATTTCCATTTCTCTAATAATTAGCAATGTTGAACATCTCTTCATGTGTCTCTTGGCCATTTGTATGTCTTCTTTGCAGAAATGTCTATTTAGGTTTTCTACCATATTTTGATTGATATAAAGCAGCTTGAGATGTTTGTAAATTTTGGAGACTAATCTCTTGCAGGTCACATCATCTGCTGATATTTTATCCTATTCTGACTTGATGCTCTTCTTAATACCTGGGCTAAGAACTTCCAGAATGCCACTTCCTCTGCATTCTATTTATCAAATTAGTCACAATTCTAGCCTGAATTCAAGTGGAAAGACATAAGTCCCACCTCCCAATTTATAGAATATCATCTTCCTATTGTGAGGGTCAGACATTTTGAAACCATCTACCTCCAAGACTTAATAATTTATTTCCTTCCATGTGCCAAGTATACCCATTTCTTTGTGTGTGTGCATGTGTGAATGTTCAGTCATGTTGGACTCTTTGTGATCTCATGGACTGTAGCCTACCATGGTTCTCCGTCGGTGGGATTCTTCAGGCAAGAATGCTGGAGTAGGTTGCAATTTCCTCCTCCAAGGGATCTTCCTGACCCAGGGATTGAACCCATGTCTCCTGTGTCTCCTGCACTGGTAGGCCTACTCTTTACCACTGAGTCACCTGGGAAGCCCCTAGACCCCCAAAAGTATCGTCCCTTTACAGTATCACTTTCAACTCTAGAAATCCCGACATTAAAACAGGAATAGTGTGGATGAGGGCCTTCTGGTGTGATTTCTGTTTTACCTCCTTGGATACTGACATTTTTGAGCTAGTGACTTTTGAAATAGGGACAGGTTTTCTGTACTCCATTCACCCAACATACAACAGTGAACAGGGACAAATAATCCATAATAGGCTCTCACTCAAGTAAGCAGAAAGTAGTAGGAAGTGCATCCCAAAGCCAACTGGATACCTATATATATTTCCTTGATTAGAACTTCCACCTCCTTTGAAGTGGCTCCCCACAGATGTTGGCTCCAATCTCCAGCCCTTACTTTGTCCTCTGAGTTAACTTTACTTTTGTCCAAGAAAGGACTCAAATTGCAGCTAATTAATTTCTTCAGCCTGCATCTTGCTTATAGATTTGGTCCCAGGGCAATTTTTGCCATTATGAACTTCATCTATTCCTTTCAGTATAAGGTGGTATAATTCCTTTAACAATAAATGTCAAATTATAATAAAATTATTTAGATTAAAAATATCATTCATTTCTTCCAAAGGTGAAACCTTCGCCACCATTTTCTCCTGTGAGGCTGGTGGGGTAAAGCATCCTAAAGATTCTTAGAAATCATACTTTTGATCAAGAGACTTTTATGTCTAGGGGAAAATGTTTAGAAATAACATTTTTTTAAAAAATGTTTAACAAAGGAGTTTACACTAATCCTTGATTTAAAATTTATCTCAAGGTTGAGTTTTACTGGCAATAGCCTAGATTTGACCTTTGCTCTGAGGCTACTGCCTACTTTCTATCCTTTTTGGTCTTCTAGAAAAACTGAAAATAAGACCAAGTTTTATTTTTGAAGTCAGAACATCCTTGCTTGTTTATGTTTCCTCTCAGTTATCCTGCCAAATTGAGTAGCTCCTTTTTAGCTCATCTAGCTTCTCCTGTACTTTATCACTGACAGATTTTTGTTTTAAATCAAACAAAACCATACAACAGCTTACATTCCTAACATTCTGCCTAGATATGTCATTAACCAGATCGACAAGTTTTTTAGATTTCCTTTCATCTTTCATGATGGCTTCATTGACTGGTTTATTTACTATAACTTAGGTCCCTTTCTTTTCAGCTCAAATAATTTCCTTCTTTCCTTCAATCCTAAATCTTATCAAGGAGCTTCCAGCTTCTACCCATCATGTTATCCCCAAATGAATGACACACACTGTAAGATTTTTTTTTTTTTTTTGGTGTGATAGTAATATGTTATTTCACTTCAATATTGTCAAGTAACAGGTAACTTCAAATTTGGTGGTTCATTCAACAACCATTTTATTGTATTCTATGATTCTGAGAATGAGCTAGTATAGATTATCTATCTGGCTTGAGTTCTCTTAAGCAGATATAATTAGATAGTGGCTGGGCTGTCTGTTGCTTCTGTACTATTTGTTTTGGTCTCTCTCTGTTGTAGCTAATCTTCCAAGACCTCATCATATGCTCTTTCTAGCAGGACAACTTGGACTTCTTGGCAGCTTAGGACTCTATGATGGAGATCTTAGGCTGCTAGGTCTTCTTAATGACTGGGTCAGAAACCGTCACAAGTAGTTCAGATTCAAGGAGAGAAGCATTCCCTCTTCTGATGGTAGACAGTGAAGGGAATGGTGGATAGGTTTCACATTGTCTTTGGAAGTCAGATAACCCAAATAAGGGGTGTTGTGTGTCCTCAAAGTCAAGTTAAACTGTTTAAAAGCAGTTTTGTAGTCTATTTTTAATATTTTTATTTCCATTTTAAAGAATAAAAAATGATGCTGGCTTACTCATCTTTTTCCAAGCCATAAAGAGAAACAGGATACTAGAAATAAAGTGAGGCAATGTATAAATCAGAGTATTTTTGTCAGTTTGCACCATTTTAGGAGATCACTTTAACTAGTCTAACTGGAACATTTAACTGTCACCTAGAAATTTGCAACAATATTAGAGTTTGTAACAGCTTTGGTTATATATTCTATCCTTATTCCATGGGAGGACTGTAGGCTGTAGGAGTGATATAAAAAATTTGTCTTGAAAACTTTAACCCAGAATACTGGAAAACAAGTAAGAGCATTCAATACCACAAATGATAAAAATAGTAAAACTGAAATTTTTGGAGGATTTGGTGTCCAGAATTAGCAACATCTTAAAACGCACCATCTAAGATCCTGGCCCCTCACCCTGACAGTTACACAAATTAGACACTGCAAAGTCCAGTACCACTGAATTTTCAACATTGTGCAAATGGGGCAATATGGCTCATATAGATAGTAATCACAGCTATCTTTTATAACAGAACGCAATTTGGTTAACTGCTCAGCCTAGACATAAATTCTAAAAGCAACATTTAATGTTCAATTTACTTCATCTCTTTTATTGATATTGAAAACAGCACTTCGTTTCTCCTTGGAGGATTATATTTGCATTATTTTGTGAACATTTGGAAAAGAGTAGACAAACCAGTGAAAGAACGTACTTTTATTCTATGCCTTTCAGGAGAAGGAAATTCAGACTTCTTGTTAATAATATTTTTAGTCATGTTGATATCTCATGTATAAATGTTACTCAGATATATTGCTGTACTATATATTATTACCAAGGTGCTGGTTTCAATAAAAATCAAATTATAAGCTCTCAGAATTTGAGTTGATGCCTAGAATTAGGAAGTTTTATGCAACTGCATATGAAAATTATGCATAACTGCCAACTCTAGGTTACTGTAAAACCTTCTGAAACTTCCTGAATTATTGAATTGAATATTCTCTCTCAACATCCCCTCACTGTAGTGAAAACACCTGTACAATGATTTTATATTCAGGCAATATTCCAGGTATGTTACCATTCTTAAGGTAAAAAATGTGTGAATTTATTTTAGAAATTGAGTAAAATACCTATTTTAATATAATCTCCACTTGGGTAATTACCATGTGAAGAGTGTGCATATCTTTTTTTTTTTCTTTCTTTTTTCCAGCTCTTCTAATTTATTATGGCTGCATATAGGTCCTAGAAGACACAGAAACTCACTCATTAGAAACCTTGCAATCTGTTAGTGTTAGCCTATATAAAATTTACACTCCTTGCATGGAATTGATCACTGAATATATTAACTCTCTCTAGATTAGAGCAGATCAATTTTAGTACAGATCTGTACTTTCCAAATGATTGCATTTGGTTGAATACATAAACTAAGCTTCAGAGACATATTTTTCTGAACTCCAATATGCAATAGTGCAGACGCACAGTAAACCTTGGAGTATCATACAAGCAAATTGGCTCCTGAGCAACAATAGAGCAAATGGTGACTTCTGCACTCAAAGGAGACAAGCAGATGGTGAATAATTCAGAGAGACTCAAAATATTCCAAACTTTGAAAATTGTACAAATAAATCACAAGCATAATACAAAGAGGGGTTGGCTGGTTTGGACTGTTAAAACACAGTTCAAATAGCTTTATGTGTGAAGAGATCCAACTTTAATCCAGGTGGATCCATGAATCACTAAAATTATAGGTGATTTAAATATCTCCTTAGTCTTGTGGAAGTTCAATATACTTTACAGTATGCTGAAAAATACTATGGCTTATGATTTCATGTTACCCCCTGGTTCCAGTTCTACTCTTCCCTTACTCACTGTTGCCAAGTCTCATTTCCCTGCCCAGTATTAATTCAAACATGGAACATACAATTTTCACATGATGTCTCTTATAAACTAATTAAAAATAGATAGGTGTATTTATGTTACACCCAGATAGAAAAAATACTCACGATCATGGGAAAACAGCACTACAATACAAATAGCAAATAAGGTTAAGTTAAATGTTCAATTTTTCCTATGCTTGTTTACACACCACCTAGAATTCTCCTGGGTGTCATCTCTCTCTTATGATACATTTCACACTTATCTCTTTTTATCTGCTCCTATCCCTTGATATTCCCAAGACATTTAGATGACTAAAAGGAAGACAACTTTAAAAAAATGTGTAAAATCTGTGAAAAAAAATTATCCATGCAATAATGATAGCCTGGGGACAAGATCTGAAGTGTTATTCTTTGCTAAAATCAAGCTGAATTACTTAACCTATTTAAATATTAAAATATTTCAAAAATAAAATTGAAAATATGCATATAAAATACCNTAATGATAGCCTGGGGACAAGATCTGAAGTGTTATTCTTTGCTAAAATCAAGCTGAATTACTTAACCTATTTAAATATTAAAATATTTCAAAAATAAAATTGAAAATATGCATATAAAATACCAAAATTAATCATAATCCAACACTGATACATAACTATAATTAACTTTTTAGTGTATTCCTTCCTAGTCATTTGATATATGACTGTCTATCCAATCAGAGATAACTTCAACTAACATTACAACTTATTTCTTTACAATAAGTTTTACTTGCATATTTGACACTATGCAGGCAAAGAGCAACATATTAATCTGTAAAGATTATATCTGAGTGGACCTAACTCTAAGAGAATATGAAAAGAGGCTTGGTGGAAAATAACAATAGATGGTTTATTATTAGGCTTATTAGATAAATAAAATCTGATAATTCAATTAACTTATATGAACTTTAGAATAAATGGATAACTACTCATATTTCTTGGCAATTAAACTGACACTCCTGGTTAATAACTAATAAGTAGATTTTTAATATCCACAGTCTCTAAATACAAATATGTCAATTATTTTTGGCTGGTGATAGAACAAAAGAGTGTTTACTGTGCTTTTTAAAACAATCATAAGACACATGAAACTATGCCACTTGTAATTAAGAAGGAAATGCCTCAAGAAAAATCTCTTTTTCTGGGAAAGTGTCTCAACAAACTAAAATAGTGAAATAATGGCTTTTTCTTCCTAAAATCAGGAACATGACAAAATGTCTTCCATCACCACTTCTATTCAGGATGACACACGAGGTTCTAGCCAGAGCAAGTAGTCAATCAGGCAAGATTAAAAAAAAAAAAAAGTCCACATTTAAAACTGTTTTATTCACAGGTAGTATGAACATGGATAAAGAAAATCTTAATTACATAGGAAAAAAATCTATGAAAACTAATGAGCTAAATAAAAACTCAGAATAAAGATCAACATACANAAAAAAAAAAAAAAGTCCACATTTAAAACTGTTTTATTCACAGGTAGTATGAACATGGATAAAGAAAATCTTAATTACATAGGAAAAAAATCTATGAAAACTAATGAGCTAAATAAAAACTCAGAATAAAGATCAACATACAAAAACCAAATGTATTTTCATACACTAGCGATAAATAACCCCTTAAAAAATGTAAAAAATGATTTTAAGAAACTAAGTATATGCATTGTAACAAAAAGAATACTTAGAATTACAGTTGACAAAAGAAGTGGAAAAAGAGACACACACAAAACCACAAAATTTTGAGGTAATTAAAAAAAATCTAACTACCAAAAAATTTTGTGTCCACTCTTTCATAAGCTCATGGTAATTAAGTCTAAGCAGAATATTTCAAAAGTTATAAAATATTACTAAAATACGTAAAGCAAAAGATACAAAAAGTAAAAAACAGCCTTAAAAAAAAAAAAAGAACTTTCACTGCCTGACTTCCAAAGCCTTTATAAAAGAGGTATGGCATTAGCAACAGTGGCAGTGTAGGTAACTTTGGGGGTTCATTTCTCCACAAAAACAGGGAGAGGGGAACGAGCAAAAAGTGTCAGAAACAACTTGTAAGAACTCTGGAAAACAGTGGGAGGTTTACAGGAACCAAGTGAACGGCATATCAAATATAAGCCACCGCAGGCCCCGACTCACCATTGGTCTCGAAAAAATGCAGCCCAGGTTCCCAGCGTGCTCCATAAAGAGCAGAGCAGACCTTCTCGTGAAACTGCATTAGTTTTTCTAGTTGCCTTTAGAACTGCTCTCTTACGGGGAAACTGGAACTCTCTGTGAGAGGAAAAGTTTCTATGTAGCGGGCGTCCTCGAAACACTGAAAGACAAATGAAAAATCTCTCTGCTACCTGGGACAAAAGATTCCCAGCAAAGAAAACAGGGAACCTGAGTAACTCAGAGGAACAAGCTGAAGACCGTGTTTCCTTCAGTGAAGCGGGTTATGAGAAATCGCTGCACACAAGGTGTTTAAAAGCCACGCGCATGCCCAGGACTAGGCGCATGCTCAGACAAGACCTGGGGGAGAACTCGGGCGCTTTCGTCCGGGCCGGATCTTCCCGCTCAAGGCGGGAAACTTCGTGCTGCCGACTGAAGCGGTGAGCGGCCTTGTAAGGCACCAGAACAACTTAATAGAGCCAATCTGCAAGGACAGGAAAGGTATGTTTTTTCTTATTTTTTATTCCAGGCATTTATGGAACTTCTGTTAACACGGCAACTTGTAGCTGTTGCAGAGTTTTCTTTTGTTCCAGGCTCCACTCAAAACTAGCTGCTTTTCGGCTTAGTCAGAAGATGCACGAGAGAATAGCAGTCCTGAGTGAGGAGTATATTGCCTCAAAATCCTGAGGCCCACAAGTCCGTTTTGATCTGTTTTTCTTTTCTCTTTCTCTCTCTCTCTCTCTCTCTCTCTTTTTTTTTTTTGGTAGGAGGGGCCAGATACAGCAATTTATTCATGACTGTAAAAGGGAGAACTTGATACGTCCACACCACTGGGCCTCTAGAAACTTTTGTAAGGTTGGTTAAAGACCCCTGAGTTTTTGTTGTATTTATTTCCCACCCGTTACACAAAAATGACTTAGCAATATGTCTAGACGAGCTGTGCTTCCTGATTACTGGGTCCAGTCAACATAATCTCACTATTGTAGTGGACCAATGTGATGTCTTGTGGAAGGGAAAGGGGAGCACTATCCCTACTGACTAGACTATGGAGTAAATTTGTAGAATTCATGTGCTTCTGAGATGCCTTCTAGACACACCATGATAAAACAGCCAACACCATAGGCCTCTGTATATCAGTGTTCTGATTACAGCCTTGGTTCTGTATGTAGTCCATTAGAGTAACCATGCCCACCTTATTTATGGTAATTAATCATAGTCACTAAGCTACTGCCATCAAGGTTCCCATTATTACCATCACATTTTATGGGCCACAATTTGATGGTAGTAGTTCCTGCTCTAATGTCTGGTCTACAAGCAAGAGCTGTTACAGAGTTTTTCAAGGATGTTGGGGTTCTCTCATAGATATATCTCTCATAGTCAAGTGAAAGATATGTCCTTTTGGACATTCCAAGAGAACGTAAGCAGATCTACATGTTATGTAACCCTAACATTAAAATATCCCTTGTCTCTCGATACCCACCTCAACATTATACATTAATAGCATTTTAACTTCATTTATTACAGGCTATGTTTGCCCTTTAAAGTGTGTTAAGTTAAATATCAAATTCAGAATCTTTCTTTAGTGGACGATATCAATAAATTCAGCCTGACCCAACTTTATATTCTTTTCATCATGATTCAACACGTTTATGACTGAGTCCCGTATATATTCCCAGATTTTATTCTGCATAATAGTTTAAAAAATTCAGTTCCTTTGGTGAGTAGTTCCTTTCCTTATGAGTCTAATTTTGTACCTTACCTTTTGGGACCTGATAAGATTTGAGTCTACTTTTAGTCTAAAAGCAAAGAGAAATGGAAAGGAATCAGCAGTAGCTTGCTGGGAAACTACCACAGAGGGTGCAATTATAGTTTCTTCAGACAAAAGAGGACTTCTTCTTCCCCGACTCAGACAGAGGAAGAATAGCTGCTTCTGTTGGTAAAGAAGACTAAGCAGAATTGATGGGTTTTCTTTCCCAGGTTTATCAGGATCCACTCAATATCCTATTCCAGTTTTTTAGAATCCCATTCCTTCCTAAACAGTAACTTCACTTTAGCAGCAGATATGCTATGGGATTAGAATTCAATTTCTGTTGTAATTCAGCCACTCTAGCATGATATTCTGGAACTAGTTTTTGTGAAAATTTGACCCATCAGTTTCAGGAGATAAGGATTTCTTTCAGGGCACAAAGAGAGGATTTTTAGGTCACTAACGCAGAGTTGAAAGTGAAGTGAAAGTGAAGTCGTGCCCGACTTTTTGCGACCCCATGGACTGTAGCCTACCAGGCTCCTCCCTCCATGGAATTCTCCAGGCAAGAGTACTGGAGTGGGTTGCCATTTCCTTCTCCAGGGGATCTTCCTGACCCAGGGATCGAACCTAGGTCTCCGGCATTCCAGGCAGATAATTTAACCTCTGAGCCATCGGGAGATGGTGACGGACAGGGAGGCCTGGCATGCCGCGATTCATGGGGTCGCAAAGAGTCGGATACGACTGAGCGACTGAACTGAACTGAACGCAGAGTTAAAGCTGAGAGTAGTCTTTTCATTACCCACTTTCTCAGCACAGTTAGAATCAACCAGCCAATTACATATACTCCTTAATTTGACTAAAATATTTTAAGGTAATAAACACATGATCATGAAGAATCTTCCTTTTTATAAGGATTTAATTTAGCAAAATACTATTAAGAAACGAGTCAAGAGAGTTGTACTCTACTCTATAATTAGTAGAGTATATAGACCACTAAATTACATTCTTCCTCAGTTATGCCCAGCTATTTGTGACCCTGTGGACTGTAGCCCATCAGGCTCCTCTATCCATGGGATTATCTAGGCAAGAATACTGGAGTGAGTTGCCATTTCCCCCTCCAAAAAATCTTCCTGACCTAGTTATGTAACCCATGTCTCCAGCGGGTTCTGCATTGACAGGCAGTTTCTTTACCATTGAGCCACCTGGGAAGCCAGACTACTAAATTAAATAACATTAATTCATTTTGTTTGTAGCCTCAATTCATAATCATTTCATATCAAAATCCAATCCTCTCTACATTTTCTTTCATTTTTGCTTCTTCTTTTGATGATAGTTCCCTTCTGAGAGAACTGTTATATAATATTGAAGTAACAGAAGTGTCAAAAAATCCTATATGACATAGACAATTTATATAACTGATAGCAATTTATTTGGGAAGTTATTTAAAATTCAAAATGCTCCTAAAACTGACTTATTCCAAAAAACTACATTGCCAGCCAATACTGATTCATTGGGCCAGTAGCCAGTCAAGAATTCTGGAGTTAATAATTGCGTAATCTTGCAATACCTGGCTTACTAAAAGTGGGAGACAGGCATAAAGAGACTTGTATTGACCATTTTGTTTAAAATTCTTCAATTTTGTTGCAATATACACATTTACAAAGCTCTGTCAAGGTTTTAAAATGAAAACATCCTAAAGCAAATAACCACACCCTAAAAAAACAATTATTTAGTTTTCCGGAAGCTGGTGATAGACAGGGAGGCCTGGCGTGCTGCAATTCACGGGGTTGCAAAGTCGGACACCACTGAGCGACTGAACTGAACTGAACTGAAATGAATTTTCTGTGAAGGTATCAAATTACCCAGTAATGCTAACCTTTGCTCAGTTCCATCTGTGCTTCTTAAAATATTGCTTCATTGTAATTGATATTATAAATCAACTCTAAAAATATTAATTCACTATTGTATTTAGAAATTATTGTTGTCGTCTCGCTTTTATAATGAACATAATTTTACTTTATAAACTGAAAAAATGACCGAAGATTTGAAAATTAGCATAATTCTTGGTCCACATTACCCATCATTTTGAGGGATTGAAGGTGGCAGAAGTATAATGGGTAATAACACATCAAATGAAAGATCCATGACTGCTTTGAATATTTAGTACTAAAGGCTAAAATACCTTTTCAGGAATATTCCTTAGCTACAAATTTCATAATGCAGAACTTAATTTTTACCGGTGGGAAAGCATGATAAATGTTAAGAACAAATTAGGACAAAGCAGAAGATATTCTCTGCACTAATTTGAAGCATAAAGCAGATATGAGATCTCGGTATCATATTCTGGTAGTGTAAAACATCATAAAGCTAAAATTTGCATTTTAGATGTATAATATATGCCTGAAGTTATATTACATAATTTTAATGACCACTTGATAAAAGACATGAAAAAAGCATGAAGTTACACACAGGATTATCTTTGGAAGCTCTACTATTGTAGTGGAGGTCTTAAGTGCATAGTGGATATCTTAGCTTAATAGCATTTTAAATACTAAATTTTCTAAAAAAAATTACTGAGACACTTAATAATAAAAAATAAGAATAGAGTCTTTCTGAATTATAATAAATAGTATTAATGGAAGCAATGAATTCATGCTAAATTTTTTTAGCATAATCTTGCAGCGTCAACAACTAGCACAACATACATACTTAATGATTAACAAAATGTATGAAATTAAAACACTGGCTTAGTATGATCACAGCAAGCTATACCTGTGGAAAGATGGATGAGGAAATCAAAGTGCTTGAGGACTGAATAGGAAGCTAGGAAATACAAATTGGACTCTCTGAATTAGGTTTTGAGGAGGCCAGAAAGACTGTACTGGAAAGGATATGTGAATTTATTTTCTATTTTATTGTTTTATTTTTTAATAACAAAAACTTATATGTGAAAAAAAGTTAACCTGAGGAATCAAAATGAAAGAGTATCTTGGTATAAATAAAGAAGAAATGCATTTTAGTTCTTCTGAAAAAATAATGGAAGCCTCAGGACAGGATGTCATTCTGTCCTCGCATAGGATAGTAAACAGCCATTTGTTACAACTAAGAATATATTGATAGATTCTTTTCAGTTTATAGCTTGGCATTGAAAAAATAAGGAATTTTTGACAGTGTTTTTGTTGTTTTCATTTGCTTGTTACTTTTATTTGCTGAAAGTATACAGTTAGGGTAGAAAGGAGTTAGGAAAATAACTCTTGTAGGAAGTGAGAACAATAGAAAATATGAGAAGTAGTACTTTGAAAAAATACTCATTTATTTGCATTTGTGCTGGATCTTTGTTGCTGCCTAGGCTTTTCTCTAGTTGTTGGGGGGGGGGCGGTACTGTAGTTGTGGTTTGTGGGCTCCTCACTGGGGTGGCTTTTCTTGTTGCAGAGCAGGGGCACCAGGGTTCATGGGCTCCAGTAGTTGCTGCTTGTGGGCTATAGTTACAGCACATGGCTTAGTTGCCCAGTGGCACATGGGATCTTCCTGGACCAGGGATCAAACCCATGTCCTCTGCATTGGCAAGTGGACGCTTCACCAGTGGACTACTTCACCTGAAGTGAAAGTGAAAGTGAAGCCGCTCAGTCGTGTCCAACTCTTTGTGACCCCATGGACTATAGTCCACCAGGCTCCTCCGTCCATGGGATTCTCCAGGCAAGAATACTGGAGTGGGTTGCCATTTCCTTCTCCAGGAAATATTCCCTACCCAGGGATCGAACCCAGGTCTCCCGCATTTCAGGCTGATGCTTTAACCTCTGAATACTTTTTAAATGATGTAAATCAATATAATATTGAAAGATATTCTTGAGGGCCAAGTATGTAAGTAGACTTCTTTTACGGTGTGACTTTTAAATTAATGCTTGCTGTTTCAATAGATATGATGATATAAAAATATATAGATTTAGGTGAGGAAAAGGTTCATCCAGTGAAGTGAAGTCGCTCAGTCGTGTCTGACTCTTTGCGACCCCATGGACTGTAGCCCACCAGGCTCCTCATTCCATGGGATTCTCCAGACAAGAGTACTGGAGTGGGTTGCCATTTCCTTCTCCAGGGGATCTTCCCAACCCAGGGATCAAACCCGGGTCTCCTGCATTGCAGGCAGACGCTTTATCCTCTGAGCCACCAGGGAAGCAGGTTCATCCAAACAGGTAGGAAAAAATCCTTTAGTCAAGAGTGCTATTAAAATTATTATATATTAACTTTGTAACAGTGTGAAGCATTCTGAAGTGAGTTCTGATAGGAGGAAAAAAAGAAAAACCTGAAGATGGACAGATAGGTTGTACATTCATAAAGAACACCTAGAAACATATAGAAATATTTCCTATAGGATTGCATTGTGGATGGTTTGGAAATAGCAAAGACCTAAATGGATTTCTTTGGAAGTGTGAAGCAACTTTATGCTCTAATAAGCTGTGATACATCTCCACTAAGGCTGATTAAGAAATTTCTAATATATGAGGTCCTATGCAAAGTACAGTAGAGTATCATCCAGAGGAAGATAAAATAGTTAAGTATTCCCCAAAATTCTCTAAAGAATTAATAAATGGAAGAGACTGGTAAGAAATTCCATGTAATAGTAGTTCCATAGTAATTTGGATGAATTATATAAACTGACAAAGTATCCAACTGTAGAACACCAAAAATTCTGGGTATAGTCTCACTTCCCTTTTAGGTAAACTTGCAGTAAAGTAAGTGAAATGGTTATAGATTAAAAGCAAACCAGAATCAGGAAAAATGGAAAAAGTGTAAAAATGAGACTTTTTTGTCAGTATGAACCTTGAATGGACAGAGCATCAGTGAAAGAGTGAGCAGAGAAATCTTGGCAAAATTTTGGCAAAAAATCTGAGAAAGGGAGATGACCTTTTCAAACTCAAGTCTATAAAGAAAAAAAAATGGTGGCAATGAAAGATTCTGTTAGAAATCTGTAATTTTTATGCTGCATTCACACTGGTGTAAGGTTTAATATTATTTTACCTGAGTGGTCTATCTGAGAAACTAAAGTGGTTTCAGGTTGGTAGTAAGGACATACACCTAAATAATGCAAGAGCAAATCCTCTCTAGAAAAACACAAATCTGTTCAATCCCCTATGATCCCTGACACTAACATCAAATGTGAGTTCATAGTAAAAGATTTTAAAACATGAGGAAACAAGTTACTATAAACAGAACAAAGGGAATTCAGTCTGCGAGGAGTTTAGATGTTAGAATTTCTACATATGGATGGTAGAATATGACTTAAAGAATGAAAAAAAATATATATATATACACAAGGCAGACACTAATAATAAGAAAAAGAGATATTGTGGGTAAAGGCGTTAAAAGGGATACAGAGAGTGCCTGCTTAATGAAAAAGCTTAATACAGTAAGAAACTACATTTAAAACTTCACCAAAAAGCATGCTATAATTTAAAATTTTATAAAGCATAAAAATAACCACAAATTGTGTAAGACAAAACGTTGCAAAAGAGTACGAAAATTGACACATCCACCTTCATGTGTAGAGATTAAAAATTTTCTCTGGAACCATTGGTAGAATAAATAGCTTAGTCGGGATCAAAGGATTTTAAAAATATTTAATTAATGAACTTGCTCTAAAGACATATACATATATAGTTACACAATAAAATGAACTTATTTTCAAGCACATAATAATCAAGAACTGACCCTTAGTTGAAAGGATACAAAACCACAATTTTGTAACTATAATAACATTAGTTTGGAAATTAAAATTTAATGAAAACTTTTCAAATTAGTAGGATTCTTTTAAATAGTAAGATCTATTTAAAAGAAGTAATTTAAATTTATGTTCATAGAAATGAGAATAAAAGAGGTAGCAGGTGATGACCAAAACATCTAACCTAATAATTTAGAAAGCCGAACATAGCAAATGAAAGAAAATAGAGGGATATAAAAGATAAAAATAATACCAGAATTGTTTATTGGTTCTTTGACAGTATTTTTAAAAATTTAATATATATATATTATATATGTATAAATATGTATTTAATATATAGAAAAAGAAAACAGTGGCATAGTGACATAGCTACAGAATGACATAGCTACAAATGAAGGACAGATTAAAAGACATTGAAAGAAAAATAGAAACATGATGTTGCCTATAAATTTAAAACTTTAGCAACCTAATTTTAAGTAGATTGTCAAGCATTTTTAAAAAGAAATAGCAAGATTATTTTAAGAATTTTGAATTCATATAATTGAAACATGATGCTCATATAGAAATTGAATCATTGGTTAAAAAGTGTCACGGATAGCATCTAAGAAAACTTAAGTGAAAATGTATGACAATATTAAGAAAAGAAAATGTGAGTTAAACATTGGGCACCAAGGTGGTATTATCGTATATCAGCATCTGTGAAGAGGAATTAGCAGGAAAGTAGAGACTTCTGATGGGCTTGATAACTGGAGACCTTGTAGTCACTAAGTCATGTCCGACTTGTTGCAACCCCATGGAGTGCAGTGTACCAGGCTCCCTTGTCCTTCTCCCAAACTGTCTCCTGGAGTATGCTCAGATTCATGTTCATTGAATTAATGGTACCATTGAACCATCTCATCCTCTGCTGCCCTCTTCTCCTTTTGCCTTCAATCTTACCCAGCATCAGGGTATTTTCCAGTGAGTCGGTTCTTTGCATCAGGTGGCATCAATCCTTCCAATGAATATTCAGGGTTGATTTCCTTTAGGATTGACTGGTTTGATCTTGTAGTCCAGGGGACTCTCAAGAGTATTCTTCAGTACAACAGTTCGAAAGCACCAGTTCTTCGGTGCTCAGTCTTCTTTATGATTCAACTCTCAAATCCATAGATGACTACTGGAAAAACCATAGCTTTGACTATGTGGATATTTGTTGGCAAAGTGATGTCTCTGCTTTTTAGTATGATGTCTAGGTTTGTCATAGTTTTCCTTCCAGAGAATAAACATCTTTTGATTTCATGGCTGCTGCAATCACCATCTGCAGTGATTTTGGAGCCCAAGAAATAAAATCTGTCACTGCTTCCACTTTTCCCTCTTCTGTTTGCCATGAAGTGATGGGACCAGACATCATGATCTTAGTTTTTTAAGCCAGCTTTTTCCAATAGGAATCTTTCCATTTTTCTCAAAAATGAAAGATCATAAATGCTTATGGAAACCTTAGCAGGCCAATCTGATAAAAGCAGCCCCGACTGGAAGGGGCTTTGCAGGCTGTAATTCCTAACATAACTACTTGTACTAAGAACAGACTCTTGGGAGTAAAATTAAGATTGAAAAGACAAGATGAAGGGCAATCAAAAGAAAAATACAGATGAAAATACATGTTGGAAGAAGATAAAGTACATTGCAGAAATTATGAAGACCCAGTTTTGAGTAATTTATGATTACAACAGAAGAAGCAATATTAGCTATGAAGCTTATGAAAACTATCTTCTCTGGAATCTTGATTATTCCTTTATCAGAATGTGGATCCAGAGTTTCCCAATCTACATACCACTGACATTTTGGACCAGACAGTTGTTTGTTGAGGGAAACTGTCCTATGCATTGCAGAATTTTAAGCCATATTCTTTGTCTTACTTAGTAGATGTCAGTGGCAACTTACCAGTTATAGTAACCAAAAATGTCTAGACATGTCCAGGTGTCCCTGTGGTGATGGGATCACCCCTGTTTGGGAGTTCATCTCACCTCATGAGTGATAGAAAACTGTGGTTGAGTTTCATGCAAGTTATGTGAAACAAAAAGAAAATGAAAATTATTAATAAGTAATTCCCCTAACACAATGAAGTCACATCAGAGTGATGTGTCCCCAAAACACATACTCAAAGAAAAATAAGAATTTACCAAAAAATATTTTTAAAAAACAAATTAAAATTACAAAATTTTAGAAATGAGATGATATGGCAAAAAATGAATTGTAAAGAAGTTGACAAAACTCAGATAAAACTTTCTGTAGAAAAAGAATTGTATTTATATATATAAATAAAATTATGTGGATTATATGTGTGTATGTAATGTATAATTTTATGAAAATGAAGGCTGAAGTAGAAGAAATGAAAAACACCATTGGGATGGGAGTGGACCCACAACCATGAAAGCCATTTAAGTACCATATATTTCACCATCCAAAAGACTAGGGAATTTATTGAGAGAGTTAATACTGAAGTTCTGTAAAGAGCTAGGGGAATGACACTGCAGCATTAAAATGCAAAAATGCATGTTTAATTCAAATAGAGGTTCCACTATCCATTGCATTAGTGTGCAAGACTACCATTCAAAATTTAGTGAATTTTCCATCCATATTTATAATACTTTTCTGAATTCTTATTTTTTCAACTCAGTTTCAAGATATACTTTATACTCTTAATTTGTTTTAAGAGATTCTCAATTATAAATTAATCTGAATAATATTTATTATTTTCTAGTTGTTGAGGGATGAAACTTGATATGACATTCTATGTTTTAATATTTCCATTTGATATATATTGCTTTAATAGCATTTTCCCAAAATTAGCACTTAGGCAAAATAACTTTCTCAGGAAATTCTAATACCCTGGCTTAGTTGGGTGGGGATGCATACTGAGTTAGAAATCCTTGAGGAACTTAAAAATTACATGATAGAAGTTGCTTTTAAGATTTGCCCTCTGATGAGGTCAGACTAAAATATATATTAAGTTATTAAATATTTTTCAAAATAAAGGAAATATATTGTAAAAATTAGAGGAACTTAAATTGTGTTATACTGAGAAAATTCTACTTTTGTGATTTTAAAAAGTGCTGTTTTATTAGAAGAATATAGATGCTAACAGTTAAAAATATTTTTGTAAAATTAGAAGGTATTTGTGGAGATCAGCCCTGGGATTTCTTTGGAAGGAATGATGCTAAAGCTGAAACTCCAGTACTTTGGCCACCTCATGCGAAGGGTTGACTTATTGGAAAAGACTCTGATGCTGGGAGGGATTGGGGGCAGGAGGAGAAGGGGACGACAGAGGCTGAGATGGCTGGATGGCATCACCGACTCGGTGGACGTGAGTCTGAGTGAACTCCAAGAGTTGGTGATGACAGGAAGGCCTGGCGTGCTGCAATTCATGGGATCGCAAAGAGTCCGACACGACTGAGCAACAAAACTGAACTGAACTGATGCAGTAAAAATACTTCATCATGATAGGAAAAGAAAAATCACTTTTGGAAACTAAATAGAATGTACAAAATATCAAGGATTAGGGATATATAACAAAGTTTAGTTAAAAATAGAAGTGAGATATGAGAAAAACAAGAAATATATCAAATAAATAAGCCCCACATGATTACCAATATAGTTCACCAAGCTTGTTCATTTGTCTATTTAATGTATTAATATATTAACTGACTTATTTATTGATTTTTGAATATTTAAAATGAAACATTTAAAGAAATATTTGTTGCCAAACAGTAATATAAAATTGTCATCTGTAGTGGTGAAAACATTTAATCATATATGTTAAAGACCAACTTGAAATCCCAGTTCAATGGCTGTAGTTTGAAAATCCAATACTGCACCAGTGAATAACTTGAGAGATATATGTACCAAAAGAAAAATGTCATCTTTCTCTTAGTAAAATCAAGAAAAGTAGGATAGAACAGAATAAAATTGTTTTATTTGTTACTTGAAGAGAAAATCAATGATTTTGTAATAGATCTTTTCTTCTCAGGGCAATGTATTTTATGGAATGGTTTCACTTGTCTTTTGTATATTAACATTTTTAATGAAATAGTAGTCATAAGGTATACAGTGTATTTTAAATATTTTATTATGTTTCTCCTTTTTCTTTGTAAGTTAATACTAACAATTTAAAAATACTTTTAATTATCAACAAATATGTTGGAAAATATGCATTCATGTAAATTTTGTATAGAATATAAATGTCAACACCTGTTTAGGTTAAGAAATATATCTGAATTTTAAAAGGCAGTTGTTTTGAAGTTAAGGACAGATAGAAGATTATATTATTATCTGTACTTCAAACTTCAAAACATTAATAGATTTAAATGTTTAAAATTATCCAGTCATTCACAACTTGTGAGAATTTTAGTTTTATTTTGGGGAAAAATTCCTTTCTTTAAACTTATTTAGTGTTGGTTTCATATGAAAGTATAAAATTTGAAAAGGGTGAAATATAATTTACTTGATGGTATATAATACCAAGCCTTTCTGGAAAATTAATACAAATATGATATTTTTCTCATATAGGGGTTAAAGAAAATTTGTTTTAAAACTCACCAAGAGGAATTAGTTATTATCCATAGGAAAGACCTTTATTAATGATTCAACTTTGACAACTTTATGTGAACCTCATAGACAGCACATAGTCCTTAAATACTATGACTGGCTTTTGTCTGTTTCCTGTGACTGACACATCAGCTTCCATTTCTGAATCTTAAAATCCCTGATGAATCTGTGTTCTTTCTGATTCTTCTCAGTCTCACTCAGAGATGAAACAGAATATTTTGGAGAACCTTTGGCTCATTGAATTTTGAAGCTGGAAAGGATCAGTAAAACTTTCTTATTTATAAAGCTGTAGTTGGGAAGAAGCTCACAGGTTTTAAGTGGCTAAATTATTCCAAAGTCAAATAAAATTTTTTTAGCAATTAGGGTGCTTTTTACCACTAGTTTCTACTTTTACATTTACATTTTCATTCTCTTTGTCCTACCTCAGTGTTCAGAAAAGAAGGTACATGAATTCATAAATATTTGTTGAAAGAATAAATTCATTTCATGTACCTCATTGGAATATCTTTTTAATGGAGATATTCTTTGAGATGGAGAAGAGATTCTTGTTCTGATCTAGAATTTGGTACAAATTTAGGTGCTACATAGTGATCATTTATAGACCTCAATTCTGTACTCTGTCACACATTTTTTTTCCTGTGATGAATTGGCTTTTTATGGTAACCTTCGTGTACATGTTCTTTTTAAAATTAAAAAAAATTTTTTTGAAGTATAATTAACTTACAATATTTTATTAGTTTCAGGAATACTGTGATTTGTTTTATATGATGATACTCTATATAAAGTTATTATAAAGCATTTGGCTATATTCCCTGTGCTAGCCTTGTACTTTTTTTTTTAATACCTAATAGTCTTTGTTTCCTAGTCCTCTTGCCTTATTTTACCCCTCATATCATCACTTGCCCACCGTTAACTACTAATTTGTTTTCTGTACTGTGAGTTTATTCCTGTTTTATTATATTTGTCAATTATTTTTTTTTTTAGATTCCACATATAAATGAAATGCTAGATATTTTGAAAGTAATTAAAGCATTGGTTTCCAAGTAAAAATATTTTGGAAGTAAAGCATTGGTGAGAGAAGAAGATTCTTTACTGAATACCCACTGGACATGGAACAACAGACTGGTTCCAAATAGGAAAAGGAGTACGTCAAAGCTGTATATTGTCACCNCTCAACCTTAATGGTGTTAGAAAATCAAGTCTGCCTTCAGTAGAGGACTTAGAGAGACCAAAAGACATGGATACAGAGAAGGGTAATAAGTGGAGAATAATAATACAGTTTGTCAATATAAGTAATAGAATATGATAAACTCCTTAAGAGGCATCCAAGAAAGAAAAAAGTAAGAATATAAAAAAAGAGTAGAAAAGCTCTTAAAGCTTATTTAAATCCCTCTCCTTCTTTAGTTAAATATAAATTCATTGTTTAACTATTTGAGGCTTCTGTTTCCTCATCTTAAAATCATGTTTGTAAAGATAAAATCTGATCACAGCATGGACATGAGTACCAGTGCTTGGCACTTAGCAAGAACTCAGGAAAAAAAAAAAGAGAGATACAAGACTAAAGTTGTAATAGTTAACATTCTACTGAAGGAAGCAAGACATCCAGTTGTGAAACAACCTGAAATTATTACAGCAACCTCAAAGTAAGAATAAATAACATATCAAACTTCATCCATATGGAGAGGGCTTAGCCAGGAAAGTCTTCTTTATCCGTGAAGAATGAAACTCACCAAATGAATAACTTCAGTTCTGTCTCTCTTTCTCTCTTTTATTCCTTAACAATTAATTTCAGGAGAGCATGCATACATTTCCATTCTTCTTAGTTGTTTATAAGATACTCTGGCAGTGAAATGACATGGTTGTCATGGAAGCAATCGGGAATCAGGAATCAGAACTCAAGAGAGTTTAGGCAGCTGACCATGGCTCATTTTTGACAACACAAAAGACTTTGGGCATTTTCTCTACAGTAAGTCACTTGTGAAAGAGCATGTCTAACAAAATTTTCACTTTATGATTCCAAATTACATTCACTAAGCAAATGTAGTCCCCATGTCTAGATGCAGACACTTTATGTACTTTATATCTGTGTGCATCATACATATTTGTGCATTTTAGGTGTGGCTAGTTCTCATTCCCTCAATGCCTTGGCTAAGTTTAGAATTTTCCTAGTATCCTGGATATTAAGACTAAAGCTCAACTCAGGGGTCCTTTTATTCAGCTTTGCTTCCTCAGTGGGCAAAACCTGTCTTTTCTCAAGCAGTTTCCAGTTTACAGCAGACTCTTCCCACATCCATGGCTTTGCTTTCTGTGTTCCTTTGCCCTCCAGTTACTCCCAGTCAATCATGACCTGGAAATAATATATGGAAAATTCTAGAAATCAACAATTCATAAATTTTGAATTGCTGGTCATTCTGAGTGACATAATGAAATCTCGGGCCGTCCTTCTCCATTTACCCAGAAAATGCATCATCCCTTTGCCCAGCATATCCACTCTGTGTACGTTCTGACCCTCTCTCCTCATTAGTCACTTAGTGGCCCTTTAGGTTATCAGATGGATTGTCATGATATCTAAGTGCTTGTGTTCAAGTAACACTTATTTTACTTAATAATGGCCCCAGAATGCAAGATTAGTGATGCTGCCGAATTGGTTGTTCTCTTGCTGTGCCCAATTTATAAATTAAACATTATCATAAGTATGTATATATAAGAAAGTCATAGTGTATGTAAGTTCTGGTATGATCCACAGTTTCAGGCATCTGCTGAGGGTCTGGGAATGTATCCCCTATGGATAAGAAAGGACTATTATATTTGAGGAAACAAAGAACATTTTATTTTTTAATGTTCTAAGAAACAGATAAGAACATACAGAAGAAATAATCAGGTTTCCCCAGATCCTGTTTTATGCATTCTGGCTCCACCTTCTTCATATTTTTAAGTATTTGAACAGATTATTTTCCAAGGTGTAATCTTCATTTGTTTTACCCAAAATCTTTATTTCTGTTTAACTTGGCAGTGATCACAAATGTTCTAACATAGAAGGACTGTGGGAGATACAACATAAACAAACAGCAACAAAAAGAGCCACCACAGTTGCTCAGAGAGATCCTAGCACATGGAAGTCAAATACAAAGTTGACATACAAATAATGTTTTGTAACATTAGCCAGAAGAATGAAAGTTTGTGTTTACTTTCCTCTAAGGGAGGAAGGGACTTCCCTGGTGGCTCAAATGACAAAGCATCTATCTACAAATGGGAGACCCAGGTTCAATCCTTGGGTTGGGAAGATCCCCTGGAGAAGGAAATGGCAACCCACTCCAGTATTCTTGCCTGGAAAATCCCATGGCCAGAGAAACCGGGTAGGCTGCAGTCCATGGGGTCACTAGAGTCAGACACGACTGAGCGACTTCACTTTCACTTTTCACTTTCATGCATTGGAGAAGGACATGGCAACCCACTCCAGTGTTCTTGCCTGGAGAATCCCAGGGACAAGGGAGCCTGGTGGGCTGCCATCTATGGGATTGCAGAGTCGGACATGACTGAAGTGACTTAGCAGCAGTAGCAGCAGCAAGGGAGGAAGAATTCATAAAATAAGTGACATTTGAGCTGCACTTAATTGATGGATAAAATTTCATTAAAGAAACACAAAGTGGAGGCAAAGTATGCTAGAAATTAAAATATGGAGGTGTCTTGCAGGCTTTTGCAACTATGCATCTTTAGTTCAGTTCATTTCAGTCACTCAGTCATGTCCGACTCTTTGTGACCCCATGAATTGCAGCACGCCAGGCCTCCCTGTCCATCACCAACTCCCGGAGTTCACCCAGACTCATGTGCATCAAGTCAGTGATGCCATCCAGCCATCTCATCCTCTGTCGTCCCCTTCTCCTCCTGCCCCCAATCCCTCCCAGCATCAGGGTCTTTTTCAATGAGTCAACTCTTTGCATGAGGTGGCCAAAGTATTGGAGTTTCAGCCTCCGCATCAGTCCTTCCAGTGNCCCAATTTATAAATTAAACATTATCATAAGTATGTATATATAAGAAAGTCATAGTGTATGTAAGTTCTGGTATGATCCACAGTTTCAGGCATCTGCTGAGGGTCTGGGAATGTATCCCCTATGGATAAGAAAGGACTATTATATTTGAGGAAACAAAGAACATTTTTTTTTTTTAATGTTCTAAGAAACAGATAAGAACATACAGAAGAAATAATCAGGTTTCCCCAGATCCTGTTTTATGCATTCTGGCTCCACCTTCTTCATATTTTTAAGTATTTGAACAGATTATTTTCCAAGGTGTAATCTTCATTTGTTTTACCCAAAATCTTTATTTCTGTTTAACTTGGCAGTGATCACAAATGTTCTAACATAGAAGGACTGTGGGAGATACAACATAAACAAACAGCAACAAAAAGAGCCACCACAGTTGCTCAGAGAGATCCTAGCACATGGAAGTCAAATACAAAGTTGACATACAAATAATGTTTTGTAACATTAGCCAGAAGAATGAAAGTTTGTGTTTACTTTCCTCTAAGGGAGGAAGGGACTTCCCTGGTGGCTCAAATGACAAAGCATCTATCTACAAATGGGAGACCCAGGTTCAATCCTTGGGTTGGGAAGATCCCCTGGAGAAGGAAATGGCAACCCACTCCAGTATTCTTGCCTGGAAAATCCCATGGCCAGAGAAACCGGGTAGGCTGCAGTCCATGGGGTCACTAGAGTCAGACACGACTGAGCGACTTCACTTTCACTTTTCACTTTCATGCATTGGAGAAGGACATGGCAACCCACTCCAGTGTTCTTGCCTGGAGAATCCCAGGGACAAGGGAGCCTGGTGGGCTGCCATCTATGGGATTGCAGAGTCGGACATGACTGAAGTGACTTAGCAGCAGTAGCAGCAGCAAGGGAGGAAGAATTCATAAAATAAGTGACATTTGAGCTGCACTTAATTGATGGATAAAATTTCATTAAAGAAACACAAAGTGGAGGCAAAGTATGCTAGAAATTAAAATATGGAGGTGTCTTGCAGGCTTTTGCAACTATGCATCTTTAGTTCAGTTCATGTCAGTCACTCAGTCATGTCCGACTCTTTGTGACCCCATGAATTGCAGCACGCCAGGCCTCCCTGTCCATCACCAACTCCCGGAGTTCACCCAGACTCATGTGCATCAAGTCAGTGATGCCATCCAGCCATCTCATCCTCTGTCGTCCCCTTCTCCTCCTGCCCCCAATCCCTCCCAGCATCAGGGTCTTTTTCAATGAGTCAACTCTTTGCATGAGGTGGCCAAAGTATTGGAGTTTCAGCCTCCGCATCAGTCCTTCCAGTGAACACCCAGGACTGGTCTCCTTTAGGATGGACTGGATGCATCTTAGACTTAGCAAAACACTAAAGCTGGAAATGTAGTTATGGAAGTTTTAGTAACAGTGGTGTTATATAAAGCCACATGTATAGAGACAGCCATAGAGGAAGAGATGGTGAACAGAAGGAAAGAAAACATAATGGATGATTAAAAAAAAAAAAACCCGACAGCGTTGGCGATTAAGAAATGATAACGAAGGGCCATAAAGACAGTGCAGTATCATGGAAAATGAGGAAGTATCAAATTCAAAAGGAAAATCAACTAGAGTGGAAATGAGGATCAGGAGCAGGAAGTTGGTGAAAATTAACTTTCTTACTAGAAGGAGGATTTTTTTTTTTTCCTAATTTCAAGGAGAATGGGAGAGAAATTGAAGAGGTCCATATTAAAGGATCACAGTGTTATGTTTTACTGAATGATCTGGATCTAAGTGATGTCACACTGTGAGTTTATTCTTCCTTTCATGTGTGTGTGCATGCTGAGTTGCTCAGTCGTGTCTGACTCTTTGCAACCCATGGACTGTAACCCACCACGCTCCTGTGTCCGTGGAATTTTCCAGACAAAAATATTGGAATGGATTGCCATTTCCTTCTCCAGAGGATCATCCTGACCCAGTGATCGAACTGCATCTCTTGCATCTCCTGCATTGGCAGGCAGATTCTTTACCACTGCACCACCTGAGAAGCTCTATTCTTACTTTCACTGTCCTTTAAACTGGATGCTTTCAAAATCTGGGTAAATTCTTTAAAAATAGGAGTAAAATCTCAGTTGGGTATTACTGCTTTTCTGACCTCTTTAATTCTCAAGAATAGCCTTATTTTGCTAATTGGGTAGTTCCAAACAACATAATATTTAATTTCAGTGGCACTCAATCTAAAATTGTCTCTTCTTCCCCAGCTTAGGCTAACTTTAGACATAGAAGCTTGCTGTGGGAAGGGATGAATGACTTCATTCTTCTCTTTCCCTTTTTTTAGCCTGTTTCCCCTACTTCCTATTTATCTTTATCCCTCCAGGTCCTAGTGGGCTTCCCTTGTGGCTCAACTGGTAAAGAATCTGCCTACAGTGTGAGAGACCCGGGTTCAATGGCTGGGTTAGGAAGATCCCCTGGAGAAGTAAACCTGGAGTATACTTTAGGTATACCTGGATAAGAATACCCACTCCAGTATTCTAGCCTAGAGAATTCTATGGACCATATAGTTCATGGGGTCACAAAAAATTGGGCAACGACTAAGCAACTTTCACTTTCAGGACCTAGTAAAGCAGAAAGTGAAAGGGGGAAATTGCTGTGTTTTTGCGGCTAGAATAGTTATCATCTGTTGTCCTTATCTTCTCAAGATAGGTGTATAATTTTAGCTCCATGTCTCTTTTGTTGAGTTTCTTGGAAGAGAATCTTTTGTTGAGTTTTTCAAAAAGATATGCCTGTTGGTACATATCATGGCAGCTTTTGTAACCCAGGCAGACTTCCACTCTGACTGGCTGCTTTTAATGCCACCCTTCATCTCCTCCTCTGGCCACCTGGCCGTCCAGCTCTCTGCTGTCATTTGAGCTGTCCATGGAGTTCCTAAGGTGATCCCATACTGACACACTCTCTTGAGAGCCATTTTATTTCCCAGGTAGTATGTACCTCTTCTAGCTATTGGTGGAGAGGTGTTTCCTCCTGATGCAGGTCAATCTAAGGAACTGACTGACTTTTCCCTTAATACTTTTCCCAGTAAGAATCTGATGCCAAACCTTAGACCCAGCTCCAGGGTCATATATTAAGGTCTCCTTGGAAGTCCTTTTGAAAAATCTTTCACTTGGTATAAGATGAGGAACAAAGACGGGATATAACAGTATTTCAAATATTCTCCCCAGTGAATATCCTCATGACCTCTTAAACTTCAACATCTTATGCATTCAAAAGGTAGTGATGGGCCTTTGCTAGCAGAATTGGTTTTGAGCCGTATCTTTTCCAAGTCCTGTGTAGCTGGTTTAGCAATTCTCTTTAGAATGGGGGAGTATTTGGCAACTACTGTGTTATTCTCAGCCAAGAACCTATGCAGAAAATTCAAAGCAACAGGAAGAGCTGAATTTAACATCCTGATACATTAGTAAAATGGGAGATTAGATCACTTATTGAGACTCTATGAGGGCATTTAGGGATTTTTGTGGTTAATAAAAGAGAAATAGGGACTCTAATAAAGGAGGTAGGCAGTCAATTAGCAATGAGAAAAGGATTTGGTGAATAACAATTGGGGGGTTTGATAACATCAATTTGAACTACAAGCCATCAGTACAGTTATGGGAATTTTGCTGTCAAAAACCAGTAATAGGGAAGCTAAAGGGAAAGTAAGAATAGTGAATTTATTTTCTAATGATAATGACTGGCAAAATGTTTTGCAGCATAAGATGGTACTAAATAATGGTTAAGGCCTAGAAGAGAAACCAGACTAAATAGAAAGGGAATAGCAGTAATGGTCTTAATCATCTGTTAAGCATTTTCTGTGTGCCAGGGAGATGCTAACATCTTTATATACATATACTTATGTAATATTATCTTTGTTTTACAAAAAAGAAAAAGGGGGTCTTATGATAGATTAAAGAACTTATCTTAAAGTCCTGTAGTTCTAAGTAGAAGTTGTGGTTTGAACTCAGATTTGTTCCACAGTGACAGTACTCAAAGGTGAATCAGAAGAGTACAAACCAACTTGGAGATGAATATTTTCACAGATCCAAGTGAAAAGTGTGGTTATCATGAAGTGAAATGATGGGAGCCTATCAGTTAAGAGCAGAAATTCCAAGTTACTGTCATAGTGGCTTCCCTGGTTGTTCTGTGGTAAAGAATCCACCTGCCAATGCAGGAGACAAAAGAGACACAGATTCTGCCCCTGAGTCAGGAAGATCCCCTGGAGAAGAAAGTGGCAACCCATTCCAGTATTCTTATTTGGGAAATCCCATGGACAGAGGAACCTGGCAGGCTACAGTCCATAGGTTCTCAAAGAGTTGGACGTAACTAAGCAGTAACATCATAGAGTAATAATGAAGTGCATATGTGACTTTTCATATGGATTGCCCATCTGGAATAGAGCTGAAGGTCATTGGAGTACAAATACATCCAAGAACTGAAACACTAGGAAGTTGTTTCCTTGATCCTTGTGAATCATGTATCCATCCAAGCTAAAGATGGAGGATAAGGTGCAAAAGAGAGCATCTGTGATTTAGGGAATAAAGATGTCCAAGAATGCAAGGGAAATGCCATGGAAGTTGGCAAAATTTGATGGCCAAATGAAAAATGTTTAATGGGATGGGCTTTATTAAAAGTTTGAATTATTTAATGAAAGGGATTGGAAAATAATTAGGAAGTAGCAATGTGAAGCCAACTTGGCTTCAATGTGTGAGAAAAGGAGTCACTTCTAGAGGGAATTGAACAGAATATATGGTTTTTAAGAAAAGAAAGATCATTGTCCATACTTTCTTCTCAACCTAAAGTGACTCCCTCCTTCATACGTTCTCTGTCACATTAGTTTTCTTTTGTCCTTGTGGTTTTATTTTTATATAAAGCTACTATTATTATTTATTACTTTATCCATCACTAACACATGAACAGCATGAGGGCAGGGACTTTGATTAACCACTGCAGTAGCCCCATCATGAAAAACAGAATTTGACTCATAGTAGGTACTCAATAAACATGTGTCAGACATTCATGAGTTACAGTGAAAGTCTGAGGAAATCCTGAGTGTACATCGAAGCTTTTTAACAGTAACATAGGAGTATCACAGTGGAGAAGGATGAAAGGTGGTCATTTTACATTACGACAGATGTGCCTGATCTAGATGGAGAAGATGTTTAGTGAAATAGAAAGTGTAAAATAACTACAGAAGTTTAGCTTCTGTTGATAAATGGAAATCCCCTGAACGATGGAGATAGAGAGGCATGGAGCAGCAGGTTGTAGGATCAAGTTCACTACTGGAAGATAATTGTATTAAAAACCTCAATATTCCAAAGACCTTTTTGGAACTTGGGTAAATTGTGGATTCTTCACCACCTGGGACTCTACCTGGTTCAGTTGTTTGTGATTGCTGTGAAAAGTAATAAGGTCATTGAATATTATCCCATTCCTCTCCTATTTATCATATTTTTCATAAAAAATCATAAGATAATTCTTTGATTAGTGGTAAACAGCAGACTGTTTTTCAGGTAAAATGAAGTGGAATGTTGATGTTGTTGCATAAAAAATTTTGTGTCTTAAGAAAAGTACATTGGAGAAAAATATAGGGCAGGAGAGCCCACAAAATAATTTCATTCCTTTCAAGTTTCAGGTGGTAGAGGAAAAGGAGAAAATGAGCTATTTAAGGTACGATTTAAGACTATTAAGACAATTTATATTTAAGGCTATATAAGTTATACTTAAGGTTATTTAAGGTATGGAGTTGTGAAGAGTCAGACGTGACTTGGTGACTGAGCAACAGCAAGGTATGATTATTTCACAGCATTAAAGTTTAAAATGGGTAGAGAAATCAGTGAATGGAGGGATGCAGAAGGGCTGAGAAAACTGGAATTTTTCGATTTAAATTGAAAAAAAAAAAAAAAACCCTGGAATTTGGATTAAGTAAACAATGTAATTATCAGACTCTACCACATTTACTTTGGGTTCTAGACTGTAGTTAACCAGTAACAACCTTCAATATGTCTGCCTGGAGTGGCTACTTGGCCTTTTGTTTCAAGGGTATGAGATGGTCTGATGAACCTCATGAACTCTCTTGCATTTAGAACTCTGCAGGCAAATCTCCTTTTACAACAGTCTAGAAGAAAATCAAACAAAGGGTAAAAGGTCCTGGGGTTTGCATTGGAAGCTTATTTAGACCTGAACTGATTCAAGAAAAGAAAATCACACCGATGCTTAAAAAAAAAGATTATCTAAATTCTGACCAGAGAGTTTGGAATGGTTGTTTATCCTAATCCATTAGGGTTCATTAGATAAAACACAAGAACTGTTAGAGAGGATTTGCGGGGGTGCTGTTTGTTTGTATTTCCTTATTGGGATTTATAAATTCAGCCATGGACAGAGGAGGACTACAGCAGTGACTCATCTTAAAAGAAATTAATTAAAATATTGGAAAACAACAGATTTCGTAAATGATCCAGGTTAAAGCTTTGAACAAATGTGAGAGAGACACAGAGAACACACATGAAAAGTTAGAAGCAAAGTGAGGCAAGAGGTCTCATTCTGTCTGTAGTCTCCTTGTAAGAAACTTGAAAGAAGCACTTAAAAAGCCCCGGAGGCCAAGCTACCACCCCTGGGTGTCTGTAACATCAGAGGCTATGTAGTGCAATGGTAAAGGCTGCTGCACTCCATAGTTAAATTGCTAGGTTCATAATCCAGCCAGATTGCTTCTTAGCACATTTTGGGCCAATGACTTCGCCTCTCTGAACCCTGTCTTCTCATCTGTGAAATGAAGATAATAACAGAATTAACCTCGTAGGATGGCTGTAAGGATCAAATGAGAGTGTGCATAGAATAATATCTGCCTCCCATACATGGTAATTATTATTTTACCATCATCATCATCTATGGTGCCTCTTACAGTGTCTGACTTTTCTTCCAAGGAGTAAGCCTCTTTTAATTTCATGGCTGCAGTCACCATCTGCAGTGATTTTGGAGCCCCCAAAAATAAAGTCTGTCACTGNTTGAATATGCTATCTAGGTTGGTCATAACTTGTCTTCCAAGGAGTAAGCGTCTTTTAATTTCATGGCTGCAGTCACCATCTGCAGTGATTTTGGAGCCCCCCAAAATAAAGTCTGACACTGTTTCCACTGTTTCCCCATCTATTTCCCATGAAGTGATGGGACCAGATGCCATGATCTTCATTTTCTGAATGTTGAGCTTTAGGCCAACTTTTTCACTCTCCACTCTCATCAAGAGGCTTTTTAGTTCCTCTTCACCTTCTGCCATAAGGGTTGTGTCATCTGCATATCTGAGGTTATTGATATTTCTCCCAGCAAACTTCATTCCTGCTTGTGCTTCTTCCAGCCCAGCGTTTCTCAGGATGTACTCTGCATATAAGTTAAATAAGCACGGTGACAATATACAGCCTTGACATACTCCTTTTCATTTTGGAACTAGTGTGTTGTTCCATGTCCAGTTCTAACTGCTGCTTCCTGACCTGCGTACAGATTTCTCAAGAGGCAAGTCAATAACATTTAATTCAATTTTGCTTTTTGTCTAAATTCTTGGCATCTATTCTAATGTTTCTTTGCACTACATCCCCAAATGCATGTGGTGATTGGTGCCTAGTGAAAGAATTTAGAATAAGTCCATGTATTTAGGTACCTATTGTGTAGGCAAAAGTACCTCTTCATTTGAAAACAAACCCCTCTTTAGAGCCCAATGAATATTGGTGAATTTCATGGATATAGTTGTGTCTGTTTAGCTTAATAGATGATTTATTCAAATGAGGCATATAGCAAAAAAGAAATTACTACTGTTATGTATCTGTGAAATATGATGATCTTGATTAAATGTGACAGGCATCTTAAGAATATATGCATGGATCATGGGTTACCTCAATGATTTCCAAAATGCTGCAGATTCTTATGGAGCTCGATTAATTTTAACAGAAGTAATGTGATTACAGATGTGAAATTGGAGATCTCCAAATATATTACACAAGTGAAAGATTGCTTAAGTTGCTACTTTATTGAATATATAGTATATTATTTGTGCATATTGAAAGATAATAAGCAAACACCCTCTTAGCTAAAAATAAACTGAAGAAAAAGATGTCATTATTTTTACTTTGCCAACCATTATGCTGATTCTTCTATACATATGCATCTGTTCTTGAGTTTATTATATTTTTAAAAAATATATAGAGCATGAGAGACACCTACTGGTTTTTATAAACTATTGAATACATTAACCAACTGTAAAATTCTATTCAGTTGACAACTTTTATAGTTACTTCATGTTTTTATCTGTCATGCATTTTAAAATATTTTAATAGACTTTTTGGAACAGTTTTCTCTTTTTAAAAATGAGTTTATTAAGATATAATTCACTCATCATACAACTAACTGATTTAGTTCATACAGTTCAGTGGTTTTTAGTATATTTAGAGAATTGTGCAAGCATCATCACAATTGATTTTACAACATTCTCACCATGTCCAAAAGAAGACTCATATTCCTGAACCATCACTTCCTAATCCATCCAAACTTAGATAATTACTGATCTGTCTGTACTTTCTATGTAGCTTTCCTTTCTTTGGACAAATGGATTTGTGCAATATATAATCATTTCTGAGTAGCTTCTTTCACTTAGCATACTGATTTTCAGTAAAACAGTTTTAGGTACCCAAGAAAATTGAACAGAAAGTACAACATTCCTATATACCCTCTGTGTCCCTCTCTTACAACCTTCCCTGCTATCTGCATCCTCTACTCAAGATGTACCTTTGTCACAATTGATTAACAAGGACACATTATTATCACACAAAGTCCACAGATTCCATTCGGGCCCTCTCTTGATGGTGGTCATTCTATGGCTTTTGACAAATTTGTAGTTACATATATCCATCATTGCTGCTGCTGCTAAGTTGCTTAAGTTGGGCCCGACTCTGCAACCTCGTAGACCTCAACCCACCAGACTCATCCGTCCCAGGGATTCTCCTGGCAAGAACACTGGAATGGGTTCCCATTTCATTTTCTAACGCATGCATACATGCTAATTTGCTTCAGTCATGTCCAACTATGTGTGACCTCATGGACAGCAACCCACCAGGCTCCTCTGACCACGGGATTCCCCAGGCAAGAATACTGAGTGGGTTGTTGTTTCCTTCTCCAATCCATCATTATACATACAGAATAATTTCACTACCATAAAAATCCTCTTTGCTTTGGCTGTTTATCCTTCCCTCCCTCATTGATACAAGTATTGATGTAAGGTTTATGTTTAAGGTGTTCTACCAGATTGCGCCTAAATTGTCAAAAGCATGAGGGAATAGAACTAGATGTTTCAGATGTTAGATGCCATTCCAATTTGCACCTAAATTGTCAAAAGTATGAGGGAATAGAACTAGATGTTTCAGACGTTAGATGCCATTCCGATTTGCTCCTAAATTGTCAAAAGTATGAGGGAATAGAACTAGATGTTTCAGATGTTAGATGCCATTCCGATTTGCAGCTAAATTGTCAAAAGTATGAGGGAATAGAACTAGATGTTTCAGATGTTAGATGCCGTTCCCTTCTCCAGGGGATCTTTTTGACCCAAGGATCGAACCCAGGGCTTCTGCATTGCAGGCAGTTTCTTTACTGTCTGAGCCACGAGGAAAGCTTAATGTTTAAGATGCAAACAAACAAAAAACAAACAAACAAACAAAAAACCCTACTTATACCTGTAGAATAAACCCCTAAAGTTTCAGTTGTCTGCATAATAACTTTAATCTCTGTCTATTTTATGTTCCCACTTGATGTTTCCTAATCTTGGCCTCTGTTATCTTTTCTCTGTACCCTTCGCTCTCTGCTCTTGCTGTATTCAAAACAAGATGCCTGTTTCCTTTTTCAAAATTAATCTGCTTTCTATCTTATACATTATTACCAAAATAGTTAATAAAATTTTACTCTAGATTTACTTCTAATCCACTAATAGTGACTGAAATGTATTCAGAAAAACTCTGTATTGTTTAGGATAATAGTTGCTTAAATTTCTAAATATTATAATGTCTGTGAAACTGGTAGAAGATTCCTTATAATTAACCTACCTTTCAAAATGAGTTTACCTCTCATGTTTTATTCATAACCCATGCCATTTCAGTCTAGTGGATCCACCATATTAACATCAAAAAACCCCTTGGGGTTTCAAAAAACTCCAAGCCATCAAATGGGAGAGAACATGGAGGAGATCCATTAGATTTTATGGACTAATTTTGGACGGTCATATCATTTTTTCTCACAACTCATCACTGCAAGACCTCAAGCCAACAATTCTAAAGGATACCTGAAACAGTTGTACTAAGGAAAAATGGAAAAGTTTGTTGACCAGTTAGCTGTTCACTGTCAAATTAAATGTGATATATATCAGAGATCATTGTGATGTATTAGTAAAGAACCTTATGGCCTGGGTTACATGCACAGTCCAGGGCCATGCTTATCTTACTGTCATAATTAATAGTCCCACTTTCTAAAATGGTTGGTATCTATGGTAAATTATACAGTGATTTTATGTATTACATACATTTACATTCTTCATGGAGAATATCTGTCCAAACCCTTCCCTGAGGCTTTAATATACAAGTCTACTCTATTTTAAACCATATATTTTAGAAATTTGTCTCCTCTATTATTTCCTTATTGACTATCATATTTCAGTAGACTTTCTATCTTATTCTAAATACAATATTTATAATTCTGTCACCCTATCAGAATATTATTTGGATTTTTCCTGCTTTGTTGCCAGATTTTCATTTGTGTAGATGGTAAACAACACTTCTTACTTTTTTGTAGTTATCCTTAAGTTCTTTATAAACAGGACCTCTGGCCATGACTGAATGAAACAGTGCTTGATTCATATCGATGTATGGCAAAGCCGATAGAGTATTGTAAAGTAAAATAAAGTTAAAAAAATTAAAATTAAAAAAAATAAATGAACACCAGTGATTTCTAAAGACCAAGATGAATGATCATTTAGTGATTTTATTCTTTATCAATCTGTATAACATTTGGCATTATTGATTCTTCCTTCTGCTTTGAAATCTCCACCTTTCTCCAATAATTGTAAACTCTTTTGGCCTTGTACCTACTTTTCTACCTGCTTTTCTCTTTCTTTTTTAAATTCTGCTTTGGGATATTTTCTCAAGTTTAGCTATATCTATTCTTTATTTATAAATACTTCTGTTCTGAGAAGTAAAAATTGTTGTTTTTCTGAGCATCTATTGTAAAAACAATTCTGTAAATCCTTTGTGCTCTGATGTTGTATAGAGGTTCTGCAGTCTGACAACCTCGTGCATAGGTATTAGGATTTTCTCTCAAAGAAACACTGGCAGCAATGGCTGACTCTACAAATATAGACCAATGTGAAACAAATCAGTAGTCCTCCAAGGGAAAATAAATTAACACAAAGCAATGTTGACAACAGTAACAAAATAAATCTTAAGAAGTAGGATTGTAAGACATTAAAATGAGCATAATTAATATGATCAGAAATAAGTATACTGTGAAAGTCACTCAGTCCTGTCTGACTTTTTGCAACCCCATGGACTATAGTCCATGGAATTCTCCAGGCCAGAATACAGGAGTGGATAACCTTTCCCTTCTTCAGGGGATCTTCCCAACCTAGGGATCGGACCCAGGTCTCCCTCATTGCAGGTGGATTCTTTACCAACTGAGCCATAAGAGAAGCCCAAGAATGCTGGAGTGGGTTGCCTATCCCTTCTCCAGCAGATCTTCCTGATCCAGGAATTGAACTGGGGTAACCTGCATTGCAAGCAGATTCTTTGTCAACTGAGCTATCAGGGAAGCCCCAGAGAAATAAGGTGATACCTTATTCTAGAAACAAGAACAATCACCTTTTAAAAAAGAGCTGTTTTATCTCCTAACAGGGAAACATACTCGTTCAGCTGTTTTCTCAGATGACTGAGAGGAGGACAGCCCATTTCTTTTTCTAGGATGTCTTTCATTCACCCATGCTAATTATTTTAGAAAAGTAACTTCATCCTTTGTAATCTGCTTTAGTGGGAAGCTCTAAAATTCATCTCCTGAGGTATTAGAGTGACACTTATGTTTGCTTCTTTTTTTGTCTTACTGATTTACTTTCCCGTCTTTTCCTTCTGGACTTGAAGTATTTCACCCTAACCTGTACTGGCTGCCATTTTCAAATCATCTGTGAAAAACAAGCTTAAAATTATGCAGATACTGAAGAGAAGAGCAACATAAAACAAAGATAAATAAGCAAACAAATGTAAAACAAAGCATGAGGAAGAAATGGGAACTTGGAGACATGATTATGCCAGTTACTATATCTCAAAGTTGATAGTATCTTACCTGTACCAGAAATGGAAACAACACTTGTTACAATAGATCTTAAAATGGATACAGATGAAAAATAAGCTATTTAAGTAGCAGATGGATCATAGTTCTTCCAGAACATAGCACAGATATATGGGGGTTTAAAAAAGATTTATCTTTTTAATAAAGTGAAAAAATATTAACTTTCTATATGTTATATTAGCAGAAATAGAGGAAAGTAGTAATTATGCTGCTGTATTATATAGTCTAAACAGTCTTATTATATTAAATCATATTTTGTAAGCAAACATAATGTTTTAGAAGTAATTTACTATGAACATAAAAGACCCAAAGACCACCAAAACAATTTGTGGAAAAATTGTCTTCAAAGGCCTTGGTGTTTTTATTTTATAACTCATATTGAGTTGGCTTTATTCATTTTATTTTCTGAGAAAAATAGTTATTTGACTTTAGAATTTAATATAGAATTGAGTAAATATTCTTTTTCATCTTTGATTGGAATTATGTAACATGTTCCACTCCTAACAGTTTATACTAGAATTTCTTGTTCTTTTTATTTTTACTTAAATCAGACATTTTTCGGTTTGATCTTTATACAGAATAAGATATTTGAAAAATTCCCTTTTCTAATTTACAAACTTCTACCATGATTTTCTAGAGAAGGAAATGGCAACCCACTCCAGTATTCTTGCCTGGAAAATTCCATGGACCGAGGAGTCTGGTGGATATAGCCTATGGGGTCGCAAAGAGTAGGACATGACTTAGCAACTAAATGACCACCACTTCCATAATATTTTATCATATGTCAATAAAATTAATCTACCCCAAGATCAGTAAATATGTTGATACATGCATTCTGCTCTCTTGGGTCCAGCTGTGATCCTATGGACTGTAGCCTGCCATAGTCCTAGACAGGCTCCTCTGTCGATGGGTTTATCCAGCAAGAATACTGGAGCAGGTTGTCATTTCCTTGTCTAGGGGATCTTCCTGATTCAGGGATAAAATCTGCATCTCTTGCATTAGCAGACAGATTCTCTACCACTGAACCATCTGGGAACCCAAATATGTTGATGGCCATATTCAAAAATATATTAAAAATAAATTCCCTTAAATATATTTTTGGTTGGACTCATGCATGCTCATTTGCACGGTCATGTCCAACACTTTGTAACCTTGTTGACTCTAGCTCGCCAGACTCCTCTGTCCATGGGATTTTCCTGGCAAGAATACTGGAATGGGTTGCCATTTCCTTCTCCAGGAAATCTCCCCACAAATTTCTATGTTTTACTTTTCATTAAGTACAAAATTTAATAGGTATTTGTATTCATATTTAAACTGAGCCAAATAAAAGTTATATCTAAGGAGGTTTTTACTAGTAGATGGTGCCTTGCTGTCTTCACTTGTGCGGTGCAATTATACTAATTTAGAATTGACCTGCACCTTTTGAATGTATGGCACCCCATTCCACTACTCTTGCCTGGATAATCCCATGGATGGAGGAGCCTGGTGGCCTGCAGTCCATGGGGTTGCTAAGAGTTGGACATGACTGAGTGACTTCACTTTCACTTTTCACTTTCATGCATTGGAGAAGGAAATGGCAACTCACTCCAATATTCTTGCCTGGAGAATCCCAGGGATGGGGGAGCCTGGCGGGCTTCCGTCTATGGGGTCGCACAGAGTCAGACACGACAGAAGCGACTTAGCAGCAAATATATCCTGAATGTTTGTAAATATCTCACACACTGGCAAAGTAATGCTCAAAATTTTCTGAGTAAGGCTTCAACAGTATGTGAACCAAGAACATCCAGATGTTCAAGCTGGATTTGGACTTCCCTGATAGCTCAGTTGGTAAAGAATCTGCCTGCAGTGCAGGAGACCCAAGTTTGATACGTGGGGTTGGGAAGATTCCCCTGGAGAAGGAAATGGCAACCCACTCCAGTACTCTTGCCTGGAAAACCTTATGGACAGAGGACCCTGGTGGGCTGCAGTCCATGGGGTCATAAGAATCGGACATGACTTAGCACCTAAACCAGAAATCTGGATTTCCAAAAGGCAGAGGAACCAGAGATCAAATTGCCAACATCCATTGGATCATCTAAAAAGCAAGAGAGTTCCAGAAAAATATCTACTTCTGCTTTATTGACTATGCTGAAGCCTTTGAATGTGTGGATCACAACAAACTGGACAATTTTAAAGAGATGGGAATACCAGACCACCTTACCTGCCTCTTGAAATATATGAATGCAGATTAAGAAGCAACAGTCAGCACCAGACATGGAATGACAGACTGGTTCCAAATTGGGAAAGGAGTATGTATACTGTATATTGTCATCCTGTTTATTTAATTTACATGCAGAGTACATCATGTGAAATGCTGGGCTGGATGAAACACAAGATGGAATAAAGATTGCCAGGAGAAATTTCAGTATCCTCAGATATACAGATGACACCACCCTTATGGCAGAATGCAAAGAAGAACTGGAGAGCCTCTTGATGAAAGAGGAGAGTGCAAAAGCTTGCCTAAAACTCAGCTTTCAAAAAATGAAGATCTTGGTATCCGGTTCTATCACTTCACGGCAAATAAATGGGGAAACAATGACAGACTTTATTTTCTTGGGCTGGAAAATCACTGCAGATGGTGACTGCAGCCATGAAATTAAAAGACGCTTGCTCCTTGGAAGTAAAGCTATGAACCAACTTGGACAGCATATTAAAAAGCAGAGACATTACTTTGCCAACAAAGGTCCATCTAGTAAAAGCTATGGTTTTTTTTCCAGTGGTCATGTGAGAGTTGGACTATAAAGAAAGCTGAGTGCCAAAGAATTAAGGCCTTTGAACTGTGGTGTTGGAGAAGACTCTTGAAAGTCCCTTAGACTGCAAGGTGATCCAGCCAGTCCAACCTTAAAGGAAATCAGTCCTGAATAGTCATTGGAAGGACTGATGCTGAAGCTGAAACTCCAATGCTTTGGCCATCTGATATGAAGAAACGACTCATTGGAAAAGACCCTGATGCTAGGAAAAATTGGAGGTGGGAGAAGGGGATGACAAAGGATGAGATGGTTGGATGGCATCACTGACTCAATGGACATGAGTTTGGGTGGGCTCCAGGAGGCCCGGCATGCTGCAGCTCATAGGGTTGCAAAGAGTTGGACACGACTGAGTGACTGAACTGAACTGAACTGAGAGGTATTTTATTTATGAGAAGATCTGAATGATGTTTTTCTTATAAAATTTATTTCATTAGCCTATCATATATTCTTCTAAACATTATTTCCATAAATCTATTTATTTGGGAGACCAAGAGCAAAATCCTATTTCTCTCTGACTCAGTCATATGGCTGATATTTAATTAAAAACAAAAATTTATTATAAACTAATGATTTATAACATACCCCTAGGGGATCAGAGAGGAAAAGTTGACATAATATGACAGATCCTTTCTTTCAACCACTAGATACAGGAAACATTCTAAATATGAGAAATCAATTTATTTTCAGAAAGCATGTCACTGATTTAGTAAAGATAAAATTAAATAATCTTTGAAAGAGGGAGACATATGAATTATGAATAGTAAGTCACTGATATTTGACCTGGGAAAAATAAAGGATAGTATGCTTCAATTGTTCATTTCCTTTTGGTAGTGAAACACAACAGGAGAAAGTCAGACTTCTCTGCAGTGGATGCTTGATGCATTTTTAGAACCCAGAGATAAGCAGCAGCCTCAGCAGAGGTTCTTACTGCTTTCTGTCTATGCAGTGCATTTCAATTAAATATAGATAGTTGTGATACAGTAAGAAAATTTAAAAGAAAAAAATGCCGTTTATATATCACAATGAAGTTATTCTGTACGTAGTACTGTTCACATTGAATTTACATGTAAGTCAAAAATGCATAAAATGAAGGAACTCCGAGAAAACAAAGGTATTTTAAATCAAGAAATGATAGAAGGTTGGACTTCAGTAAATTAGATCTCTGTAATACAGTTGCACTGTAAATGCATCTGCATAGAGAACTAAAAGGTCTTAAAGTCTATTTTAAAATCTGACATGCAGAAAAACTGAGTTACCAGTGAAATGGAGAATAATGGATAAATAGCAAATTGTATAACATGTAGAAATGAGTCTTGACTGAATCTATCCATTGTTGTTCACATGAATAAAAATAAATTTCTAGAGGATATAATTTGTGGAAATATATTTCAAACACCACTTTATCAAGCCCTAATCCAGTGTTTTTAAGTCATTTTTTTACTCCCCTTCAAGCAAGAGATGCCCAAGTACTAGGTCTTTGGCTGACCAGTTCTGATATACTTTTCTTGGATTGTATTTTAATTTTCCTAAGATATCCACACCCATTTTCCTCTCCCTTATTCCTATTGGAATGCAGATATTGTAGCAGAGATATAGTCTCCATACTGAGGCCACAAAGTGAAGCAGGCAGATACAGGCCCTGGTATAGTTGATTTACTGAACGGACAGTCTTAACAATGCTTATTATCATCTCCAGAGTCTCATCCATTAATGTTAGCTGAATTCCATTATCTTTAGACTAAGACATGCAAGATAACTCATGCAAGGCTTAGATTTTTCATGTGGCCCAGTTTCACCAGTTGTAGATGGACAATATAACTGTAGAATTGTTTAAAGGACAGTTGAAAAGGTGGGGACAAATAATAGTATAAGGAGGTAATGTAAGGAAAATTTTACTTAGCAATATTATGGGCAAAAATTTCTGGGAAGCAGAAAGTCAGTGCCACAAGGAACAAGCTCCTTATACAGGGAGTGTACTGGTGAATTTTTACATCTGCCACTAAACATCAGTTTAACAACTCAAAATACTGCAGTGTGGAAACTGATAACCTCTGCACCTAGATGCCAGAAGCGTTTCTACAACCCTTTATGTGATGAACACTTGCATTGACTAAAATAGGCAAAGGATAAATTCTTCAAATCCAAATTTGTCTTATGTTCATTTTTTTGTATTGACAGCTCACAGAGATATATCATAGTGGTGAAACTCATGTCACTTATTAGTTCCTTTGCAGAAATGATGAAAGAGTGAATTTTTAAAATTTCTACCTTGGTAAACCAGGTCATATAAGACAAATGATCCTCTAAAAGAAGCAAAAATATTCAAGAGATACTTGGAAGTCAGAAAACAAGCCAATTTACCATTTCCATGGCAGAGAAATTCTAATTCTCTCCTTTCTGCTTTCTAAACTATTTGTTCAAAAATTCTGTGTAAATATTATGAGTATGGTTGTGGATATTAAATTATCCTATATCTATCTGTATTTTTAATACATTTAAGTAAATATAAATAATATACATGATGTATAATGTGTGTTCATCTAAAATAACTAGCTTTGTTGAAAAAAACAGCATTGGTAAAATAAGCTATTGATATTGACAGAGGTTTGCTAAGAGGGAAAACATCTTCTGTAATACGAGTGAAAATGCTTTGTTTAGACTGGAAGCCCAGACTATAGATTAAAAAGAAAGAAGAACCCTCTTCCCCGAGAAAGATTAGGTGCCTGTTGATAGAATGAAAGCTATGAAGTAAAGACTTGAGTTCTGGTTATCAGCTTTATTTTGAAGTAAGTAATTAAAAGTATTACATAGGTAAGGATTTCATTTAAATTTTACCTCTACATTCCAGGAGAAAAACATACTTTCTTAAGAGCCCCAGAGAGATACTGAATGAATATAGTCATAGTATCAGTTGAAGTCTCCATCTTAATTGAAACATAATGAGGACAAATGATCAAATCATTTTTCCCCTTCTAATTTTCCTTCAGTTCACTTCAGTTCAGTTCAGTCGCTCAGTCGTGTCTGACTCTTTGTGACCCCATGAATTGCAGCACGCCAGGCCTCCCTGTCCATCACAACTCCCGGAGTTCACTCAAACTCACATCCATCGAGTCGGTGATGCCATCCAGCCATCTCATCCTCTGTCATCCCCTTCTCCTCCTGCTCCCAGTCCCTTGCAGCATCAGAGTCTTTTCCAATGAGTCAACTCTTCGCATGACGTGGACAAAGTACTGGAGTTTCAGCTTTAGCTTCATTCCTTCCAAGGAACTCCCAGGGATGATCTCCTTCAGAATGGACTGACTGGATCTCCTTGCAGTCCAAGGGAGAGAAGTTAAGAGTCTTCTCCAACACCACAGTTCAAAACACTCAACTTTCTTCACAGTCCAACTGTCACATACATACATGACCACTGGAAAAACCGTAGCCTTGACTGGACGTTGGTTAGCAAAGTAATGTCTCTGCTTTTCAATATGCTATCTAGGTTGGTCATAAGTTTTCTTCCAAGGAGCAAGTGTCTTTTAATTTCATGGCNTTTCTCAAGAGGCAGTTCAGGTGGTCTGGTATTCCCATCTCTCAGAATTTTCCACAGTTTGTTGTGATCCACACAGTCACAGGCTTTGGCATAGTCAATAAAGCAGAAATAGATGTTTTTCTGGAACTCTCTTGCTTTTTCGATGATCCAGTGGATGTTGGCAATTTGATCTCTGGTTCCTCTGCCTTTTCTAAAACCAGCTTGAACATTACGGAGTTCACGTTTCACATACTGCTGAAGCCTGGCTTGGAGAAATTTTGAGCATTCCTTTGCTAGCATGTAGTATTATTCTCTGTGTATGTAGAAGTTGGTTTGTGTCACTGTAGCCCCAAAGTTGTTTCTGTGGGAAAGCTGGGCAGCACTAGGCCTTATTGTAAATTTAAGTATAAAATGTATTCAAACCCAATTAAAGACACAACAAATGCATACTCTTTAATTTGTTTCTCTTTGTGTTACATAGTGAATACTTCTTATTCATCTGTCTTAAAGACTTCAGGCTTTTTTTTTTTTTTAACTTCTTCAGTCTGCTGTTATAGGGCTTCCCAGGTGGCACTAAGTGGAAAGGAACCCACCTGCAGGAATGGGAATCAGTTTTCCTATTTATTTGCTTCTGTATGGCATTATGGATCATAGTTGGTAGGGAGTCCAAATTATGTTTTCTTTCCAGGTGATGCTAGTGGTAAAGAACCCATCTGCCAATGCAGGAGATGCAAGAGACATGGGTTCGATCCCTGGGTCAGGAAGATCCCCTGGAGAAGAGCATGACAACCCACTACAGTATTCTTGCCTGGAGAATCCCATGGACAGAAGAACCTGGTGGGCTACAGTCCATAGGGTCACGAGGAGTTGGACACAACTGAAGCAACTTAGCATGTAGCTCATAGGGCATTATGGATCATAGTTGGTAGAGCATCCAAATTATGTTTTCTTCTTTTAAGAGTAGCTGAGTTTTGTTCTGGCAAGCAGATACATTACTAGTAGATCCATTTTATCCTGCCAGGCTTAGAGTTATTCTTTCTTAGACAATGTCAGTCTATTTTTGTATATAACAGTGACTTGTGTTTCTTAACTCATCATCTTTTTTCCTTTGTATGGCTTTTCTGCATTCCAACTGAATAACCAAGGTTTGTAGGAAGTTCTCTCTATTCCAGCTAGGCTAATTCCTAACTGGTAGTTCTAAGTAAATTCTTGTATTTATGTCTGTGTCACAGGCTCAGACTACAGTGAATGACCACACAGACTGCTGGTATCCATTACTCTTCACAACTCCCATCTCTCTTAATGCTTTGGTTGTAAATTTCAGCTGATTTGAGATACTGAAGTTCTGCTCTTTGTTTTTCTGCCTTAAATTTAGTTCCTTTGTCTTAGGTACACTACCAGTGTTTCAGAGTGAAGTATTGTTTGACTGAAAATCTTTAGGATGTGTGAAAAGAAGTATCAGTTCATTGGTAAGAGCTCTATGCTGAAAAAAAGTCTCAAGTTTCTCAGAACCACTTCCATCACTGTATCTTCCCATTTACTCCCCAGATCCTGACTTTACCTCCTGTTGCCCTAACAAGCACTCCAAGGGCATTTGCACATGGTAGTAATTATCCCTGTGCATGGTAAATTCCCTGGAGACCTCTTTTCCCCTCTTTTACTGTGGCTATTTCTTGACACTCTGACCTCACTGCCGTCACCTCTAGAGATAGGCTTCTGTGAGCTTTAGTCCATAACAGCTCATTCTGTCATTCTTCACCATGACAACCTATTTTATTCTCTGAATTGCATATTTTTTCTATGTGATATTTTATTGCTTATATTTTAATAAATTTATTTAATATCATCTATCTCCATAAAGGTGATGAATGCCTACTCAGTGGCTGGCATTTTTAAAAGTTCTTTATATACAGAAACTAGGGCAAAACTCTCAGCACCGATCTAAGGCAGGTACTAACCATGTCCATTTTTCAGAGGAAAACTGGAGGAGGCTCACCAGGGTTAAAAAACAAGCTCCAATTCACTCCACCACCAGTAGGTGAGGGTGGACTTTTAATTATCCCGATCAGTTCAACTTCAAAGCCTATGGTTTTGATCATTGTCCTGTTCAGTGTCTCAACTGAAAATAGCTCACTGATATAGAGAACTCCCTGTGTGCCTGATGCTCTTCATGAGCTTCCATGTTGAATAATTTAATCCTTCAACAGCCCTCTGGGGGAATCGTGTCCCTTCTGGTATCTCTGCTGGAGAAATTGAGGCAAAGAGAAGTTAAATCATTTTCCCAAGTCAAAAGCCAGTGAGAGGCTGATCCTAATTGGGATTCAGGAACCTGAATCCATAGGACATGCTTTTTACTAGTGTGCTCTTTCACCTCTAGGAAGGAGGGGTCACGTTAACCTTGCTAACTAATGTATCTCCAGCACTCAGGTTAGAGCATGGCACTTTATAAGCATTGAAAAAAGGACCGAAGAATAGTAATGAATATATTAGCAGTGGTAATATCAAATACATGTATAATTGTATATTACTTTAGAGTATGGTTGAATAGGACTTCTTTTATTTCTTGTAAAAGCCATTTTCTTTTCTTAACCTGAAATATATGTTGCTACTCTGAAGACATCAGGTTATAATATAGATTCCTCCCATTGTCTAAGCTTCTAGGGAAAAAAAAAGTTAACATGCCCTGTCATGATTACTTTCCTTATTATATTTAATATATACTTTAAAACCCATATACATATAATTGCACATACATTATTTTATATATATATATAAGTATATATATATATAAATGTAATTGCATATAGTCCCCCAAATCATGTTTTACAGCATGTTTACTTTTTGTTCTCTATTGCATTAAGACATTTTATCTATATATTTTGATTTGGACTTTAATGCTTTTAAGATAATATCAGGAATTGAAGACATATTTAGAAAAATGAGTAAACTAGAAAATTATATGAAGAAATTATACCTCTGTAATTACTAATCCCTTATATATTTTTGACATATAACTCAAGATTTATAAATAAAATTGAATGGTGGAAAGAACATCTGTTTCTTGATTAAATCCATTTATATTGATATAATGTGTCTTGCTAGGTGTTACATTTTTTTGTTTTAACTTTATTGTAAATTATTTAAAACATCTCTGTTTCTCATCTTCAGTAGAATTGAAAATTAAAACTGTCTCTAAATTATTAGCTATTTTGCTTAAAATTTTAATATTCTGATGTGCTAATTTGGTTCATATTTCTTATGAATTTTTAAAATAATTTTTAAATGCCATATTTAAAACATTGTGGTCATAGTTGCACTATGCTAACTTGTAGTGCATTTTCTCCTTTTCTAAAGCTATTACATGAAATAACTGAAATGAAAATATTTGCAAAAATCATCTGAAATTATTCACTAGTTAAGAATTTTCTGACAATTTTTTTTTTACCATTTGCTTCCTTATTAGATATTTATAACATTCTTGAAAATCAGCGATTATGCTTTTCAGAGCAAGCCATTGAGACTCAGAGTTCAAGCAAGTCATTAAATTTCACATTGTGAATAGGTAGAACAACTATTCATAAGCATGGTTTCCAGAGTTCAAATGCATTTATCACTTTTGTAACTTTATTAGATTTAGGATAATGAGTTGCTTTTATATGTTCGGAAGTAAAGAGCCTAGAGAAGTTAACTCTAAAAAATATTAAGGAATACATTTAAAATCTCATATATATACATTGTTACCTTTCCGTTTTATATTGAGTATCATTCTAATTTTCCTTCCTTAATGGCTTTTACACTTAAATACTTCAGAATCTATTACACATGTGGCTCAGTCTAAATAGTGAGACTGTTCTTTGAGAACAGAGATATTACCTTTTTTTTTTTCTGTATAATCATTAATTCTGTATAGTCATTAATTAGGAAAATCAAACCAAGCTGACTGATTTTTTGATTGATGTAAATGATGATAATATAAATTGTGATAATTATTTGACATTGCTATTGTGTCTCTTAATTCTGGATTTTTAAAGTAAATCTTAAAAAGAGAATATCAAACAGTTCTACCTTATGGCCACAATAACATGAAAACTCTTTATATAATTTGTGAACCAATTGCTTATACTGAGTATAAGGGTTTGTTTTTAGTTGCCAGCTATTCAAATCTCTTGTGGAACCAGGTGGGAGCATTAACTACTAATTAGCAAATACATACAAAATGTTGCAAAATGAATGATGACAGAAAAATATATTTAATATTTAAGCCTAAAATTTCATTAAAAAATTTAAAACATAAAAATACTTTTCAGATACTTTAGTACATCTATTTTTGATTTTAAATTTACTATTGGATATTTTTAAGTAAAAGGAAACCAAGTTTTAATTATCAGAATTAAAACAAAATAATTTATTTATTTCTATTGTTGAAAATGACATTGGGCTTGGAAATTGGAGAAAATTTACTGCTATTCCAAGAGTTAATTTCCGAGTAGATCATTCATTCATTTCTTGACACAATCATTCAGCATGTATGCATTTAGCAGGCAAGTATTATCTTAGGTGGTGTGACTAATTGGGAAAAAACTGTGGTACCAACAGAATAGACTCATTCATTTGTGCATAAAACATACTATCTAAATATATTTAGAAATACATTAGAGCAATGATTCTTAAATGTAATTGCATACAAACCAACTAGAGGTTGATGAAACTGTAGGTCTGGATTGGGGCCTGAGATTTCACATTTCTAGCAAACTCATAGATGATGCAGATGTTACTGGATTATAGACTAACTTTGAATAAAAAGACATTAGCAGCTGACAAAATAAGTTTAGTAACTTAAAGTTCATCCTATTATTGTTATTTTGACTTAATTCACAATTATAGAAGGGTGAATTCTTTGAAAAATTATGTTCTTTTGATACACACCTCAAGATTTTCCTATATTTTACTTTCCTGTATATCCCTATATATTTTCCTTGTTGTATACTCACCCTTCTATAAATGCTTATACTAACATAATATTCTGTACTTTAACACTATGCTGCCTTTTCCCTTCTGAGTCATATCTGTAGAATGATTCTTATCAGTTCATTTTAGGTTGAGAAAATGGAATTAAAAATCTTTCTTTATTCTGTTCCTCTCGCTGGGCTTCAACTAATCTGTCACTTATTCATCAGTATACCTGAAAAGAATATTATACCACTTCCTATGTAATTTAAGTTTCCTATAACACTGTATTTTTAAATTCTTTTATATATCCTCATATTACTTTTGTCATCATTTTACCTTTATATATGCATACATTTTACCTTTATATATATAAGCACAAAATAAATTATTTTTCTCTTAAAGAGTTATCTTTTAAAGCTATTAAAAATAGCTTTAAGAAAAAATGAAAAGAATTTTATTTTACTTTCACTTAATTCATTCTAGCACACTCTTATTTCTTTGTGTTAATCCACATGTGTGCTGGCAATGAACTCTTCAATTTTGTTAATGTAGAAGTATTTCTTTATAGGCTTTGTAGGTTCTAAACATTTGTGAATTTAAGAATAAGGAAATCACAGAGGTTTTGGATGATACAAAAACTATAAATCTTTAATATATGGAAAAATTCTATTTCTATTTGTCTGAAAATAGGCACTAGAGAAGGAAATGGCAGCCCACACCGGTGTTCTTGCCTGGAGAATCCCAGGGACGGGGAAGCCTGGTGGGCTGCCATCTATGCGGTCGCACAGAGTAGGACACGACTGAAGTGACTTAGCAGCAGCAGCAGCAGGGGTCATATTAGATGTAGTCTCAACGTCTCATCTATATATGAAAGTAGACAATTTGGATTTGTTTGAAAGTGTTGAAGAGGTGAGTAAACGCTATTTCAAATATAGAAAAAAGCAGGAATATTCAACAAGTCTAAAAATTGTGACTGTGTGTAGAACTGAAATTGGAAGTGAATTTCCAAGAAAATTGCTCATTGAAAATATAGTAGTGTTATAATGAATCATGTTATAGATATAATAGTAAACAACGTATTTTGAGAACTTTCTATTGAGACTGCTTGAATATTCTTAGAACAATGTGGAAATGCAATATAAAACTTTTGCCTTATACTCAAACAATTGCATAAGTACAGCAGTTAAAAAGATGCCAGCATGATGCATATTATTTCTGAATTTAGCAGGATTGATACTATATATCTAAATCAAAGGATAAGATAAAAGGCAGAACTTGGGCCATTTACAAGAAACAGAAAATAATAAATAAGAAGCTGGAGGTCCAAGAATTCCAGTAATAATTAAACAATATATAGAGAAGCATCAACATGTGGCTATTTTAAATTGAAAATATTAAAAATAGCCTGTGGGTAGTTTTAGGGTGGAGAGCACTTAAAACTTTGGAATACAAATTTGTTTATGAAGTGAATATACATAATATTAGTACTATTTAGAAAAACCACAAGGAGAACTTTGCAGCTCGCCCAGTGGTTAAGACTTTACCTTCCAGATAGGGGGTGCCAGCTCGATCCCTTGTTGGGAAGCTAAGAGCTCACATGCTTTGCCACCAAAAGAACAAAACATAAAACAGAAGCAATATTGTAACAGCTTCATTAAAGACTTTAAAAATGGTCCTCATTAAAAGAAAGAAAAGAAAAGAAAAAAAAAACAGAAGAAATGATTAATATTGAATTACCAATACTGAATTTTCAATAAAAATCTATCATCTGGCATTAAACTTTATATATTTCATTTCTGATTTTCAGAAGACTTTTTTATAGTGTCTGTGGGAGAGGATTCAAGAAAAATTGGATTCAACCGAAAACTGGGGAAAAACAAATGTATAGTTATTATGAATTCTTTTTTGCTTCTGTTTTTAATGTAAACTACTAAGTGTATTTAGTTTGTCCATTTGCTACCATTAAAGGGATTTTAAAGGTAGACTTTCGTAGAGTTCAGATTAAAATAAGATCCATGAGAGCATATGTCTTGGCATGTAACAGTAGTACTATTAATTATATGTTCTTTTTATTGACAACTTAGCGCTTTTTACTAGTCTACTCTTTTTACATGCCATTATTTCATTTAATTGTCATGAAAACTCTGAGACCTAATATGCCTCTGGTCATGATGCAATATTTATCTTAAAATGGAAGGGAGGGACATTTGTAGGAGAAAGCAAATGACGTAACACTTAGACTGGCTTATTCCCTAGATAAAACTTCAGTTCAGTTCAATTAAGTTGCTCAGTCATGTCTGACTCTTTGCGACCCCATGAATCGAAGCACACCAGGCCTCCCTGTCTATCATCAACTCCTGGAGTTCACTCAAACTCATGTCCATCACGTTGGTAATGCTATCAAGCCATCTCATCCTCTGTCATCCCCTTCTCCTCTTACCCCCAATCCCTCTCAGCATCAGAGTCTTTTCCAATGAGTCAACTCTTCACGTGAGGTGGCCGAAGTACTGGAGTTTCAGCTTTAGCATCAGTCCTTCAAATGGACACCCAGGATTGATCTCCTTTAGAATGGACTGGTTGGATCTCCTTGCAGTCCAAGGGACTCTCAAGAGTCTTCTCCAACACCACAGTTCAAAAGCATCAATTCTTCGGCACTCAGCTTTCATCACAGTCCAACTCTCACATCGATACATGACCACTGGAAAAACCATAACCTCGACTAGATGGACCTTTGTTGCCAAAGTAATGTCTCTGCTTTTTAATATGCTCTCCAGGTTGGACATAACTTTCCTTCCAAGGAGTAAGCACCTTTTAATTTCATGGGTGCAATTACCATCTGTAGTGATTTTGGAGCCCCCAGAATTAAAGTCTGACACTGTTTCCACTGTTTCCCCATCTATTTCCCATAAAGTGATGAAACCAGATGCCATGATCCTAGTTTTCTGGATGTTGAGCTTTAAGCCAACATTTTCACTCTCCTCTTTCACTGTCATGAAGAGAATCTTTAGTTCCTCACTTTCTGCCATAAGGGTGGTGTCAGCAGCATACCTGAAGTTATTGATATTTTTCCTGGCAATCTTGATTCCAGCTTGTGCTTCTTACAGCCCAGTGTTTCTCAGGATGTACTCTGCATATAAGTTGAATAAGCAGGGTGACAATATACAGCCTTGACTTACTCCTTTTCCTATTTGAATCCAGTCTGCTATTCCATGNAGAGATCTCTAGTCTTTCCCATTCTGTTCTTTTCCTCTATTTCTTTGCATTGATTGCTGAAGAAGGCTTTCTTATCTCTCCTTGGTATTCTTTGGAACTCTGCATTCATATGCTTATATCATTCCTTTTCTCCTTTGCTTTTCACCCCTCTTCTTTTCACAGCTATTTCTAAGGTGTCCCCAGACAGCCATTTTGCTTTTTTGCATTTCTTTCCCATGGGAATGGTCTTGATCCCTGTCTCCTATACAATTTCATGAACCTCCGTCCATAGTTCCTCAGGCATTCTATCTCTCAGATCTAGTCCCTTAAATCTATTTATCACTTCCACTGTATAATTATAATGGATTTGATTTAGGTCATACCTGAATGGTCTAGTGGTTTTTCCTACTTTCTTCAATTTAAGTCTGAATTTGGCAATAAGGAGTTCATGATCTGAGCCATAGTCATCTCATGGTCTTGTTTTTCCTGACTGTATAGAGCTTCTCCATCTTTAGCTGCAAAGAATATAATCAATATGATTTCAGTGTTGACCATCTGGTTGTGTCCATTTGTAGAGTCTTCTCTTGTGTTGTTGGAAGAGGGTGTTTGCTATGACCAGTTCATTCTCTTGGCAAAACTCTATTAGCCTTTGTCCTGCTTCATTCCATATTCCAAAGCCAAATTTGCCTGTTACCCCAGGTGTTTCTTGACTTCCTACTTTTGCATTCCAGTCCCCTATAATGAAAAGTACTTCTTTTTTGGGTGTTAGTTCTAAAAGGCCTTGTAGATCTTCATAGAACCGTTCAACTTCAGCTTCTTCAGTGGTTGGGGCATAGGCTTGGATTACCGTGGTATTGAATGGTTTGCCTTGGAAACAGACAGAGATCATTCTATTGGTTTTGAGAATGCAGCCAAGTACTGCATTTCAGATTCTTTTGTTGACCATGATGGCTACTCCATTTCTTCTAAAGGACTCCTGCCCTCAGTAGTAGATATAATGGTCATCTGATTTAAATTCACCCATTCCAGTCATTTTAGTTTCCTGATTCCTAGAATGTTGACATTCACTCTTGCCATCTCCTGTTTGACCACTTCCAATATGCATTGATTCATGGACCTAACATCCAGGTTCCTATGCAATATTGCTCTTTATAGTATCAGACCTTGCTTCTATCTCCAGTCACATCCACAACTGGGTATTGTTTTATGCTTTGGCTCCATCCCTTCATTCTTTCTGGAGTTATTTCTCCACTAATCTCCAGTAGCTATTGGGCACTTACCGACCTGGGGAGTTCATCTTTCAGTATCCTATCATTTTGCCTTTTTATACTGTTGATGGGGTTCTCAAGGCAAGAATCCTGAAGTGGTTTGCCATTCCCTTCTCCAGTAGACCACATTCTGTCGGATCTCTCCACCATGACCCACCCATCTTGGGTGGCCCCACACAGCATGGCTTGTTTCATTGAGTTAGACATGGCTGTGGTCCATGTGATCAGATTGACTAGTTTTCTGTGATTATGGTTTCAGTGTGTCTGCCCTCTGATGCCCTCTTGCAACACCCTCTTGGGTTTCTCTTACCTTGGACGAGGGGTATCTCCTCATGGCTGCCCCTCCTGACCTTGAACGTGGAGTAGCTCCTCTCGGCCCTCCTGGGCCTGTACAGAGAAGGAGATAAAAGGATTAATGTTTTTATTTTATTTTTTCACTTTTACTCTGGGCTTTGGACAATGTGGGCTTCCCTGGTAGCTCAGCTGATAAAGAATCTGTTTGCAATGCAGGAGATCTCCATTTGATCCCTGGGTTGAAAGATCCCCTGGAGAAGGGAACTTGTACCCATTCCAGTATTCTGGCCTGGAGAATTCCATGGACTGTGTAGTCCATGAGGTTGCAAAGAGTCAGACACTACTGAGCAACTTTCACTTGGGAAGTGTGGTATGGACAATCGTTGTACGCTTGATATTTTATAGTATGCTTACTTAAATCAGAGAAGTCTCACTAATCACAACAATGTTCCAGATATATAAAAAATAATATTAATAAAAGCTATTTTGGATAGCATCCTGCCCATAACCTTAGAAATTAAAAGGAGTAAAAGTTATCTCATGAGCAGTAGAATATTTGACCAAGACATGTCCAGGAAAATAGACCAAGGGTGAAGTGTCTTACAAACATAAGTTTGAAATACATGTGAACTTCTAGTGTCTGTCTGTACATTTGAAATAACTGTGTAATGTAATTGTAACCAGATCATTGAAAAAGTTGGACTCCATAAGTACAAACAGAAAATCAACATTTTTTTTCAAGTCTCTTTCAGATTTGTTCTGTTAGTGAATTCTTGACTGTCTCATTCAAAATCTTGAGTAGGTACTCTTCCCACTTTAATAATTTTTATTTTTTCAGGTAATACAAAATAGTTATATCCCAGTATAATATTATATCAAAGTATCCACGTTTTCCAATAAATTCTCCCCATTGCAATAATTTAGGGTGACTTCAGTTTGAAAATCTTCAATGGCATAGGTTAAAGGGAACCTGCTTATCTTGGTTTCCATTCTACATTTTATAGTCCACTTTTTTCTCTGTATACTGCTTTAAGCTTTTTCACACCCTAGGATAATGAAGGAAAGGTAAGAGATGGAAAAGATCTGATTGAAGTTTAACCTAGTTAAAATCTAGTTTTGATAACCTTTATTGTTGAATTTGCTAGTTTGGGCTTTCTTTTCATGGGCTAGTTTTGTACGTCAGGTAAAGATTTCCTATTGAAGTCCTACAGCTGCATTTTCCTACAAAGCTGATTTCTTCTCAAGCTGTCTGGTTTGACTTCACCTTAGCCTTTGGGCTTTTGTTGCTTCATGCATTCAGGGGTGGCGGGGGTAGGGGGGTGATGTCCAAAACTCCCTCTAGTTAGACCACCTGAGGAAGGACTCAACAGAATTCCAGGCAAAATTTTAATAACTCCATTCAGCAAGGGCTTGCATACAGTTCATTTGGAACATTTAATCCTGCCCTATCATAGTTACAAATGCAGCTCTTCTCTGTTGTACCTCTGTCTTTTTTTCTAACAGCTAAATTCATCTTCTTACTTTTAGATTATTTTTGAAAAATAGGCAGAATATCTACCCCCCATTCCTGTGACACTCACACTCATGAGATGCAGAACAAGCAGTTTAAGTAAGTCTCTTGAGGTTCCTTCACTCATTTAAAGTCAAGAGAAAACATTTTCTTCACTGACTCTAATGTGGGCTTCCTTGAAGACAGCAGGCTAGGAAGAAACTAAGAAAGATTCATTGTGCTTCATAGCAAAAGTAGATATTGCTGAAGTTGGACATATGGGTGTAAGTCCTGACAATCCTCTTACTCCTGTTACTCCTGGATAATCTGGGATTCCTAAACTCCAAAAGGTACAGAAGAAGAAAGGGATTCTGAGATTGTGTATACTATAATCAATTCATTTATCTCCATTTGGGTAGGGGAGAGTGAAAACTATACACCAGAATGAAAAAGATATAGCCTGACTACTCAAGAAGCTTAAAAATATAAAAGAGAAGGCTAACATGAAGAAGTAGGTAGCTAACTTGTCATGATCATCCCTATATTATGCAATATAAGAAATATGGAGAAGGAAATGAGAGAGTAAAAATAGTTATAACCAACACATCCTCTGCACTTCCCTTCTGTTGAGCAGGGAAACTAACGGTGTTGATCTGTTACTGTTCTTTAAATAAAATAGTCATTATTATTGGCAACCTATCATGCTATTTGTTAAAGTATATTTTGTAAGAAAATTGGCTTGATGGGAAGAGATGCTCACTTTTGTGACAGCTTTAAAATACATTTTTATCATTTAGCATTTCTCAAGTTCAGTCTCTGTGGGAAGCAATCCATTATAAGGCAGATTTGTCTAACAGGTCTTCCATACCTTCACAGATTCCTCCGTCCAGGGTTGATATTTGTGGTGATAAGAAACATAAAGAAAACCATTAAATAAAATAAAAAAAAGATAAAAATATATAAGAAAGTACAATTTATATCTTTATTTTGTACTTTTAGAAACAAACATAAAGAAAGCTCATCTATTGTTAAAACTTAGAACTAGCTTGCTCAGAATTAATGCTTACAAAGCACATAATGTTTTCTCATTTTAGATAATGTCTTTCTATTAAACACTAAGTGGCAGTATTTTTGCCAAAGATACTTGTGTCTTTTTATTATTTTTATATAAATTGTACTACCAAGTTCATAGGAGAATATGGTATTAGTATTCTAAGGTCATTCCTAGATCACATTTCTATTAAGATAAAATAATTATAAATAACCTCAGTTTCTTTGTAGCTATTACTCATCAAATCAAATTTATGGTAAACAGAATATAACCTTAGCTATTAAATCAAGTAACAACAAAAGGGTTTCCCTGGTGGCTCAGTGGTAAAGAATCCTCCTGCAGTGCAGGAGCTGCAAGAGAGGCCAGTTCAATTCCTGGGTAGGGAAGATCCCCTGGAGGAGGGCATGACAACCCACTCCAGTATTCTTGCCTGGTGAATCCCATGGACAGAGAAGTCTGGAGGCTACACTGCATGAGGTCAGAAAGAGTTGGACATGACTGAAGTGACTTAGCATGCACACACGCAAACAACAAGAAATGTCACCATGTATTAAAAGCAGCCTTAACTACAGTTCCTTATATTGTACCTTGAAAAGTAGTCACCGTTTCTAGTTTAATAAGTAATATTTTTAAGGAAAGAAATTTGTTTTTGTTCACAGGAGAGCAGTATAACTCAGTGGTTGTGTAGAGACCCTGAATCAAAGCACCTGGGTTCAAAGCAAACCTTGTCACTTATCAACAATGAGACTTAGCAAATTACTTTGCCTTTTTGCATCACAGTTTAGTAGTTTCTCTCTGTAAAGCTTTATAATACTGCTTACCTTATGAGATTTTTGTGAGCGTTCAATTATTTTTCATACAGTAAATTTCAAATAGCACATGATATACAGTAAGCAATTTATGGGTGGTTACTATTAATGTAATTAGCATCATCGTTGAGAAAACAAGATTGTGTTATGGAAATATACTTCATTTCTGGTCTTCAATAGTATATGTATTATTTGCCTGCCTCTGTACTACTAAACTTTCAAAACTCTTCTATTATAAATCTCACTTTCTGCTTCATTGAGAATATTGACTCTCCATTTTTCTACAATTTTCTTCAGTTTAAGAGGATGGTGCATCTCATTGTTGAAAGAAGATTCATTCACCTACACCCTGGATAACATTTCCACACCTTCGCCACGTCTTTATTCCTCAGTCCTTTGCCTTCTCTATTTTCTATGTCTCTATACATTTTGCTCATGTACTTTGCTTACTTAACTCATGCACATATTCAAGTGTCATCATTCTTAACCATCATCCTGCAAGGTTTTTGTGATCCCACATCACTAACACATATTTCTAGAGATTGTACCATAAGTAGAATTCACTATGGATTCACTTCCATTTCTTGTGTTTATCTCTGGACTTTTCTCTGGAATAATTCCCATTTAACAGCAGCCGCAATGTCTGTGGAAAGGAATGTGGGATCAGCAAGTATCAGCTTTTCCTATGTAATATCACTGCCAGATTACAGAATGTCACATACTCATTCTATACTTCTACTCCATGATATCTATGGCCCTACATGCTCCTAGTTGTTATACATTTGTGCGTAATAATTCTCTGTTGTCTCTTTTATGGGCTGTAATTCCTTTACTTGTCACTTAAATAATGGTCTTTTTTAGGATTCTAAAATAGACTCTATATTTCTTCCACTCTTTATTCTACAGGATAAACCTCTTCATTCCCTTCAGTTTTCCCATCAATTTCATATATTTACATTTTTATAATCAATATAACCTTTATGTACAATGCAATGCACAGATCTAATATATAGTATTTAGTGAGTTTTAATAGTGTCATCTAAATCAAAATATAAAATATCATGTTTATCTCAAAAAGTTATCATGTAGCTCTTTTAAAATACACTATATGCTAAAATATTGAATTTAAATATTATAATTAAATGAAAGTTTTTAAATATATCAAAATTTGTGAAATAACCTAAAGCAGTGCTAAGAGGAATATTTTCAGCCTTAAATGATTATAGTCAAAAAAGGAGAATGGGGCTGACATCAAAGTCCTAGTGTTCTTGATACAACAAAAAGCAAATTAAACTCAAAGCAAGCAGAAGGAATAAGATGATAAAGAGCAGGAATCAATAACATTGTAAAAAATAATGTAGATGGATTCATCGATCCAAATATTGGTGCTTTGAATATAAAAATAAAGTTGATAAAGCTTTAGCTACATTGGCAAGAGAAGATAGAGCAAGCAAGAGGGAGAGGGAGGAAAGAGATGACCAATATTAAGAATGAAAGGCAGAACATCCATATAGGTTGTATAGACATCAAGAATTATAAAGGACTGTTATATAAGACTTCATGTCAACAAATTTAATAAAATTGCTATCTTAGACAAATGAATAAATTCCTTGAAAGTCATAAACTACCAGTTTACTCAAGAAAAAATAGATAACTGAAGAGCTTTATATATATTGAAAAATTAAAGTTTTTCATTAAAAAATCTTAATATAAATGCATGTATACACAGATGCTATCTCAAAAACATACACACAAACTGTCAGGCCCAGATGGCTTCACTAGTGAAATCTTACAAACATTATAAGACAAAATAATATCAGTTCTATATAGCTTTCCAGAAAATGAAAAAGAAATATTACCTAACTCACTGTATATAGTATTACCCTTTTTCTTTCTATTCTTCAGATATTGTAATTTCTAATAATGCCAAAGAATGTTCCAACTACCACACAATTGTACTCATTTCATAGGCTATGTATAGTCCGTGGCAATGACAAATAGATTCAATGGATTAGATCTGATAAAGTACCTGAAGAACTATGGACGGAGGTTCGTGATATTGTACAGGAGGCAGTGATCAAGACCATCCCCATGAAAAAGAAATACAAAAAGGCAAAATGGTTGTCTGAGGAGGTCTTACAAATAGCTGAGAAAGGAAGAGAATCTAAATGTAAAGGAGAAAATGAAAGATATACCCATCTGAAAACAGAGTTCCAAAGAATAGTGAGGAGAGATAAGAAAGCCTTCCTCAGTGATCAATGCAGAAAAATCGAGGAAAACAATAGAATGGGAAAGACTAGAGATCTCTTCAAGAAAATTAGAGATACCAAAGGAACATTTCATGCAAAGATGGACACAATAAAGGACAAAAATGGTATGGACCTAACAGAAGCAGAAAATAAGAAGAGGTGGCAAGAATACACAGAAGAACTATACAAAAAAGATCTTCATGACCCAGATAACCACGATGGTGTGATCACTCACCTAGAGCCAGACATCCTAGAATGCAGTCAAGTGGACCTTAGGAGGCATCACTACAAACAAAGCTAGTGGAGGTGATGGAATTCCAGCTAAGCTGTTTCAAATCCTGAAAGATGATGCTGTGCAAGCACTTTATTCAATATGCCAGCACATTTGGAAAACTCAGCAGTGGCCACAGGACTGGAAAAGGTCAGTTTTCATTCCAATCCCAAAGAAAGGCAATGCCAAAGAATGCTCAAACTATGGCACAATTGCACTCATCTCACATGCTAGTAAAGNTCAATATGCCAGCACATTTGGAAAACTCAGCAGTGGCCACAGGACTGGAAAAGATCAGTTTTCATTCCAATCCCAAAGAAAGGCAATGCTAAAGAATGCTCAAACTATGGCACAATTGCACTCATCTCACATGCTAGTAAAGTAATGCTCAAAATTCTCCAAGCCAGGCTTCAACAGTATGTGAACCGTGAATTTCCAGATGTTCAAGTGGGATTTAGAAAAGTCAGAGGAACCAGAGAACAAATTGCCAGTATCTGTTGGATCATCAAAAAAGCAAGAGAGTTCCAGGAAAACATCTGCTTCTTCTTTATTGACTTTGCCAAAGCCTTCAAATGTGTGGATCACAACAAACTGTGGAAAATCCTTAAAGAGATGGGAATGCTACACCACCTTACCTGCCTCCTGAGAAATCTGTATGCAAGTCAGGAAGCAACAGTTAAAACCGAACAAAGAACAGCAGACTGGTTCCAAATCAGGTAAAGGAGTACGTCAAGGCTGTATATTGTCACCCTGCTTATTTAACTTATATGCAGAGTACATTATGCAAATTGCTGAGCTGGATGAAACACAAGCTGGAAAAAAGATTGCTGAGAGAAGTATTAATAACCTCAGATATGGAGATGACATCACCCTCATGGCACAAAGTGAAGAAAAACTAAAGAGCCTCTTGATGAAAGTGAAAGAGAGTGAAAAGTTGGCTTAAAACTCCACATTCAGAAAAATAAATCATGGCATCCGTTCCCTTATCTCATAGCAAATAGATGGGAAACAATGGAAACAGAGAGTTTATTTTGGGGGCTCCAAAATCGTTGCAGATGGTGACTGAAGCCATGAGATTAAAAGACACTCTTTGGAAGAAAAACTATGACCAACCTAGACAACATATTAAAAAGCAGAGAAATCACTTTGCTGACAAATGTCTATAGTCAAAGCTATGGTTCTTTTCATGTACAAATATGAGAGTTGGACCGTGAAGAAGGCTGAGTGCTGAAGAATTGATGCGTTTGAACTGTGGTGCTGGAGAAGACTCTTGAGAGTCCCTTGGACTGCAAGGAGATCCAACCAGTCAGTCCTAAAAGAAATAATTCCTAGATATTCAATGGGATGACTGATACTGAAGCTAAAGCTTCAGTACTTTTGTCACCTGATGGGAATAGCCAGCTCATTGGAAATGACTCTGATTCTGGGAATGACTGAAGGCAAAAGGAAAGGGTTGCAGCAAAGGACATAATTACTCAATGAACATGTGTTTGAGCAAACTCTGGGTGATACTGAAGGATAGAGAAGCCTGGTGTGCTGCTATCCATAGGGTCACAATGACTTGGGATATGACCTATTGACTGAAAAGCTATGATAAATACTCTAATTTTATTTTAACACTTTCTTGGATTATCTCCCAGCCAGGGTTTCTGCATAGCTTTTCATACTTAGTTCCAAATGCAGAATTCTCATCTGCTACCTTTAATATGTAAGACTCTAGCTTTTCCTACCACTGTTTCTGTTGACCTTGGAAACAGTTGAGTGTTACTCTCAAGCAGGTAAACTATAAGGATTCAATAAATGCCCTATCCAGTTACATTTGTTTTTCAAAATTAAGCTGTTATCAAGCTTCTGTTGTGTTTTGGACACTTTCCAATATCTAACTTTTTCCTCCAGTTTTTACCTTTGTTTTCATGGGGTATTCCCATCATCATTATTCTCCTTTGGCATTACTGAAATTTTTTTTTTTTCATCCAGACCATACTTTCATACTTTTTAAAGGTTTATTGACACAAGAAAATATGACATATTTGAAGTGTATATCTTAACAAGTTGTGGCATATGTATAAATCCATAAAACTCTCACCATAATCAAGCAAATACACATAAAGTCACCTCAGAATTTCTTCATGTTCCTAAAATATCCTCTACCTTTTTTGTTCTCCTGTCCCAGCGATATATTGTTCTGCTTTCTATCACTAGCAATTAGACTGTATTTTTAGGAATTTTATTAAAAATATTAATACAGTATTTTTAAAATCTGGTTTATTTCACTCAGCATACTTGTTATGTGATATATGCATGTGTCTGTATGTGTCACTAGTTTACTCCTTTTTATTGCTATGCTTTCATTTTATCACTTTACCATTGTTTATTCCTTTACCTATTGATTGACCTTTGGTTTGTTTCCAGTTTTGGATTATTCCAATTGAATCTTGTATAAACATTGCAAACAAGTATTTTTTTTTTTTAACTGGGAGAATGCTTTCATTTATTTTTGGTAAATATCAAGGAGTTTAGTGGCTAGGTTTTATAATTTAGGTTTTGTATAATATTAGTATTTTAAGATCCACCAAATAGTTTTCCAAAGTGATTGTGCCACTCAAAATCCTCACTGCAGTACATTAGAGTTTCAGTTACTCTAAATCCTTGCCAATATTCCTTTTATGTATCTTTGATTGGTTGGTGGTGATGGTTTCATAGGAGTATATATATGTATCAAATTTTATTCAAACATACACATTAAAAGTACTTACAATGTTATAATCAATAAAATTTTGATGGTCACTTAATTTTTTCTGTGAACTATAATTTTGTTTTTAAATGTAGATATATACATTCATTCATTAAATTTCTACAATGTGTGTGTGTGTGTGTGTGTGTTTTTTTCTCCCAGCTCATGCTTTAGTATTTGTTACAGGTATTACCAGATTTTAAAATGCTACCCTTACCTGGTATATATACTACATTTGATTCTTTTAAAGCCACAGTAAGATTTTAGATGTAAGGAAAATGAGATAACAGTTTCAGAAATGCACATGTGTTTAGTCTCTAACTGAAATCTCATTTTGTGCTGTGCCACACTACTGATTAACAAATCGTTTACAGATGTGGAGAGACTTTGATATATGTGTGTGTGTGTGTATAGCATCTGAACAGAACCTAGAGTTTCTGAAGCTCCTAGATTCTTTGCTAGTAGCCTCTGCCAGCATTGTGTGCAGCCACTTGATTGGTTACCTGAACAACAAAGGTAAAGAGTAGCCAGACAGCAAGAATGATGAACAGTGTCTTATGCTCCGTACCTGGCTTTTAAATACAAAATGTAGCCACTTGAATATCTGTCTTGGCAAACAGCTGGAGGGTGTGCCACAGCCCAGAGTAGGCCAAAGACTGACTTCAGTGCTGAAGGGGGTTTTATTGCAAGTTCCAAAAGAACATAATACACTAGCCAAGATGCTGGATTTGGAAGCAATGGGGCTAGGCTAGACATCTGGTAGGTGAATTGCAAGCAGCAGTTATATACTGTAGCCATTTATACCAGCTGTTTCTCTCCATTTGCCAAATTGTTACACTAAAGTGTATGTATCTGAAAATTAGAGCTTCACTGTTGTTTTTAAATGTTTCATATTATAACTTTTATAATTATTACAAGAAACACTGATAACATAATTACCAATGAAAGAAGGAATGAACTGTTAAGTCCTTAAATATAAATTATATCACACAGAATGGCTGTAAAACGGCTTTAAACCTTTTATAACCTATTATGAGACAAAAAATGTCTCTCATCAAGGATGATTCTCAAGGTATTCAAGAGACTGTTAACAATAAGTCTAGAAAAATAATTGTGTGAATCTAATTCAAATGTAGTAATTGATATAAAAATTTTAATGGAAACAAATACACTTATAAATTTCAAAAGGTTTTATTTGGACATATATAAATTTTGTTTTAATAGCTATTTAAACACTTCACTTTTATTATAGTCATATGGTATAGGAAAAAAACTGTTATTAAGTTTTCAAGTTCTATATAGATCCCCCTACATTCTCTGTAATTTATTGCAGTTAGGAACACCTGTAGCATCATTTCCTATGGATGGATGCTGTGAAATTTGGCGAGTGCTGCCCAAGCAAATGTAACATCAGATAGCAGTTAGTGATCAACCATTGCTTCCAGCTTCCTGTGTAAAGATGATATTCTTTTGAATGTTCTTTTTAGCAGATACTGTTCACTTAAAAAATTAAGACCCTGTCAGAAAAGTTATAACCATTTCCAGTACTCTGTAGAAATTATAAGGTGATCTATCTAGAAAAGTAGGGAGGTCATCTAAATTTTTTTTACTTTAGTCCAATTCACAATATTGAGAAGTTCAGTCAAATTAATTTTTGAATTTTTCCCATAAGCCATGGAAGCATAGATAGCCAAAGAGTGAAATGGTTTCCTAAAACAGTGATAAGGGAGGCATTTTTAGGCATTAATATTTTTCCTCCCTCTAAGTACTCATGCAGCTTGCATATTAAAAAGGAGCCCAATTCTGCATATCAGCATGAGCTACGGTATTCCTGATCTTTTAGAAAAATATTTTTCACTTGCCTTCCCTTCTCTGTGAGGGGTTAATTCACGCCCTCCAGTTCTTCAGACCAAGATACCTGGTGTTACCTTGACTCATCTCTTTTTCTAACACTTGACATGCAGTTTATAAAAAAAAAAAAAATGCTAATGGCTCTACCTTTGTAGTGTATCCAAAATATCATCTTGTGTACTCCATCACTAACATCCACCTCTCACATGCAATTCTTTCTCTGTTAGATAATTGCAGTTTACTTCAATAAACTCCCAACAGGTCTTTCTATTTTTTTCCCTTTGTTTCCTAACGTCCATTCTTAAAAAGCAAGGATGACTATTGTAAATTTAAATTATGTCATCAAAATCCCACTGTGTCTCTTATTTCCATTAGAATAGAAGAAAATAATGATCCTCAAGACCCAGTAATTATATGCCCCTGTACTAGTGAGGGTTCTGTAGGGAAACAGAACCAATTAAATGTGTGTGAAGATATTTATTATAGGGAATTGTTTAAATTGTCTCATAAAATTATGGACGCTGAGAAGTCCTATCATCTGGTGTCTGCTGGAGACCTAGGAGATGGTGGTGTGATTCAGTAGGAGTCTAAAGGTCTGAGAAGCATGAGATCTGATGGAATACATTCCAGTTCAGGTCCTAAGCCCTGAGAACCAAGACACCAAGAGCAGAAGAACAATGGCCCATCTCAGCAAAAGGCAGAGGAACGAATCCTTCCTCTACCAGTCCTTAAAGGATTCAGTGATACCCAAACAATTGGGGAGAGCAAATCACTTTAGTGAAACTACCAACTCAAGAGCTAACTCCACTTCAGAAAGTGGAGTCTTAACCACTGGATCACCAGAGAAGTCTCAAGGGTCATTTAAAAAAAATTAATATATTTATTTTAATAGGAAGCTAATCACTTTATAATACTGTGGTGGTTTTTGCCATACATTGACATGAATTAGCCACAGGTGTGTGTGTCCCCCCATCCTGAACCTGCCTCCCACCTCCCTCCCCATTCCATCTCTCTGGGTTGTCCCATACACCATTTTGCTCAATGTTTCAGCTGCTCTGGACTCTTAAATTTCTAAAGATACAAACAACACAATAAGACTAAAGATTTTGCTGTATTCTTTGCTTACAATATTATTTTCCTACATATCAACTAAGGGTATAACTTCACCTCTTTTAAATCAGTGTTCATGTGTCACCTTCTTAGTGAGGCATAATTAATATTCAATCTTAGCAAGTCTCCAACATTTCAATTATTTTCTGTGGCTCTCATTATCATACTAAATTGTTATAAATACAGTTTATTTTGTAGATGTATTTACTATTTCATGTCTGTCCCTTTCAGTAGGGTTAAGTATCATAAAGAGAGGAATTTTATTTGATGTTTTACTCATTGATAAATCCGAAGCACAGAGAAAAGGGCTTCCCAGGTGACACTGGTAAAGAATCCACCTGCAGGAAGTGCAAGAGATGTGAGTTTGGTCCCTGAGTTGGGAAGATCCCCTGGAGTAGGAAATGGCAACCTGCTCCAGTATTCTTGCCTGGAAAATTCCCCGGACAGAGGAGCCTGGCAAGCTACAATCCATGGGGTTGAAAAGACTCAGATACAACTGAGCATGGCACAAGCACAGAGAAAAGCCTCTGGTGTAGAGTAGCCATTCATAAATTTTTACTGAATGAATGATAAATGTATGTATGAATGATGTCTTTTAGAAGGAAATATGTTTTCCCATTTCATTTAGTGATTTACAAATGGTCTGTCAAATTACCCTTCACCTAAGAATCAGAAAAGAAATATGGAGGTAGAGTTTCTGTAGTAGGTCTCTGGAATAGTAGAGTGAATTTTTCGTTCATGAATTAAGTTTTCCCTGAAGAAACAGGATTGGAAATTTTTTTTAAGTGTGTATATATTTAGTTTAATAAACAAAGCCTTAGCAGAGTTTAGAGGAGAATGAATGATCATAAGTTCTAAGTTAGTGCTGCTGCTGCTGCTGCTGCTGCTAAGTTGCTTCAGTCGTGTCCAACTCTGTGCGACCCCATAGATGACAGACCACCAGGCTCCGCCGTCCCTGGGATTCTCCAGGCAAGAACACTGGAGTGGGTTGCCATTTCCTTCTCCAATGCATGAAAGTGAAAAGTGAAAGTGAAGTCGCTCAGTAAGTGTCTGACTCTTCATGGCCCCATGGACTGCAGCCTACCAGGCTCCTCCGTCCATGGGATTTTCCAGGCGAGAGTACTGGAGTGGGTTGCCGTTGCCTTCTTCCTAAGTAGTGCAGTGCATGGTTTGACTAAAACCCAGGACCCTAGAGAAGAGTATATGTGTGTGTGTGCTAAGTCATTTCAGTCATGTCTGACTGTGTGACCTCATGGACTGTAGCCCACCAGGCTCCTCTGTCCATGACATTCTCCAGGCAAGAATACTGGAGTGAGTTGCCTTGCCTTCCTCTAAGAGATCTTCTCAACCCATGAATTGAACCCATGTCTCTTACGTATCCTGCATTGATAGACAGGATCCTTACACTAATGCTACCTGGGAAGCCCCAGAGAAGGACATAAAACTATAGTAAAAACTAAAGAAACAAAAAAAAGCAATCTTTAAACCATTAATTCAGCTTAATTTTTTTCTACTTAATGAAAGATACCTTGCTAAATATAGTAGTCATTAAAGTCATTTAGAGGATAATTGGAGAAGGCAATGGCACCCCACTCCAGTACTCTTGCCTGGAAAATCCCATGGATAAAGGAGCCTGGAAGGCTGCAGTCCATGGGGTCGCTAAGGATGTCAGACACGACTGAATGACTTCACTTTCACTTTGCACTTTCATGCATTGGGGAAGGAAATAGTAACCCACTCCAGTGTTCTTGCCTTGAGAATCCCAGGGACGGGGGAGTCTGGTGGGCTGCCGTCTGTGGGGTTGCACAGAGTCAAACATGGCTGAAGTGACTTAGTAGAGGATAATTATTCAAGAATATTAATTTCTTGTAAATGAATAATATTTATGCAGAGGTAGACTTGTGAAGCTATAAGTCTTATTTTATTGAGATAAGCAATTACATTTAATGGGATTACTTCAGTACTTCCTTTTCTTTCCTATTCAACTATGATACTATTACTACTTCTCTCAGCAATATTAGTACCCTCTGAAAGTGATACTGTTGTAATGGGCTCTCTAGGGAAACTAGGGATTCCTTCAGCTGCTGTTTCTACAATTTTAGTCACTTCCTTACTATATTTCTTGAGTCAAAAATAGTTGGAATCTCTTGGAAATTTGATATCTTTACATTTGTAGGGGAAAAAAAAAACAAAACAGTAATTTCTCAGAATGTTAGTCTTCTCAAACTGTAGTATCATTTGATTTGACCACGGGGCAAGTTTCAACCTGGACAATCAGGGCATAGAGGGTTAAGACTTCCCCTAAATAGTACTGAGGATTGATGAAAGGTAGAGACAGAAAAGGGGACCTTAATGGAAGCAAAGCTTTCACACTTGACTCAAAATGTTTTTTATCAGTAGACTGCTAATAAATATATCTATTACACTATCCAGAACAACCAATAAGCAAAACACACAAAGATCTATTCAAAAACACAAGGACTGTTAAGTTAACTCGGGAAGACAAAAGGAACAGAAGAAAAACAATCAGAGGAAACCAGGAGAAGACAAATAAAATGATAGGTTTAAGAGCTGATATTATCAACAATTGCCTTAAATAGAATGGAGGAAAAAATATGACCAAACTGTATGCCATGTACACACGACTCACTTCAAATTTAATAACAAAGGTAGATTCAAAGCAAACTGGTGGAGAAAGATATACCATACAAATATTAAGGAAACACATGCAGAGAAGTAGACCTCAGAACAAATAAAACTGCTAGACACAAAAAGGGTCAATATACACTAATACAATGATCAACTCATTGAAAAGCCATAAAGGTTTTAATTGCATATTCACCAAACGTGAGACCCTAAATACATGAGGCAAAACCTAATTAGATAGAAGGATGAATCAATATCTTATGATTATACAGTGGAAGTGAGAAATAGATTTAAGGGACTACATCTGATAGACAGAATACCTGATGAATTATGGACCAAGGTTTGTACAAGAGACAGGGAGCAAAATCATCCCCAAGAAAAAGAAATGCAAAAAAGCAAAATGGCTGTCTGAGGAGGCCTTAAAAATAGCTGTGAAAAAAAAGAAGTAAAAAGGAAAGGAGAAAAGGAAAGATAGACCCATTTGAATGCAGAATTCCAAAGAATAGCAAAGAGAGATAAGAAAGCCTTCTTCAGTGATCAATGCAAAGAAATAGAGGAAAATAATAGAATGGGAAAGACTAGAGATCTCTTCAAGAAAATTAGAGATGCCAAGGGAACATTTCATGCAAAGATGGGCTCGATAAAGGACAGAAATGGTATGGACCTAACTGAAGCAGAAGATATTAAGTAGAGGAGGCAAGAATATACAAAAAAAGATCGTATGATGCAGATAACCACGAGGGTGTGATCAGTCACCTAGATCCAGACATCCTAGAATGTGAAGTCAAGTGGGCCTTAGGAAGCATCACTACAAGCAAAGCTAGAGGAGGTGATGGAATTCCAATTGAGCTATTTCAGATTCTAAAAGATGATGCTGTGAAAGTGTTGCACTCAATATGCCAGCAAATTTGGAAAACTCAACAGTGGCCATGAGACTGGAAAAAGTCAGTTTTCATTCCAGTTCCAAAGAAAGGCAATGCCAAAGTATGCTCAAACTACCATACAATTGACCTCATCTCACATGCTAGCAAAATAATGCTCAAAACTCTCCAAGCCAGGCTTCAGCAATACATAAACCATGAACTTTCAGATGTTCAAGCTGGTTTTAGAAAAGGCAGAGGAACCAGAGATCAAATTGCCAACATCTGCTGGATCATCCAAAAAGCAAGAGAGTTCCAGAAAAATATCTGCTTCTGCTTTATTGACTATGCCAAATCCTTTGACTATGTGGATCACAATAAACTGGAAAATTCTGAAAGAGCTGGAAATACCAGACCACCTGACCTGCCTCTTGAGAAACCTGTATGCAGGTCAGGAAGCAACAGTTAGAATTGGACATGGAACAACAGACTGGTTCCAAATAGGAAAAGGAGTACGTCAAGGCTGTATACTGTCACCCTGCTTATTTAACTTCTTTGCAGAGTACATCATGAGAAACACTGGGCTGGATGAAACATAAGCTGGAATCAAGATTGCCAAGAGAAAGATCAATAACCTCAGATATGCAGATGACACCACCCTTATGGCAGAAAGTGAAGAACTAAAGGGCCTCTTGATGAAAGTGAAAGAGGAGAGTGAAAAAGTTGGCTTAAAGCTCAACACTCAGAAAACAAAGATCATGGCATCCGGTCCCATCACTTCATGGCAAATTGATGGGGAAACAAGTGTAAACAGTGGCTGAATTTATTTTTCTGGGCTCCAAAATCACTGCAGATGGTGACTGCAGGATATGGTTTTTCCAGTAGTCATGTATGAATGTGACAGTTGGACACTAAAGAGAGCTGAGTGCTGAAGAATTGATGCTTTTGAACTGTGGTGTTGGAGAAGACTCTTAAGAGTCCCTTGGACTGCAAGGAGATCCAACCAGTCCATCCTAAAGGAAACCAGTCCTGGGCATTCATTGGAAGGACTGATGCTGAAGCTGAAACTTCAATACTTTGGCCACCTGATGTGAAGAGCTGACTCATTTGAGAAGACCGTGATGCTGGGAAAGATAGAGGGCAGGAGGAGAAGGGGACAACAGAGGACAAGATGGTTAGATGGCATCACTGACTCAGTGGACATGAGTTTGGGTAAACTCTGGGAGTTGTTGATGGACAGGGAGGCCTGGCGTCCCATGGGGCCACAAATAATTGGACACAACTGAGTGACTGAACTGAACTGACTGATAAATACACAAACATACAACTGTAATTGGAGAATTTGACATGTCTTTTTCTTATTCCATTTTCAAGCTCTGTTAAAGTTTATTAAAATTCTCATGTTGGCATAACTTTAGTTAGCAACAACCCTGTTCACAGTCACACCAATTGCTATGTATAGCTTAAGTGTGAATGGATTACTTCTCTTAAACGAGATTAATTGGGGAACAATTTGTGAATGAGTATTATGTCCAAGAATGTGCATAATAAATATTTAGTATAATCACTTACATTCCTGATTCATTGGTTTTGATAATGAAATAATTGAAAATCACTAGTAGACTGTGGTGAACTTGATAAACATTAAGACAATGATTTGATAATGATAATTTGTACGTGGTTGAGCCATACAAGCCCAACAGTATAATAAAAAAGCATCTACTTTTTTTTTTAAGAGTGGATAGGAAGCATGCATTTTTAATAAGAATGTTTAAATTATACTCTTTATAATAAAAATAATTATCCTCTAACAATTGAAATTTGAAATAGTTAAACAAATGATCAAAATGATATTTAGACAAAATACTCCAAGTGAGACAGATTTAAAGATTTTAAGCTAAAAATAACTATAAAAGAAAAGTTGAAATATGCTAAATTATTCAGCAAATAATTTTATATTAAAGACTTTTCAAAGAGGAGGCTAAAGAACATACCTCACCTGTAGGCATAAAAGTGTTAATTCAAATTATATGTTCCTATTGGAGTTTTTAGTTTTACTGATATATAATTCATATATCATATAATTTATCCATTTAGAGTGTACACTCAATATTTTTAAAAATATATTCAGAAAGGGCACCTATTGCCACATTCTAATTATAAAACACTTTCATCACCTCAAAAATAAACTCCACACTCATCAGCAGTCATTCTTTGTTACCTCAACCTTCTCCCTGCTACCCAAAATACACAGCTTTGTTGACTATTATTGTCTGTATATAGATTTCTCTATTCTGGAGATTTTAGATAAATTGAATCATGTAATGTGTGGTCTTTCATGACTGACTGCTTTCATTCATCATAATGTTTTCAAAGTTCATGTTGTACCCTGTATTGGTATTCTATTGTTGTTATTTGTCAAATGGTACCCCATTTTTGAGTATATAATATTTTGTTTATCCACTTACCACATATGAATATTTAAGTGGTTCCACTTTTTCCTCTTATGAATAACTTTCCTGTGAGCACTTGTGTAAAGGCTTTGCGTGGACAGATTTCCTTTCATTTGAGTATATTCTTAGGAGTAGACTATGCTTAACGTTTTGATGAATCACCAATTTTCTGAAACTATTGCGCCATTTTACGTCACATCAATGTGTGAGTATTCCAATTTGTCCAGATTCTTTCCAATACTTGCAGACAACCTGGTGGACGTAATGGCCTTTTATTGTGGTTTTGATTTGCATTTTCCTAGTGTCTATGTGCATGTTGCTCAGATGTGCTTCTTCTAATTATAATATCAATATTTTAAAAGAAAACATTTTTGAATGCTTATATAAACATTAAATAGTGACTCTGATGACAAGAAAAAAGATAAAATGTTTAATAAAAAATTCAGGTTTGGGGAAATCCAATTACACATTCCACCAAAGATACCATTGCCTTTTCTTTTCTTGGACAGTTAAGATGTGTCAGGGGAAGACCATATTAATACATTTTTATACTATCAACTGAAAATTCCCCATTATTCTACCCCCCAAAAAAAAATCTGAGAAGAAAAACATCCTGAAATAATCATGCAATATATTGACTATTTTAATTTTCTTGTATGAGCAATTTGTTGATACAGTAATACTTTATCACTTCAAATTTATGGAGGAATTGGGTTAGCTGAATCCTAAAGAAGGATAAACTTACTCAATGAATATTATAGAGAGAAGGCTATCTCTTTTTATCTACCAGCTATACATTTTTGAGATTTTCTTAAGTTCCTGGTCCAATTCTTCGAGTTTTAGGGCTATTATCAAGAGCACTAGTACCTCTGTATGGCAGTTTAGATCCTTTAAGAAGCAGATGCTGTGATGGAATAGGAAATATAAGAGATTTGTTAGGGGAAATGCCTGTTTACGTTTAAGGCAGCAGGAATCAGCGTGGAAAACTTCCAGATCATAATAAAATTTGACACTTTTAAAGGGAAAGGGGTGAGGAAGAAGGATTGGGTAGAAAGTGAAAGTCACTCAGTTGTGTCTGACTCTTTGCAACCCCATCAACTATATACAGTCCATGGCATTCTCCAGGCCAGAATACTGGAGTGGGTAGCCTTTCCCTTCTCCAGGGGATCTTCCCAACCCAGGAATTGAACTCAGGTCTCCTGCATTGCAGGTGGATTCTTTACCAGCTGAGCCACAAGGGAAGCCCGAATTGAGTAGAAAAAGGCTTAAACTGCAGTGTGACTCTGAAAGAATGTTAACAAGACCCCTAATGAGTTTGAAAACAAACTATCAATTAGAGAAGTTCCATGATGTGTATGAATTAACCAGTTCTTGTAATTTCATTCAGTTATTGATTGGCAGCATCCTGGAAATAGTGGCAAGAGGATTAATGACAGATTTCAGTAGTGCAGCAGCAGGAAGTTGCTATCAGTTTACTACATTCCTTATAGTAATTTCCCTCTTAAATGGAGATATGGGTGGCATACATCCATGGTTTCCATAGCTCATCCTTTACATAGTATAAATTCATTTCTCTGTCTATATTTTTGGAACAGTTCTTTCATTGTTTCTATGCAAAGCTTAGAAGAAGGAATTTAGTTAGGTAAACTATAGGCCCCACCACTGCAGTTGACCTCAGGGCTACAACTGGTACTCACTTTCTTTTCTTCCATTCATACATTCTAAATTTTCCTCAATCTTACTTTCATTTCCATGATTTTGTTAATCTGGCACTATGAGCTAAATGCTTATTTCTGTAGGGTCTGTACCCTGGTGGTGAAAATCTTCTCATAGACAAGGGGACTGCTGCACACGATCATTGACATTGATAATTTGGCAAGGTAGCAGCAAGTGTTAGCAAAGTAGGATCTTACCAGCACTCATCTCTGCTACCATTGTGTTTAAAAAAAAAAAAAAAAAAAGTATCACTGTCTCCTGTTAATCTGCATAGAATATCCCTGCCAGGATAATTGTTTTGCTATCCCTTACTAGTCTCTGGAAACCAGGCATTCAGAATGTTCAGGTAGAAGTTGTAGTAGGCAGTTGATTAAAACTTTATCTCTTGGGCTTCCCTGGTGGCTCCAATGGTAAAGAATTTGCCTGCAATATGGGAGACCCAGGTTCAATCCCTGGGTTGGGTTGGGAAGATCTCCTGGAAAAGGGAATGGCAACCCACTCCAGTATTCTTGTCTGGAGAATTCTATGGACAAAGGAGTCTGGCAGGCTCCAGTACAAGGGTTGCAAATAGTTGGACATGACTGAGTGACTTTCACTTTATCTCTTGGCAAAGAATGACCCCTCCTCACTTTGGACCGTATCCTCTGACTTCACAGAGGCTAGTGTTGAAAGTTTAGGGCTTCCCTAGTGGCTCAGCAGTAAAGAATCTGCCTGCAGTGCAGGAGATGCAGCAGACATGGGTTTGATCCCTGGGTTGGAAAGATTTCCTGGAGTAAGGCATGGCAACCCACTCCAGTATTCTTAACTAGAGAATCCCATGGACAGAGGAGCCTGGTGGGCTACAGTCCATAAGGTCACGAAGGGTCAGACATGATTGAAGCGACTGAGTATGCATACCAGTTGAAAGCTTGGAAGCACAAATTTCCCCAGCAGATCACTGGAACCAATGATAACTGGGGACTCTTGCTTTCATACCTGGACCACGTATTTTACCTCCTTTGATCTTCTGTGAAGAAGTGAATTCTCTCAGTCATGTCCGACTCTTTGCAACCCCATGGACTGTAGCCTATCACGTTCCTCTGTCCATGGGATTTTCCAGGCAAGAGTACTGGATTGGGTTGCCATTTTCTTCTCCAGAGGATCTTCCCAGCCCAGGGATCGAACCTGGGTCTCTTGCATTGTAGGCAGACGTTTACCATCTGAGCCTCCAGGGAATTCTTTGATCTTCAATAGTCATGTCTAACTTGATGTCATGATAAAGTACCCTACATTCAATTTATGACACTCAAGTTAATCCTCTGTGAGCCTTCTAGAAGTCATAATATATCACCAAGACTTGTAATTTCTATGGCAATCTTTCTGAATACATCCTTCTGCCCAGTACTCACTCGCATAACTGAATTAAACTAATCAAAGCTGTACCCTGCTTGGCCCATTGATGAACTGAAGGATCTTTGGAGGTAAACTACGTGCTCAGAGCATGTGAATGCAGTCCAGCCACAAGATGAATCTGAGTTTTAGCAAAGTAAGGAAGAAAGATATGGAAAAGGAAAATGCTATTGAAAATTGCTACATTGTGTAACATAGGAGCATAACTATAAAAAGACCTGCATCAGTGAAATTCTTATCTACTTTAACTTCTAAATGGCTATCATCATGTCTCATTTAGATTAGAATAAAATCTTCCCAACTCAAATATTTGCCTTTTGTCTTGCCTTGTTCATTTCCAAAGACAACAGTTTATATAGTGAATGTGATTATGTAACTCTACTGTTAAAACCATTCATTGCCTTTCTACTGCCTCCAGTCTACCTATCAGCTATACTTGCTATGGCAGGCATTCATCATGTGAGCTGTTAACTCTGCAGGTTTTCAAAATCTCTGTGGGTCCAAGACCCTGCCTGATCTTGCATTTGTTTACTTTTCGCTTCGGTAGCACATAAACTAAAATTGGAACAATACAGGATGACATGCAAATTCGTGAAGTGTTTAATATTTTTGGGCTTCCCTGGTGTCTCACAAGGTAAAGCATCTGCCTTTAATGTGGGAGACCCAGGTTTGATCCTGGGATTGGGAAGATCCCCTGGAGAAGGAAATGGAAACCCACTCCAGTACTCTTGCCTGGAAAATTCCATGGATGGAGGAGCCTGGTAAACTACAGTGCATAAAATATGCAAAGAGTCACACACAACTGAGCAACTTCATTGCTTCTCCATTTTCTTTTGGGGCTTTACTCATAGCTTCCTTGGTAAAGAATCCCCCTGCAATGCAGGAGACCCCAGTTCATTTCCTGGGTTGGAAAGATCCACTAGAGAAGGGATAGGCTACCCATTCCAGTATTCTTGGGGTTCCCTTGTGACTCAGCTGGTAAAGAATCCCCCCACAATGCGGAAAACCTGGATTCAATCCTTGGGTTGGGAAGATCCCCTGGGGAATGGAACAGCTACCTACTCCAGTATTCTGGCCTGGAGAATTCCATGGACTGTAAAATCCATGGGGTTGCAAAGAGTTGGACATGACTGAGTGACTTTCACGTTCTTTCCGATTTCAAACTATTTCTTCCAGTCATTCTGAACTAACTTCAGGACTTCAGTTCACAATTCTCTACCTAGAAATTTCACAGGGATTAGAGTCAGAAGGACTGATTCTACTTTTTCCACCCCTAAAACCGCTGACTGTGTGGATCACAATAAACTGTGGAAGTTTCTGAAAGAGATGGGAATACCAGACCACCTGACCTACCTCTTGAGAAACCTGTATGCAGGTCAGGAAGNGATCAGTCCTGGGTATTCCTTGGAAGGACTGATGCTAAAGCTGAAACTTCAAAACTTTGGCCACCTCATGCGAAGAGTTGACTCATTGGAAAAGACTTTGATGCTGGGAGGGATTGGGGGCAGGAAGAGAAGGGGACGACAGAGGATGAGATGGCTGGATGGCATCGCCGACTTGATGGACATAAGTTTGAGTAAACTCCGGGAGTTGGTGATGGACAGGGGCACCTGGCATGCTGCGATTCATGGGATCGCAGAGTCGGACACAACTGAGTGACTGAACTGACTGACTGAATGAGCAAGTACTTTTTCTGGAACTTCATTTTCCTCATCTCAGTAAAGCGAATTTTTTACTGACTTGTAGCAATTCTGTGTTTGCCTACAAATATGAGCTTTTTTTTTTTTTAAGTAACATCAAATGTGCTCAAGCAGAGGAACTGCAATTTAAATAATAATATTTTAAAGGGGATTTTGAATATTTTGTTACATTGTGGGCATTAGTAAATCTTTCATGATTACATATATTTATATAATTTGTTTCAAAATTCTTTTGAGCCAGACTGGGAAATTGTGGTACTCTATAAAGATGATCAAGCATTTTATTATTTTTAAATATACTGCAGAATTAAGTGAAGCAGCAACTGAATAAGTGCAAAATGTAGATTACTGTGAATGCATGATTTAGATGTGTNTGGTACTCTATAAAGATGATCAAGCATTTTATTATTTTTAAATATACTGCAGAATTAAGTGAAGCAGCAACTGAATAAGTGCAAAATGTAGATTACTGTGAATGCATGATTTTCTGAATGATTTCCTGCTATGATAAAAGCATAATTATGGAAGTGACTGATCTTATTTATGATCACTTATTTAAAATATGTGTGAAGACCTGTGAAATTAGAACCATGTTAATATTCCCTCATTATCTATTTCACTAATAGATTCTCTTAGATTCATATATCCATGACAGTAAATAATGAGGAATTAATCTTTAGTTTGGTTTTTTACTTTGAGAATTTTCTGTTCTGAAGCAGTACTTCCCAGGCTAAAAGGAAGAGAATATTTTCATAAGTGGAAACTTTCAGAATCTTTTGAATCACAGTAACATTAAATAGGTTTCTCTTCTAGACTGTATCCATTTTTCGAGCAACATAGATAGGAAAAGCACCCTCTTATGAAGGTCAGATACACTTGTTAGGACCTATGTACTGTGAGCATATTATTAGTGAATCTTGATGGCATTAGTTGCCAAAAGAAAATGGATGTATTATCCCTCTGAAATTCTGACTAATTCTAAATACCTGATCATTAGAGACATAAAAACATTGGTAATATTACTCCAAATACGTAAATTCTTAATAAAACTAAAATTAGGGAAAAGAAAGTAAGCATCTTAATGATCGGACATTACTGTGGTCCTTTACACAGTGGGAAAACAAAACTGAATTCCATATAATTCAGAAAGTCTAGAAGAAGTGTAAAATTTATGAAATTTATATCAGTAATATGCATTAGCTTAATTCATCTTTTCTTAGCATTACAGTTTGATGATCAGTTTCTAAGTGTAAAATGTCAAAAAAAAAAAAAAGAGATGACTGGTAATTTGATTAAATTTTGAAATATTACCTCTCTTAAATTATGGTTGATAGTATTGCACCCAGTATGCCATTGTTGCACTGTCAATTTTAAATGGATATAGGATTTATAAATCTATAATAAAATGTACTAAAGGATTTTTTAAAAGATGCCTGTATCAAACTGCATTTGAATGCCTTCTGAATTCTTCGGTCATAACAGTAAATTGATGGCATTACTATCACTTCTTGGCAACAAATCATGAAAGAAAGGGTGAGATACAGGGGAGAAGCTTTTATTCACACACACAACCTCAATAATACAAGGGGAGTATACCCAATTACCAGTAAGCAAATTGGTTTTTGTAGATATGTTCTCTATTTCACAAGCTTTCTCCATTGTGAAAATTTCAACCAAAGATATCAAATATAGATATGCACACACAGAACAATTCTCTAATCAATACCACGAGATTTGGAGACAAATGAGAAACAATCTGTTTCATAAAAGCAGGAACTGTGTTCCTGTTTATTGTAAGTTTGCTTATGCTTTTGATTTACCATTTGCACTTTTTCCTGCAGATTTCTGAGACTTCCAAAACTCAGTGAGCAATTGCGCTTAAGATTTAAAGTAAATTACCATTGAATTACATAAATGTTAAGAATACCATGTGTGCATGTGTATGTAAGTAGCTACACAGAATTCAGATTAGAAAGAATGTAAACGGTTCAAAACAATAGGACTAAAAAGTAAGACTTTGCAAAGATAAATTAAAAGGAGGGGAATTGTCTATGTGTCTGGCTCTCATTTTAGATGTAGTATGGGCTTCCCTGGTAGCTCAGCTATAAAGAATTCGTCTGCAGTGCAGGAGACCTGGGTTCGATCCCTGAATTGCACAGATATCCTGGATGAGGGCGCGGCAACCCGCTTTAGTATTCTTGCTTCCAGAATTCCATGGACAGAGGAGCCTGGCTGGCTGCAGTCCATGAGGTCACAAGGATTGTGGGAACAACTGAGCGACTAACAGCACAGCACATGCATATTTATAGAGATAAAGATGTTTTATTTTTTAACAACATACATTTTCAATCTTCCATTCCTTATAAAAGCTATTTTGAAATAAATACACTAAAAAAAATGTACCATTGGTAACATTTTCTAAAGAAATGCTTAAGATTAGTCTACAGATTTGGTCTTAGAATTCCTTGTCTTTGTGATACAAGCATTCTAATTCTAAAATCAATTTTAGTACAATATTATTGCTTTTCTTTAGAGTGTATTAACAGAGAAGGCAATGGCAACCCACTCCAGTACTCTTGCCTGGCAAATCCCATGGGCGGAGCCTGATAGGCTGCAGTCCATGGGATCGCTGAGTCTGACACGACTGAGTGACTTCGCTTTCACTTTTCACTTTCATGCACTGGAGAAGGAAATGGCAACCCACTCCAATGTTCTTGCCTGGAGAATCCCAGGGACGGGGGAGCCTCGTGGGCTGCCGTCTCTGGGATCGCACAGAGTCGCATACGACTGAAGCGACTTAGCAGCAGCAGCAGCAGTAGCAGCAGGAATATCCTTTAAACTTCATTCCTTCTTCTTCCCCATGCACCCCACATCTGATAAAGGTAATGCGAAAGACTGGCTGCTGGATTCTTTGCTACAGTGGAAAGTTCAAGCCAGGTAAATCCTAATTCCACAGAAACCCGCATCTAGGTTCCATCCTTAAACTTCATAAAAACCTGAAGACAGTCCTCTTTTCCTCCTTTCGCTTCTACAAGGCAGTTTTCAGAGCAGTATTGGAAGTCTGCACTACTCTCCCCAGAAAGCCTTATCATTTTAGTGATAAACCTTTCCCAAACCTCTTGGAATATGCATGTTGGTGGGAGGAGCATTATCAGTGTCAACATTTGAACCAAAGTTTGGAATTCATTCTGACTCTGAAAAGTAGATACAGTAGTGAGCATACTATACTCATTAATATATTCTTAAACATAAGAGTCAGAGAAGGCAATGGCACCCCACTCCAGTACTCTTGCCTGGAAAATCCCATGTACAGAGAAGCCTGGTAGGCTGCAGTCCATGGGGTCGCTACTAGTCAGACACTACTGAGCGACTTCACTTTCACTTCCATGCATTGGAGAAGGAAATGGCAACCCACTCCAGTGTTTTCTTGCCTGGAGAATTCCAGGGACAGGGGAGTCTGAGGGGCTGCCGTCTATGGGGTCGCACAGAGTCGGACACGACTGAAGCGACTTAGCAGCAGCAGCAGCAAACATAAGAATCGGAGAAGGCAATGGCACCCCACTCCAGTACTCCTGCCTGGAAAATCCCATGGACGGAGGAGCCTGATAGGCTCCA